>OU343116.1:46356793-46856793 GCA_910594885.2 Bibio marci | reverse complement strand
ATCATACTTGTTCCTGTAAACCATCCATAATTTCCTCAAGATCAGCTTCAGATTTTATTCTAGATCCAACACGATTAAATCGTTCTTTATCTTCACGTTGTTTTCTAAGTTCGGTAAAAACCTTCTCAAAAAATTCTCTACTCTTAGCATCTTTTGTTTTACGTTTAGCACTCGATTCGGTTTTTTCTACGCGTCGTAGCCAATCCTGTTGCAACTCTGTATATTTTTCAGTTAATGCTACATTTTTTGCCGCACGTTCAGTCTTAATTTTTTTCAAATGCATTAATAATTTCGCACGAAATAATTTATGCCGGTGTATATTATCTCTACATATTTCTGTATCCAATGGTTGATTATATAATGGTAAATCAATTGGTGGACCTAATATTGATAATAATGCATGGGATTCACTAGCTTTTTTACGATTTACTGAATAAATTTTTTGTGCTAAACTTCTATGGACTGGTTGAATTTCTTGTTTTATATTTTCAAATGGTATTTTTAATAATTTGGATGCTTGATTTTTTTCTAATGTTTCTTGTTTTCGTTTATACATTTCAATTGATTTTTCAACATCAGCTATATGCATATCAACTAATGAAATCTGATGTAATAGTTTGTCTTTTGCTGAATCTGGTGTTGGTTCTGGTGGTGGTGGTGAATTTTCAATTTCATCTATTGGAGTAGGTGATATTGCTTCAACTTCTGGTTGATATAAACCACTACTACTAGTTGACGTTTTTAGTGCTATCGGCAGCGCTGGTAGGGGCGGAGTTGTTGTTGACGCCGTAACTGCAACCGAGGCTATTGCTGTTGCTATTGTTGTTGCTGTTGTTGTTGATTGAGTTAATATACCTAACGGTATAGTAGTTATGGTGGCTGTTGTTGTTGGTGTTGTTATTGTTGGCGCTGTTGGTGTTAATGCTATTGTTGTTACATGAGTCGATATTGATGGTGATGTTGATGCTAATGAAAAAGATGCTGATGGTGTTGCTGTAATTATTTCTTTTTTAAATACATCTTGAATTTGTTGAATTTGACGAATTTGTGGTGCAATTTGTCGTAATTGTGTAATATGCAATTGATGTTGATCTTGATGTTGATCTTGATGTTGTTCTTGAGGTTGATGCAACGGTTGTTGTTGGTGTGTCTGTTGCTGTTGATGTGGTTGTTGCTGCTCTATTTTAACAATAGACATTTGTGGTAACATTGACGTTGTTACCGGTGATAATGAAGATGTTGATGATGTTGATGAAGATGATGAGACCGATTGTTGTATTGATGATGGTATATGTCGTACATCATTTTTAACAAATTCTTGTATTTGATGTAATTGAGTTATTGTTGGAGGAATTTGTTGTGATTGATGTTGCTGAAGTAGATGCTGTTGTTGTTGTTGTTGTTGCAATGATTGATCTAATTTTAGCATAGGTATTTGTGATAATACAGTCGATGATGTTTGAGATGCCTGTTGTTGTTGTTGTTGTTGTGTTGGTGGTGGTGGTGGTGGTGGTGGTATTGATGATATCGATAACTGTGGTTGATGTGACTGGTGTTGATGATGTACTTGATGTTGTGATTGTGGTTGATGCTGTAATTGTTGTATATGTTGGAAAATTTGTTGTTGTTGTTGTTGTTGTTGATGATGTTGATGTTGCTGTGCATGCTGATGATGATTTTGCTGTTGTTGTAATTGTTGCTGATGTTGTATATGCAGTTGTTGTTGTTGTTGTTGCTGCTGCTGCTGTTGTTGTTGTTGTTGTTGTTGTTGATGATGATGATGCTGTGGATGCAACTGTTGTGATTGTAGCAAAATTGTTGGTGTTTGTTGTTGAGTTGACGACTGCTGTGGTTGTGATTGTGAGTGTTGTTTTGGTGATAATGTTTGTTGATGATGTACTTGTGTAGTCGATAGTTGTGGTGGAGGAGGTGTTGGATTTGTTTCACTGAGACGTATTTTTTTAAATGAAGGTGGTCCTCCAGGATCCGGGGGCGGTGGTGGCGCTTGGGATTGTCGTGCTGACATATAATCCACTGAATTTTGTATTCTACATATCCTATTTGAATTTGTATCCATTGATGCTGAACCAATAGACATAGTATGACTATTATTATTTGAACAGGGTACACCCACAACAGCATTTGTACGATGGTATTCAATTGGCTGTTGAGGTATTTGTGGTAGTCTAACAAATGACGATTCTCTATATGTTGCACCGCCATAATGATTTTGTGATATATATCGTATTGGTGGAGCTTCTCGTGCTGGTACACCAGAATATGGTGGATATGATGTTGAAGCACCCTGACCCGGTCGTGGCGGTGACAATGGACTTGCAGCCGATCGTGATTGTGTTTGTTGTGATTGTGAGCCACCACCTTTACCATATGGCTGAGGAGTATCAACTGGCCTAATAAACATAAGAATTAAAAAAAAAAAAAAAATTAATTAAATTTAATAATAAAGAAATTACAATAATTATAGAAATTATAAGATAATAAATTTGTTAATTAATACACATACAATAAAATAACATCATTATTCATTTAATTAATTTTACTTTTTAATGATATTCTAGAAAAATTCAATATTTATTCATATAAGGTCAATGTGCGATATGTTACTAAAATATTTTTTCACCTTTATAGATACTTACCAAATATTATAATAAATATAATTTGAAGTAATCAACTCAATTTTACCATTAATCAAAATGACATAAAATCTATATGTTTGCAAATACATACACGAAATAAGAATGTCATTCAGTTGAACAATTTTAATAAGAATTTAAAAAGCTTGTTGTTCTATAAATTTATTAATCAAAGCGTGTTTTTCTTAATGGTTTTTATATGAATTCAAATAAAATAAAATGATTACAACTTGTTCGAAATTATTTATGCATTCCCATATAATATATTATTGTTATGTGAGTACATTTTAATTTTGCCTATTCATCGTATGTTATTTTATGCAAATAATATAGTGTTTCTGTATAGAGTTTTGGTGGACAAAAAAAATTATTAATTGAATTTAAAACATTTTTGGATAACACACAAATAAAATGTTTTTATTTTCATAATTTACGTTATATAACGTAAAATCAAAATTTGTTAACATTAACGGCCATTCACTATAATCAATCCGATTGATTGCATGAACGTCATTTTTATTATTGTGAAAGCATATTCAAAGTTTATTTTAGTTAAATTTTAATGGTTTGTATTATTTTGAATGTTTTTTTTTTTAAGTTTTTCACAATCCTATAAATTTTAAATCATAAAAATATCATCACAATAATAAAAATAAAAAGTTGTAAAAATTCAACAAACAAAGCCGAATATGAGCTGTGTGTTGGTCAAGAATTTTGTTGAAAATTCAATTTCGGATTTGCCTAATATTATTTTAAATATTTATCGTTTTCCATCGTACATAAAAAAAAAAACAAATTTTTGGTTAGATTAACACTCTAATGAAAGATTCACTCACAATCAATTACATCTTTTGACACAAAAAAAAATCCACAAAAAATATTTTTGCATATCTTTCCAAAAATTGTTTTTTTCTTATAGAAAATATATAGAAAATTGATAAAAAAAAAAATAAAAAACCCAGTCACATCGAGAAGATTCTTTAACAAAACAAAACCAAACAATGAAATATTTTTAATAATGGTATATCGTTCCACTTCCACTTTATATAGATTTAAATACCAATAGTATAAAAATATAATTAAATAAATTATTGAATTATTCATTAATATTAATATAATATTTAACAGACAAACATTTAAAAAAATTAACTGTAAACTATAAGTTTAAAAACAAATTATTTAATAAACTAGTAAAAAAAAAAATGAAGATATGTTAAACATAAACAATTTATAAAAGCATATTTTAAAACTGTCGAATTATAATTTTAATTTAAAAAATAAAATTCACACAACAAACCAATTGTTTTATTTTTTATTTTATGAATTAGTAATAATTAATCACAGAAAAAAAATTCTTAATTATATACATTATTTTTTATCTCTTATCACAAATTATTTTATTTATACACTCACGCACACGTACGCACGCCGACCCATTAAATTTTACTATTTAATAAATAATTAACTTTATGTACATATTAATTTCATTTGGAATAAATTCATAAATTAATAAATAATAATAAAATACTACTAACTTTGACATTTTTTTTGTTGAATAATAAATACACAAAATATAATAACAAAAAATTGATAATAATAAAATCGTATGTCATTCATTTATTTACACATTATTAAAGAGAAAATAAATAAATAAAAAAAAAAAAAAAATCAATCAGTTGATTTAATAAAATATGATTGATTTTTTTTTGTTTTGTACATACGGCGCAGCAATATTAGCAAATTAACAAATTTTTTTTTCCCCATTGATTAATATTAAATATTAAAGGTTTAAAGTACCTCTTCTAGGTAAAATAAACTTAACTTATAGTAATTGAATAAAATTATTTATTTTTGAGTAATTGTGTTGGGCCACCGTTTCAAAATGCCTATAACAATATGTATTAGTAAAACTGTTGTTGTTTACTGTATGTGTCATTGACATTGACTTTATGAGTTTTATATATTTAATTAATATGATGTTTCCAAGGTATAACCCTCCACCCCCCTCCTCCCCCCGCTCAACTAGCAAAAAAACTACAAGCTATACACAACGATAGAAATATAAACAATATTCAAATAAACACACATTGATAATTTACGGTCTAAAAACTAAACACTATATATATATATATGATATGGATGTGTCCTGTATTACTGCATCATAATGTCCATATTCTGTAATTTTTGGAAAACAGTATCAATCAATGGTTATAATGTACTATGAATGAAACTCGCAGATTTTATACAACTACTATAGATACAATTTCAAATTATAAAAAAATTGATTTAAATTAATTAAAAAAAATATAGATTAGCATGATCACAAATTACGGCATCACTAGGCTCTTTCATGATAGAAGACAATTAGAAAATTACGTAAACTAAATTAATTTTATATGGATACAATTCCAATAATAACAATTTTGTATATGAAAAATTCATTTTGAAATTATTATCTACCATTCATTTAAATCAAGTTGGTGAATTACTCCACGTATATATTTAACAATTCACCATTTGATGTGTAATTTTATTAACTGCTACATAGATATTTCCTTAATTCCATTATTTTTATGTAAGTAAAGTCACATAGGTGTGTGTGTGCGTGCGTAGACATTGTAATTAATTTTCAGAATAGTGCATCCAAGTTTAACACTTTATTTTCAAAGATATTATGGTTTTTTTTATTCCATATATATATATATATAGTCGAATGGTAATGGTGATAACTCATTGAAAAAATATTTAAGTATAGACAAAACTGTAAGTAGTCACAATTGAATATACCTTGTGCTGGAAAAAAAAAACGAGGATATAGCGAATACAATAACACGACAAGTGATGAATGACTATAACAGAGGATGTGCTTATAGTGACTAAAAATAAGTTTTTACTTTATATTAATATAAATATTGAAACATTTCTCAAATAATTGGCATTTGAACCTGATGTGCAAAATTAGTTTTATAATAAATTATATATTGCTATAACTTTATATTTGTTAGTTCTCTGTATGAAGGTCATGGAATGACGCCGATTGTAATCACAATATTTACAGTTAAATTTTATTATAACTATTACTATTCAATTACCAATTATTTTATATTCAATTTTAAAAATAATAATAAAAAAAAAAAATACATTTGCTCCGACATTATTTCCGCATCAAGAAAATTTGATTTACATTCTATAATAATTGTTCGATGAGCTAGTTAGTAGCTATAAAAGTCATATTATTATTAACAGACATACAATAAGTTTGATGATTCCAAATAGCATCGCACGGTGGCGATCACACACAATATATGGCTAATCTTAAATTATATATTTATAAATAGTTTATTAAAATACAAAATATACATACATGGTATAATTTTCTTACCACACAAACATTACGTATTATTATTAATTATAAAATTAATTTAACATTTATATGATATTTTATTTAAAAAAAAAAAAAACAGTCAAAGATCACATAGTAAAATATTGAATACTAATTTCTATTTCAATTTCTCTATCTATTTAATATATAACACGATAACACTTATTATAACGAACACTTTTAAATCACATACGTTTTACACACACACACACACACACATATATATGTATACACACGACTATTATATATTTATTTCACCTGTTTCGTCCTTCGCCTTATTTATTTCTATCTGTATTTATTTTATAACATTTTAAATGTGAAAATATTGATATTGAATACTCGTCGTCGTATCAAAAAAATATTATAATAAAATGTATAATTGTTAGAATTTATTATTAAAAATATATTTTTATTTAAATTTAATTTTAATGTTTTTATTATATCTACACATTGTATTTATTGAGTAAGACCGACCGACCGACCGACCGAACACCACCGACGTTTTAAATTTTAATTTATAAAATTTTGTGTTTGCAAAATATATAGTGTGTGTGTGTGTGTGTAGGATTATTTTTTTGACATGTGACAAGGAATGCGCGAAAAATTGAACTGTGTAAGTTGCATATAAATTGATAAAATTCATAAACAATGTTTATTAATAATAAATAAAATAATAATAAAATAAACTATAATAATAATAATATTCAATATTATTATTAATATAATAATTAATATTACTGTAATTTTTTGACTACGAATTTAATTAATATTATTGATTTTATAACAATAATATATTTTTGTTTAACTATTGTACAATGTTTAATTTTAAACAATTGTATTAGTTTTTATATGTATATGGGAATGAAAACAATATAATTAAATATAATATTTAAATTCAATATACACATAAATAAAGAACTGAAAGAAATAACGTTTCAATATCATTATTATTATTATTAATATTAATATTATTATTAGATATACAAGTATGATTCTGTCCCATTTAAATTTTTAGATGCAATTTCCTTCTTATTCTTTCTATTTTCTTATTCTGAATTCAATCAACAAACGTAAAATTTATATGAGGCTCTGTTAATTAAGTGTTGTTTACCAACATCTTTGCATTTCACAAAAGAAAATATTAGACTGTAAATATTCGTATTGATTTTTACAATACGAATAACATCTTCCTTTAAATTTCACCTCTCGATGAATCTCATTCTCATCATCATCATCATCATCATCATACCATAATTTATTTTTAAAAATTTATTAAATGATAACAAAAATTATTATAGGATTTTAGCAACGATTGAAATTTGTGTCGACGCATAAATTGATTGTTCAAAAATATATATCTGCGAAGTTTACTGTTTAACATATAGATAAAATTATCGAATATTAATATATATAAAAAAAAAAATGGTACGTATACAAATTATAAAACATAACAAAACAAACAGTAATATAGAGATAGATGAAAGGTTGAATATAATTATTGGATGTTTATTATTCAGAAGACTATATAGCCGTTTTTTTTAGGATGCAAAAAGAATCGAATCAATGATTATATGTGCCATCGATCTGATTGATATTAATACACCCGATTGAGGTATGACATCCCAATCAAGTGTTTCTTCTAACGCTTGTAACATATTAATGTTCCAAAATTGTATAGTATTTTGAAAAATTATACCATTTATCTGTTATCTGCTTTTACGTATAAAATATTCTGCTATGCAATGAACGTTTTTTTTTTAAATTAATTGGCTATGTATGTTGACCATATATATTTATATATAGAGTTAAATATTAAAAGTGTTACACCAAGTGGAGTTGCTTATATGTGGCATCCAATAAACATTCATTACTAATAATATGTATAGTTTTCAAAGTAAACACCCGGTAAAATAAGGATTTATACCTTATATATATAAGGAAATAAATATTTTAAATTCAAATATTAAAATTTTGTATTAATAAAATCACATAAATTTTATATTATTATTATACAATAAATATATTTCTATACCCATAAAATTATTTATTTATTTATTTATTTATTTATTTATTTATGTTATTTGCATACGGAAAAATACCATTTTATTATTAAACAAATCCACGCACACATACAAAATATTGTACATACATTTTAATTTGGTTTTTTTTTTTTTATAAATTTGAATATTATAATAAAAAACAATTTTTTTTTTTTAAATTTGCATTTTTATTAAACAAAAATGAATTGTAAATAAATAAATTTAAATTATTTATATATATTTTTTTTTATACTTGTTGTTTTGATAAACATTACGTCGTTACGTTAATACATTAGAAAATATGTATAAAAATACGGATCACGGAAATTCTTCTGCATAGAGAACGGAAAAATTCAATATTAAATATTTATTTACTAAAATATTAGAGAAAATACGAGCGCACACCACACACATCCAATATAATGAAATTTTATTGTAATAAAATATTATATAATTTCTTTATTTACACGAGAAATGGGACAACTGAAAATTTATAGTTTATGGGAATATTATTAATTTATTTATTATCAATTCTTATCGGGTGTATTGTAGGTCTGTTGCGCAGTAGTTTTGTAAGAAATAATATTATTTATAATAATAATAAAAATTCACACACTTACACAATATTTTTATTATTTATTAAATGTGACGATATGCCCATTAATTTTTCTGTTATTACTTATTAATAATAAAATTTTCTTAAAAATTTAAGTTAATTAAATAAATTTTTCAAATATACCGCCGCCGCCGCCGCCGTCGTATTGAAAAGAAATTATCACATGTTTTGTTTTCGTTTTTTTTTTATTGTCTTGAATGCAACGAACTTTAAAAAAAACGATATTGTTATCTACTTTATTTTTATTATAAAATTTAATTTAATAAAAAAAAAAACAAATAACAAATAATTTTCCATCAAATAATAACAACATATCAATCGGCGAATTAAATTAAATTATATTTACAATATTTTGAGACAAATAAAATGTCAATTTATAATCATATTATATAAACAAAATTTTATATATATAAGATTTTTTTATATATATAAAATATAATCGCAAATTTAAGAAAATTTAATATTTATATAATCGTATACACAACGACACACAAATCAAACTGAAGAAACATTTAAAATATGTCTGATATGATAAATTCAATAAAAACTCTATTATTCTATTATAATATGAAATAAATGAATAGACATATATTTCAAAAATAAAAAAGTATTCTCATCTTATAAGAATAGCTGTCTGTTGTAATAATATAGCATTCCTATATAGTAATAACCAAAATTCAATATAAAATTCATATATAAACTGATATTCATTTAACCCACGAGTATTTTATAATATATATGCCATTCAATAACATTTCGATAACACAATTTTTCTATTAATTTGAATTCATACTCAAATGTTAAACTACCAATTCATCTACCTGTCTATCTATCTATAGTATGCTATGCATAAAATAAGTATATATTTAAGAGGATTTTATTTGTAATCCATTCAATCGTATATAGAAATAAATAATACAACAAAAAATAATAATAAGTTTTTCTTATGTTAAAGTATTTACTTTTAAATATTAATTGTGTAAATAAAAATTGAACTGTTGCTCTTTATGTTTAGTATTGTGAATGACGGTCCATTTATTATATTGTATAATTGATAATTATAAAATATTCGATTATAGAATAATTTTTAAATAGATTATAAAATTTTATATAATGTTCTAGACTAGATGCAGAAGAAGACGTTAGCTGCGGATAGATAGATCAGGTTGGAAAAGGTTAAAACAGCACATGGGTTTTACTGTGTCATTGAGTAAGTAGTAAGTGGTATATTATGCTCTAAAAAATTATTCATTGTCTATAATTGTATATATACCATAAAATAGAAGAATATATAGTGGTCGTTGGTCGTTTTGGAACGGTAAATTCAGACATATATATTTCAATTTTTAAATAATTTACTAATTAATATATAAAATAAATTAGATTTTCTTACAAAATTAATTCAAATGTGATCAGAAATATAAATTTAAATTTTATCTTCTGTGATAATAATGAATGATGACGATAACAGTCATTAATATATAATAATTGTATGTACGTAGTAATAAATAATGTCAATTGAATTAATTTAATTTAAAAAAAAATGTAAAAACCCATTAATTATTTGATTTAAAAAAAAAAAACTGAATAATTAATGTGAAAACTAAAAACTACAAATATATTTATTAAAAATGATATTCAATACACACGCGCAATCTCATCTCATCTTGTATGATCTCATGAAATTTAGCCGGAAAAAATTGTCACTATTTAAATAACAGAGTTCAAATTCATCTGTTTTTATATAAATAAATATGTATTGTATTTGTATGCAATGTACAAAAAATATTAATCATCAATTATTGTATTATTATTATTATTATTATATATTAATATGGACTTTATACCACGACTATGTATGTATGTATGTGTGTATACAATAAATAAGAATAACAAGAGTTAACCTATTAACCCTTTTCTTTATATATACATAAATATAGATATATTATTTTTTCAACAATTCCTCTCAACTTTTAATGTAATATAATATGGAAAAAAAATATTGCTTCTATTGTAAATAAATATTGTATTAAAATTAATAATATTTAATGCAAATTTTTTATAAATAACTTTCAAAGTATTAGAACAAAAAAAACCATGCCGATATAGTAATTAAACAAAATTGTTGTGTATACACAATATTTCTTGTATAGATCGTGACCGTTCATCTATCTACAATATAAATATAACTTTTGCCATTTAATAATGGTGAAATTTAAACATTTATTCTCAACGATAAATGTATCTTTAAACTGCGTATGTCTGCAAGACGGTTCATCAATTTATATTATAAGAAAATTAAACGAAATTTGATTGTAATTATCGATGGAAGATTGCAAAAAGGATACTATTAATGTTCCGCAATATATATATATGTATAGGTGATCATCATGGATATTAATAGGTCTTACTTATTTTTGGCAATTTTATGTTGTAGATTTTTTTAAATAATTTTATTAAACATCAATTCAATAATCAATTTCTTAAATTATTTACTATAATTGTAAAGTAATTGGGGGGGCGGGAGGAGGGAATACATGGACTTGTCAATACCATAAAAATATAAATGAAATTTATTTAAAATATTAATAAACAATAATAGTTTGTTTACTCTTTTATGGCACTACTACACATACATCAATACGTAATTTTTATCTTATTATTATTTATTTACCATATAATAAAAGTTCTAATTTTATCTTATGTGGTTATGTGTAAAGATAAGATAAGATAAATAAATATACATTTTTTATCATGGCATATATTATTCGTATATGCAAGTAAATGGTATACGTGTATTTATTTATACAATTATAACATAACATCATTTATAATAATTTTTTTAATATAAACTTTTATTAATAGTAGAATATATATATGAAATATTCTCTATATATACTTATAACTATATATAGATAGAATATTAGATAAATGTGTGTTTGTGTGAGTTTGTGTGTGAATTTATTTTCAAATATTTATTTATTATATTATTATTATTATTATTATTAATATTATTAATATTATTATTATTAAATTATTGAAATAATAATCTCAACAATTTGATAAATAAACATTTTGTAAAAGAAAAAAAATCTAAAGCTTTCAAATAACAATATTTAAGATGTTATTATAATCTAAAATTGTATTTATTATATTGTTGTTCTCATATAAAATATTTCTTTTGACCTTGTTTAAAACGAAAAGTTAAGGAAAAAATAGATAAATAGAAGAAAAAATAAAATATACATTCGAAAATATATTTTCATTTTATTAAAAATAGAAAATTACTACAGTGAGTATTGTATACAAATGGTGCGATACACGATATATGCGAACATTGCTTTCACAATCCAATATAATTCTCGTCGCATAATATTCAATTAAATTTTCATATAAAAAATATTATGTTACAAATATTGTATTCAATGGAATGTTTAGTATTTATAGATGCCATAAACTTAACTTCGAGTAACATATTATATGGCTTGCTAATAAACATTAAATTATTTAAACGTTTTATATAATTCTAGAATAATTTAGTAAATTTTACAATATATTTACATCCACCACAATATTGTTTGTAAAATGAATGAATTTTCTAATACACCAAGTTAAATGTCGGTAGATTATATTTCAATTAAAAACGCTATATATATAAAATTTTAAATTCAAAATCAAACGAAACGAAAAGCGTTTGAAGATCAATACAAAACTATATAGTTAAGCCATATCTGTTTGAATGAATTTTAAGAATCCCCGACAACAACGTGATAATTCCATTTTAATGCCATCTAATTTATTTACGAAAATTAATTGAGAATATAATGTTATTCTAAAATAGGCTTTTATAAATAGATTGTTATCAGTGTTCAGTATAGAATTCAACAAACACTATATACTATACTATTAAGATTTTCATTATTTAAAAAATTAATTTCATGTCATATATGACATCAACATTAAGTGGAAGTATGAAAACACGTATATATATTGTGTGTAATTTATCGTTTAGTAGTAAGTGGTAGCACCAACATTTGTTGATGGATGAACATTTATGATCGATCTGGTATATGCGTGTTTATAATTCGTATATGTGAGGTCCAAGTTGAATTTCTATATATTTATAGCAGATAACATAACATATATAAGGTGTTATGCGTAATTAATTTATATATATATATAATAGAAAATATACCTATATATTATTATATAAAAGATCATTCTCTATCAATTATAAATAATTATATGCAATTTAATTAACACGTTAATCGCCACGATAATATCAGAAAAATTTTCACATGGGCCATGGTAACTTTATTAGATCGCGTACGTCAGACATATATGTCTGACATGGCTCATGTAGAACTTCTTAGCGTCAGACACATATGACTGACATGGCGATTATCGTGTTAAAGAAATAAAGTCGACTCTGAACATCATATCTCCTCTTTTGTTTTTAACATCATATTTAATAAATAAATATGTAATATTAATATTAATAAAATAATTATGATGGAAGTCTGTGAAAAACTGATCATTGTTATTATTATTATTATTATTATTATTATTTTAATTTTTTTGCTCAGCTCATCATTTCACAGGTTCTATATAAGAAGCAACCATTTTTATTTTCTCTACATTTCATTATAATGGTAAATATAATATTATATCGTATATATTTTATTACAAAACATTGTTCGATATCGTAACAGACAGAATAAACAATTTTTTTTTTGTAATTTTAAATATAGGTGTATACACATACATAAAAAACTTAATCATTAAATATATATATAAACAAAGTAGTTCAAGAAAATTGTAAAGCTGTTGAATGGCCCACGCAAACATTTTTATTAAATTCCAAAAAAAAAAAAACAACAATTACAGAAGCTGCCGCATACCATACAACAAAACAACAACAACAATCCAATCAACTCAAATAAAAATAAAAATACAAAAAAATTAAATATTTAATATTATATTGTTTATAAAAAGAAATTAGGTCTTATATATTTTTGTGAAATGGTTAATATATATATGTATTTAATCTGAATTCATATTTTTCTTTTATTTAGGTCATCCTTTAATCCAGATTGTCTGTATTTCGTGTATATAACGAAAAATATATTATTTTTATATTTGCCACTGACAATTTATTAAAAATCTTTAATATTGCTATAATTTTCATTATATTATATTTCCATAATCTATTATATTATATGATATATAAACAAGAAGAATAAACAGCAATTTAATCTCGTACAGTGAAATTAAGTAAGACGGAAGTATAGTATGATTTAAGTAAACAATTTTCGACATCTTTAAAAAAGCAGAAAATAAAAAATTGGTTACAAAAACCATACCTAATGATGGTAATTTCATATGTGAATGATAAAAAACGAATAGCTCCTTAAAAAAAATGTGAAATGTTGTTTCAGTGTCTGAAAACAGAATGTGGCTGCCACACATAAAATGGTGGTTAAGGGTGATGAAATTTTTAAATTTATTATATACGCAAAAGAAATCATGATGGAAAGCGTATAGGTGATCGACCATTAACGTTAAAGCGTAATATATATGGTAAAAAGATTAGTTACTACATGTGCATATGGTGCAGAATGAACAGAAAGTGGCAGTGCACTGTGTTCGATATATATATTTTATTTATAATATTTACAATAATTTTGTGTGAATTGTTATAATTTTTGCTTTTCGTACAACACAATTTAATATATGTAGCAGATATAAAATGGAAAAATTTAAAAATATATTTTAATGATTATAAATGTGTAAAAACAAAAAATTGAACGCCTACAAAAAAAAATTAATGATTAACTTTAATTTTTTATTATTTTTTTTTTTTTTTAAGAAGTTTATAAATTATTTATATGAAAATGTCATGGGAAATGAATTTTTAATTTGTTTTAATCATATTGCCATTTTTTATTTTTATAAATTTATTATATGATTATTTCTTAGAAAAATATAATCATAAATTTTCAGTATAAATATATTATAATAACCATCATCACTCTCACCACCACACCACACCACATAGACGATAGACACACAACATATAAATACACTCTAGCACACACTACTACTCACCACACCACACCTTACATTATTTGTATGTCGATGTGAAAATAATAAAAATTTGTTTAAAATGGTTTTTGTTTTTTTTTTTTCGTTGTTGATCATCACATCACAACACACATCATATAACACACATAAATATAGTTACACATACATAATTAACTATATGTAATTTAGTTATTATATTTATAAACATAAAATGAGTGTTTAATTAAATGAAATGTAGGTAATTTTATTAAACATTATTAATATATATATATATTGTGTTAATGGTACGCAGACAACAGTCACTATGTATAACAATCATCTAATTATACAATGGGTCATATGAATCAGTGAATAGTGAAAATGTATAATGTCCTCAAATTCTTATTATAGAGAGCAGTAAATATATTACAAACAACAACAACAACAAAAAAAAACCATTGTTTCTAATGTACTGAACTGATCAACATACAATCACCCCCTACATATTACGTACATGTGCATCATATATTTTATAATTGTATTTTTACCATAATTTATGTTTTTTTTTATCATTGCATACAATCTTAAAATGTAGTATTTATTTTGTAGTATTTTGTATATATGTAATGTATAATAGGTATTTATATAATTTCTCTGTAATTCAATTATATTGTTCATTGGCCATGAACTTATATTATAAATTTACTTTATACCTATACATAAATAAATATACGTAAATCGATAATAAAAAAAAAACAACTGTACGTCATTTTATTTAATTCTTGACAGTATAAAAACCAAATTTTTTCTTATATTTTTTTTGTGATCCTCACACAAATCATGTAAAATCTTATATCCTCTATAATATAGTTTTTCTATTATATATTACTATATATATTGTAAAAGTTTGTAAAGGATTATATGATTTAACGTTAAACTTATGGCATATTCTGCTTAAGTCATATATTGCTCCAAGTGAAGCAATATATGTCATCTAATAAACATTTCATTACAGCCTAGTTGTTAAATTACTCCGCCGCATCGGAGTATATAACAATTCACCAATTGTACTGCAATTAATGAAATATAGCTGTTTTCAAAATTCTATTATTTTTATATGGGTGATTAGCCTATAGCATTAGTTTTATTCAATTATCGGATCGAAAAACAACGTCCACTTTTCCTTTTCAATTCATTATTTTTATATATATGAGCCATTATAATATAAAATTAAAATAGATATTCCTTTTTTAGAAAAATCATGACTGTTGTATTATAACAACATGTTTGTTCACTTTAATATCAAAATACTATGTGGAAAAATATAGTAATAATAATAATAATAATAATAATAACAATTTTCTATATAATTTTCAATTAACATTTATATTTTATAATTTTCTTTCTTATACATGTCTTATATTTTATTGTTATTGTTATTGTATTCTATATAAAAATCACTCTTTTTAAATTACATTATTATAGTTACTTTGTTGTTGTCGTTAAGTTAACACACAGAACGGAAATTTAACAAAAACATTTTTGTAGATTACGTATCATATGGTTTTTTTTTTTTTCCATTTCTATATTCATAATATATTTTTAAATAAAAAAAAAAAAATTGTGTGTATTCGTTACATGTTTTTTAAGATTGAGAGAAAAAAAAAAATCGAAAAGAAAATAATAATAATAATAATAATAATAATAATAAAACAAATATGACGTAATAACTTGTAGTCTGATTAATTTCCGGTTTACACATAACTTTATATACATATTACAATGTATAGGAAAAAAAACATTTATAATCATAACATGTATAAAAAAAATAATAACAATTGATTATAAAATTATTTATCACACCGACGCCGGCCGCCGCCGCCGCCACCGCCACCATGTAATCATAATTAATTGTACACTTTTGCGTACAAATTTTTGTTTCATTTAATATAGAAAATCTGATAAATGTGATTGCATTACGTCCACATAAAAAAGTATTTCGAAATAAATTATTAATTTAATAAAATTTATTTTATATACAATTTTATCGATACTGCGTTTATAATTAAATAGTAATTTCGGATGTTTTTTTTTGTCTAATCATATATATGGGGAAATACGATAAATATCGATATGATTCCTTCACATACAAATAGATTAAGCATGTACTATAATTAAAACTATCATCTTCAAGTATGCTGCATTTACGTGAGTGTATAAACAGCAAAAAATCAGTTATACAAAATACGTGTTTAACAATTTTAAAAATTTCTACCATTAAACCATTATGGAAATTAATTAATCAAAAATATATAAAAATAAATCTAAAATATTTAAATACAAAAATACCTATTATATTTGTATTATTTAATTATTTTATATTAAACCCATTAATTTAAAATAAATAGTTTGAAAATCTAATTCAATGATTTCATTATGGAAACAAAAAAAAAAAAAAAATATATAAAAGGAAAGAAATTAATTAATTCAACAAAACTTTCGGTATGTGGTCTGTGTGTGTGTGTGTGTTGTGGCCATCAAATTTTTATTGAATACTTAACAAAATTAATTTTTTTTCGGTAATTTCAATTGACGTCTTAAGTATTTTATTTCACCTTCCATTGTACGCATTTTCATATAATTCCATTGGCAATATTTTTCTAATTTTTTAACTCTGAAATGATAGACATTTTTTTTTTTTTTTGCTATTAGATAATTCGATTTAAGTTTATAATTTATAATATGAATGACATTTTTTATGCGACCGGCCCAAAATAAGTAAATTAATTTTGAGTTAAATATATGTTATATATGGATATTGTCAGCGTAAAGAATTACCCATAGAATATTCATATATTGTGTGTAAAGAATAAGAAACTATAAACTAAATTTAATAAATTTAAATATATTAACAATATCCATCTAAATTTAATGTAGATTCATAAAAAATACAAAAAAAAAAAACACGCATATCATCATCAACTCGAAATTAATTTACTTTAATATTTTGGTGATTGATTTTCGGAAAAATTTAAGTTAAATTTACCAGCAAACACACATACCTTTGTTCTAATGACATTTGTTTCATATTACTATTTTCCAAACTATTAGTATTATCGCTAATATCATTTAAATTATTAGGTTGTAATTGTGTGTGTGATTCTGTTGATAATTTAGCGGATGGTGACAATAATGTTGTTTTGTCTGTTGATTTATTGGAGGCGATGTTGTTGTTGTTGTTGTTGTTGGTGGTGGTGGTGGTGGTTGTTGCGGTGGTGGTGGTATTATTTTTTCCATCGTTAACATAATTAATAAATTTTGCATTTGGTAAAATTTGTAAAATTCGATATTTTGAATTTATATCATTTGTTGATTTTTTTACAACTTCAATGTCATAATAATTTTTCGATGACAATTCTTTGTCATCGGTTATTATTTCTTCATTTAATGTCATTGCAGTTGATGTTAATATTTCTTTTATATAATTATTATTAAATGAATCAATATTATTTATACAATTAATTGAAACATAATCATTATTAACATTTAAATGATGTTTATCATCAATGGTATGATGCGATAAGACATTGCTGACACTATTGGCACCGATGATGTCACAATTTTTAACCGAACCATTATTAATTTGATCATTTTGTTTAATTTCATTAACATTAATTTTATAATTATATTCATTAATATCAACATCGTCCATAGTATCATTATAATCAACATTACCATCATCATTGTTACTATTATTATTATTATTATTATTATTATTATTTTTATTATTATTATTATTATTATTACTATTATTATTATTATTACTATTATTATTATTATTATTATTAATTCCATCGTAATTAAGATAAATTACTTGATATTCATTTGCATTTTCATCATCTAATTGAATAATTTCATTATCGTAATCACTAATTATATTCACAATGGTTTCATCGGTATTATTATTATTAATGTTATTTTTATTATTATTAATATTATTATTTTTATTATTATTAATATTATTATTATTATTATTATTATTAATATTATTATTAATATTATTATTATTATTATTATTATTAATATTAATATTATTATTATTAATATTATTATTATTATTATTATTATTATTATTACAAAAAGATTTCGGAAATACTTTATCACATTTAAGTGGTAATGCATCAGCTCTTAAAAAATGTTTTCCATTACTTGGATTTGTGTAAATGTCGTCAGGATTAAAATGTAACTAAATTAAAATTTTTATTTAATTTATAAAAGCTATTCAATGGCATTTATTTAATAATAATTTTTGTTTAAAAAATATATATGAAAATATAATAATTGTTGTTGTTTTATTGTAGAGTACTTATATAAATTAAAAAACAAAAAACTGAATTTCAATAAAAATATGGTATTTCAGTAAAAATATGGTAACAGACAAGTACCAAGATTGTATAGGGATAATCATAATGGTTCAACACACATCGACCTCTGAACCAAATATATTTATGTATATTCCATATTCGATACGATTAAAAAATCATCACTTTATAGTTTAAAAATTTTTAATATAATTAATTGAAGTGATTACAATTTTATAGATAAATTTTAAAACCTTTTTTATAATATGTGTAGAAAAGATCAGTAAGATAAAACAATAATTTTATTAAATTAAACATAAATGCATAGTGATTGTGATAAATAATTATATTGTAACACTCCTTCTTAGCTGTATTTTGTGTTAATTATTAATTAACAAAACACTATAAAAAAAAACGTTCTGAATTAATTTTTAAGTTTTCTTCTAAAAATATCATCGTATCGTCCGAAAATAGCCGAAGGATATACATTTTGAAACAATAAGTTTTGCATTATTTAATTAAAAATCGATTGTCTAATGCGATGCGGTATATTTATTATATGCGTAAGACATCAAAGTAATTTATTGATTAATTTTTAAATATTACAGATATGTACTAATTTATTATATTCATTTACGTAAGATAAAAAAAAAAAAACGCCAGATAGACCATATACAAAATTTGTATATTATTATTATTATTATTATTATTATTATTATTATTATTATTATTATTATTATTATTATAACTATTTTTTTTTTTCCAATTTAATTAAAATAACCTTGAACTAGACGACAATTTATTATATGCTATTTAAAATGTCGTCTATAGTGTTGGTTGGCACCACATTCAAATTTTATATACATATATTAAAATTTATCAAATTTAATTCATTTATTTGTATGTAAATGAAATGACATACATTTATTTTCTATATACTTATATATTTTTTGTCTTTTTCGTAATTGAAATAAATTTTTAAAAATAAATATACCATATGGGTTTTTTTTTTTTTTTCTTTTTTTTCTTCTGTAATAACATAAGCAAATGTATTATTTATAATAAAATGAACGAAACACAACAACAACACAGACACACACATACCAAAACCCATTCATTATTTATTTATATTTGATATGTGTGTGGTGTTATATGTTGTTGTTGTTGTTGTTGTTATTATTATACATATATTTTTATATGCGCGGCATTTTATCCATGTTGAAGCAAATGTTTTTGTCATAAACATATTAAATAAAAATATATAATAAAAAAAAAAAAAAATAAATAAACACGTAGAAACAGAAAAGAGAAAGTATATGCACATCTGGAAATACAAGTATATATATATATATATATATATTTCGCAATATACACTATACAGTTACATGTATACAAGTTGCAATATAGTACGCACAACACAATAACAAAACTTCGAATATATTCCCTTTAATATTTTGACTTTATTTATGTACAGAAAAATATCTACTTTAAAATGGTATTATAGATATGATGCAATGCATATAATATAATATATTTATATGATGATGAAAATGACTCCCCTTTGGTATTCTACTGCATAACACACATACACACACACACATTATATTATGTATATAATAATACAAAACTTGTATTATTTCGTTATATATACAACCCCAATATTATTATTTTTTTTTTTATTTCTCTATGCGGATGGAATTTTCATTCAAGTTTGTTTTATATAGAATGTTACGTTAATAATGATGATGATGATGATGATGATAATGATGGTGTATTGTAGGTAAATATTATTGTCTCAACAATCATCACACAGTTATTCGATGTGAATTGTAAAAAATAATGTACCATCGAAAAATAATGTCTAAAATATTTGGAATTTTTTCCTTTTTCTCATTTCATATACTACTTTTTTGTACATGTTTATATTATATTATACATTGAAATTTAGATAATAATAATCCACATTCATATTCAATACCAACCATCATCATCAGAGTCGTTCGTAGTAATAATCAAGCGTCGTCATTTATTTTCAAAACAATATTGCGTATCATTTTTTTTTTTTAGTAAACATAATAGAAATAATAAAATATAGAGTAAAAAAAATTTGTGATAAACCCACATAGAAAAAAAAATGTATTTTCGATTCCTTCTCGAAATAGTTAAATGTAAAATAAATACATAAGGTGCATATTATAAATTATTACCTGACATATATATTCATAGGATTTTTGTAAATAAATAGTGATGCATAGTACAAATTTATTATATTATACGTATATACGTATGATGAATGGGTTTGGAGTTTTAAAGAGGTGAGACACAATACAAAGACTATATTCTAGACAAAATAGATGTAAACATATTGATGAAACATAGGTAAAAAATAAAATTAATAAAGTACAGAGTAATGCAACACACAACAATTATCATAAATAAATGTATGGTATTTGGTGGAAAGTATTTAATAATATTAAAAAAACAAAAATATTTACCGCACAAATACGAAATTGTGATTCTTTATGATGTTCTATTTCAATTCGACCAATACGATTCAACCATTGGTGACGACGTTCACGATTAAATTCGGATTGTCCTTTTGGTACTTGAAATAATTTAAAACCATTTTCACTACGTCGTGTGCACCCTAAAACACTACAACCGGTCATCTTTTTGTTTGCTTTTTCGTTTTTTTTAACTAACAAAATATTTTAACTCTATAATAAATCTAGAATTTATAAATTAAAAATATTATTTAATTTATAAATGATAATTTTTAAATTACAATGTGCTTTACATATAATATTTTTTAATCAAATGTAATAATAATGTTATTGGTATTCTGTAAATTGCATATAAATATCTGTATGCAAGTAGGTTAATAATAGACCGTATTGTTTAGATTTTTGAAATCTGTTGCAGAATAATATAAATCTGCTGCCGTGTCATAATTGTTAATAAATTGTTTTTAATTTTCTATTAAATAACATATCATAAACAATGGCTACATAAGTAATTCTCAAAGTACCCGTATGTTATATTATGAAATTGACTAGAATACGTTTATTAAGCATATTATTTAGTCTATGATATTATTAATATCAAGGAAAATGGAACTGGAAAATTAGTATTTATAATTAATATAATAATTATTATCATACGTCATCAATATAACCTTCATTGCCCACCAAAATCTTTCTTTCATTTTGAAAATTAGTAAATAAAAATATATAATAGCAAAAATAAGAACTATATAATCTTCAATTCTACTAATTTATATGGTAAAAACAAAATAACATCTTATCTTTTATAAATAATTATAACATTTTCCATATCAAAATCAAAAAAATAAAAATAAAAATAAATAAAATAGTACAAGAAAAAAAAAAATTCTTCTTTAATTGCTTTCTTGAAAAAGTAATCCAATAGAAAAAAGAATTTAATTTAAAAAGAAAAAAATGAAATATCCCTAAAGGGCTTTAAAGAAATTTAATATTCCCCACTTAGAAAATAGAAGAAAAAAAAATAAAAGTTTAACATTATAATGATAACTTTTTTGTGTCGAAAGATGATGATAACCCTCAAGTTTAAATTTATTTTTTATCGTCATATTAAACAATTTTTGTATTTTTTTGCTATTATGATGATTGCTGTGGAAGCGTCGTATAAGACTAATAAAAATCTGCAATGAATATTACAAAACAACATATATACATGGATAGATGACGACAATGATTATAATGACGGCACAACAAATGAGTTTTTTTTTTGTTTTATTTTTTTTGTTTTATTTTTTTTGTAATTAAGTTCCATACAGTGGCTCAATAAATTTATATATACGAATTAAACAGCCTGTCGAGGATAAAGCCCAGTGTTTAAACGCTTAAAAAGATGTTATATTTTAATTGTATAGAGCCACTGTTATTATCTATCAAAATATATAAATATATTATCATGATTGCAACGTCATCATCATCAACGTGACCATTGTTGTTTCACACTCATCATTATTTTATTTGTATACTATATTATCAGCATTCCATTCTATACCTATACCTATATATTTTGATTTCCTTTTTTACATTTAAATTTACAGAATATTATTAATTTATTTATTACATTGATTATATATAAATATTATATACAAAACAAATAACACATCGAAAAATTACATATTATAAACATAAACATATTCATATTTACTTTTATTATTTACTATAATTGTACATATATACTTTGTTGCACATAGTTTCTACTATTAACAGGCCAGCAGTACATGTATTCTCTTATTATCATATATACTTCTCTCTATCTACTATCCTTGTTTTACTTATATAATATAGTAATAACTAGCAAAAATACAAATAAAGATGATAATCACACTACGGATCTTGGAACAGTAAATTTGAAGCTATTTTTTTTTTTAATTTTTTTTTGATTTTAAATGAACATACGTTGCAATTCAATTAAAATTACTAGTAAATTTACAAACGTTATATAAACAATAAGAGAAATTCATTGATGATAATAAATAGTAATAAAAATTATGATTTTTACTATATTATTATAAAATTAAAGAAATTAAAACCCACGCACATTACGCCGCACAATCAATAGAATCAAGATCCAAAATCCAACTGAATGTGTGTGACCGAAACTAAATGAATAAATATATATATATATAAAACTGTATATTTTCTATGCTGTAGAAAAAAACAAAATATATTTTATTTATATCTATCGTATTCATTCTAAAAGCAATAAAAATAGAGTACAGTAACATTTATTATATAATACGTATTCATTCTTGTGAATAGATATATAAAAAAAACAACAAAAAAATGCGCATGGCCGCCAAACCACGCCCCATAGCAACGGAACGACGGTATATATATTAGCAATATACTAACACTCATATATGTATTGGAAAATAAAAAAAGCTTAAAAAGTAAATTGGTATTATAGTATTGTGAGAGGATTTTGTGTGTGTGTTGGTGTGTTAAATGAATAAGTTTCAAGTGTATCTTTTAAAGTGCACGTGAGTATCATGTGCATGTGTTTGTTAATGCATATTTCAATGTTCTGTGTGTACAGTGTATTTATATGATAAATTGTTTACTATAAACTTTATTTTATTCTCTTATCTACTTCTACAAAATAAAAAAAAAAAAAAAAAAATTTAGTGGTGGGAATAGGAATATTTATTATATACTATTTTCTTTAATGATGCTTGGTTTATATATCATTTTCTTTCATTTCCTTTTCCATATCATTACAATTTAAACCGTTGAACGGTTAGTATGTTCCTTTTTTTTTTTTTTATTTAATTTATATTTTCGTAAATTTTGTAATTTTAATTATAAACATAGAATTTGTTATAAAGGATTTTTTTACGAACATTTTTTTTTTAGTACATATATTTTCAAATTTGTTTCTCATCTCTAATCATCGCAGCCACGAAAAACGAAAAGTAGAAAATAAAGCAAAAATGTAAATTCAATAATTTTGTTAAATTCATGTATTTTTCATTTCATTTCTACACTGTTTTTCACTGAATGCAAAGGTACATATAAATGCTAATGATTATTGCAATTTTTTTAATTGTTTGTTAGTTGCTTTTAATACAAACATAAGAATATATGATATCTACACACACCCACACACACATAGATAGCTAATTAAAAATTTAAATTTAATAAATAAATAAATATTAAAAAAAAAATACACATGTTTGTTTACATATAAAATGAAAAATATAAATAAAAGGATAATTCATTGAAGTAATGTAAAAAATAAATGTTTTATAAAATTATGTTATTTTTCGATGAGATTATTTGAAATATCGTTATTGTGTGTGTGTGTGTGTGTGTGGTTGTATATTTGAAAGAAAAAAAAAACGCAATTGTATAAAATAAATAATATGTAAATCTAAAGATAAAGATAATTTTTTCTATAAGGATCCAATATGCCACATATTATAGGTGATGTTTTTTATACGCAAAATTGTATAGAATTGCGTATGTATTTAATTATATAACCCTATAATAGTCTATATTTCTTCTGATGAATATATAAATGAAATATACGCAAAAGTCTAAATTTGTTAACCTTTTAAAAATAGGTATTTGGCTATAGATGCAATAAATTGTGATATTAATATCGTTAAAATTCGGGATTGGAAGAGCTGCATACAGGTCCGGTTGGAGAGGCGGCGTGTTGAAGAATACTAAAACCCTGATTTTCAATTTTTAAACATTCATATGAAAATAGAAATATTATTTTTCATAAGACTCTTCCCTGCAACTCTATTCAAACATTTACATAAAATAATTAAAAAAAACTCCATAAATGTAATCAAAGTTATCGTAATCGCTCACAAACCGACGCCGCCATACATTTTTCAATTCTATAAAAATATAATGTTTTCAATTTTTACGATTTATTTATCGTATTTTAAATACAAAAGAAAAAAAAAAAAAAGGTTTTATTTTTTTTTCGGGTACAAAAGTTCTTTATTTTTAAATGGAAATAAAAAAAAAAACCAAAGCATATAGTAAAACTAAATAAATCGTATATTAGTATGCGTGAGGGTTTGCTACGCTAGCAAAAAAAAAACACGGACGATTTTATTTTCCCACAATCTATTCAAATCTGGTATATGTATATTTCTGCTAGTATATTTATTTCTGTTAGTATATTTTATACATTGAGCTCCAGCAAAAATATAAATAAATTATGTGCAATTGCCAACAAAAAATATTCTAAATAGACACACCACCGCTCATTTTCCTCCTTTATATGTATACGTTAGAGGTGAACAAAAAAAAAGGTTATAGGTTTGCGGATAAAAGAATATACATAAATATTGCTGTGGTGTCGGTCGATAAGCTGCACATATATTGAATATACAAATTACAAATGGTAAAAGTAAAAAATTAAAATTATGTTCGCTCCCGAACTATATTATTATACATAAATTCTGAAAATCATAAATTACATGGATACATGCAAGTACCGGGGAAAACAGACTATTAATCAATTTTTAAGTCTAACTTCTTTTATAGATTTATTATTATAGCAAAAAAATTTATAACATTTTATGAAAAAAAAAAAAAAAACAAAGTAATTTCATTCATTCTGAATCAATATTTATATACGATGCAATCTCAAAAACAACATCATTTCAAAGGATCGAGATCATGTGAAGTGTGCGAAAATATTAAATTAATTCTGTTCATTTATTGTCTTATATGGAATTAAGTATTCAACGCTTTTTTCTTATTTACAAACCAAGTCAAGAAAAGGGTATAATATAGTCTAATCTTACAAAATGCATGCGTTTCAACTATACAAAACACTATAATAAAAAAATTAATTAATTTATGATACAGGAAAATATTTTACTCACACATAATAAAATCAATTTTGTACTAATATTTCATCATAATTCGACCGATGAATGTGTGTGTGTGTTAAAAAAAAAAAAAAAACCAAAACAAAAATATTAAATAAATAAATTGGCAACCTATTTTAATTTATAAATTTATTTTCATCATATATCTCTCGCATATATGATGAATTTTAAAACTTTAAAACACTAAAATATGGCAGCATTCCACATTTCTTCTTCTAAAAAATACTAAATAATATAGCAAAAAATTGAGAAAATAAACAACAGCAACCAACAACAACAACAACAACAAAAAAAAAAAACATATGTGAAATATGTTTCATATTATTTCTTAAAGATTTTATGTATATATTTTATGAATACTCCTCTCCTCAGTCCGTATATAATAGAAATTATATATTCGGTTTTATAGGTTTTATGAAGACAAAACTCATACATTTTATGAAATGAAAAATTTACAATGTTAATAAGAGAAAAAAAAAAAAATAAATTTCATGCATGATTCATAAATAAATTGGTCCATTTCTTCTATATATGCAGCTGCGTTATGCCGCGTATTATAATATGTTATGGTAAATTCGTAACTTATGTATATTTTCAATTTTTCTGATGGTGTTTCTGCTCCACATGAATATTCAATTTACTATATTTAGTAAGTGCGTTGACTACGTATATATATTTTGAACATTAAATTACAAGTATTACATAGTTTTTAGTTTATACAAAAAAATATAACACCAACAATAATATTTTTTCGTTTGCACGTTATCATCATCGTATGATTCATAAATAATATAGGTATGATGACGAGATTAATAATATTATATATAAAAACAATTATAATAATAATAAAATAACGATCATGACATTAAATTTCTATAAAATACATAAAACAACTTTGGAATAAAGTTTTTGTTTGTTCAACATAATACACGTAGGTACACCTACATTACAAACAAAAAACACACACACACACACACACACATATATATTATTTATATTCTGTCACGTTTCTGATTCCCTAACTTCATATACAATGTGAAACTAGTGCTGGTAAATTTAATGATGATGATGACGATGATGGCTATGGATAATAGGGCGCAGAGGTTATATAAAAAATAAATATATATAACAATAAATTATGTTAATCAAACAAAGAAAATTAAGAAGTAAAAAAAATTGTATGAAATTAAGTTAAACTTATTAATAATAATAAATATACAGAAAGGAAATTATTTAAAATCATTAAAATTAGTTTCACAGTTCTTTGCTAATGTTAATGTATATAAAATATTATTATTTTAGCAATAAGAATATTTGAATGTGTAATACTTCCAAGGTCATTCATATTATGTAAATAAATATACGTATATTTTGAGACTCCCCATATAAAAAAATCTATCAAACATATTATTATTAATTATTCATTAAATATATATATATAGATATTTTGTGGTTAAATTTTTTCAGATTGTAACATAGATAATCTTATTATTTAATAATGATATTATAATTAAAAATAGTTAGTTTGATGTAAATCACATCATGGTAGCCGAACGAACAAACAGAATAAAAACTATTTTTTTAAACTATAATAATATTTTGGTATCACTAATTTTTGATACAAAGCAATTTTTTATATAATATGTTTCAAAGGATTCTTTTAAAATTATTGTACGAAAATACTTTTAATTTATTCTCTTCATAAATGTTTATTACTTTTATTCTATCTATGGTATACTAATATAAAAATAATATAATAGAATAAAATACAAAAAACATCTATACCTTTCGGTAATTGCTACATCTAATGATTTATTACATACTGCCTCCATGATGATGCCATATAAACTTCAATTTGGATAGAAACAAAACGTACGTATATTATTTTAATAATAAAGATATTCTTGAATATAGAATTTCAAAAATTAAAATAAATCTCAAGTGATTCATTTTAAGGAAAAAAAAAAAGTTTTGTATATAATAATGGGGCAATAGAACTTATCGTAAACTCTTCGTTATATATAAATACCATTAAAAAGTTTCTTTATAAAAACCATATAACTGATATAATGTTTTCTATACCATATATATATATATATATATATTGTATAATTACGTATATACGTGCAAAATATATACGTTCAAAATAAATCTATTTCATAAATTTTATCAGTAAAATTATATATAAAATAACTTTAATAATTTTACTTTAAAAAAACAAAAACATCCCACAAGGCCAATAACGACAAAAAAAAAACAACCAACAAACAAACAAATACCCACACACACACACACACGCATACACACAATTGACTGGAATAAATTTACCGAAAAAAAAAAAAAATAAAAATATCCTTAAATAGATGAATAATAAAAATAACAAAAAAAAAACAAAATGTTTATTATGTTTGTTTATATACATAAAATTTCAACTATGTATTTTATACTATATTTGTAAATGCATATATGCAATATAATATAATATCCTTAATAATAATCATTTGGTATACCGGCATATTTTTTTGTTTTTTTATCTATTTTTTGGTATTTTTCCATTCAATGATCAACGCGCATCAACATCATTATCATCAATATATAATTTTATATTTTCATATATTAGTAATCATTAATATCCTTTAAAAATGTGTGCGCGTGTGTGTGTGTGTATATATTTTCGATGGTATATATATTTATACTATTCGTATGTATTTAGATTGTACATGTGTAATTCTGTACTATATTAGAGTACACGTCGTCGCCACGTCGCTACTTTATACATTATTATATACCCAGCTGTATGTATGGAGGAGATAGAAAATATCCTTAAACCGTAACCATAGTAACATTATCTCTGCAATGTTATTAAACTCTAACTAAAGTATATATATATATATATTGTGTATTTATAGGTATATAGTATATACTGTATTTTATCACATAATAGTATTTTTTATTTTCTATATACAGGTTTCACAAATTCTTATCGGAAAAAATTGAAAATATCGTAGCATTTACGACCTTTTATATAAATAAGTTTGTGTATGTGTGTGTGTGTGTGTGCGTATACGTTAAGCTAAAACGAAAAAGGACGACAAAATTTCAAAATACATTTACAATTCATGTGCTCTTCACATGCGGTAAATTTGGTATATAGTATTAGTAATAGTATACATTATATATATTTAGTTATAGAATGTTACGTATACAAATATAAATAATATAATAAAATAATTACTGATTATTTATATATATATTTTTATTACATATATATATATAGGCAATCCGAAGACGATGATTTCTTTGTACGATTGCGGGTGCGGTAGCGACACAATGGTATAAGCAAAAAATATAATAAATATATATAGATATATAGAATTTCTGTTGTGAGAGAATGTGCAGACAATGCTTGGCTGAATATTATAAAATGTAATGGCAAAAACAGAATAATACAATGAAGATTACTTGATATTGAGAAAATATACATAATATAAATATATGCACACATTTATTGTGATACATATATATACTATATACTATATACTATATATACTATATATATATATATATAGGAAGTATATAATAAAAGTTACAAACCAGACACAAAATAAATACTATGTGATATATACTGTCGCCCTTTAGCAACATATATCTTTGTAAATTTTCCCATTTTTTGCACAATGGTTATACATATATAAATTGTATGTTTATTTTATTATTTTTCTCGTCGTCATGATCATCGTGTATAAAATAGTCCTTGTTTATTCTTGTATATGTAATAGTATTAGTAAATATGGTGATAGTAGTAGTAGTAGTAGTAGTAGTATGTATAGTAAAAGTATAACAAAAACTCACAATAACACAATGTGTATTTGGCAAAAAAAAGTATAATGAAAGTTTTACAAAAACGAAAAAATGCTGCGCTTTGTTATTGTGATGTGTGTGTGTTGTGTTGTGTTGTGTTGTGGTTTTAAAATTAATGGTTTGAGGTGGTAAAAAGAATATTTTTTTGAAGTAAACCAAACCAAGGCTGTGTAAATATACATATAAATAGTAGTCTGAATCGATTTTTTTTTTCCTGGCCCAGAATATATTATATATATAAATATTTTATATGAATGTGTATATATGTATATATGTATGTGTATTGTTGTATACAAATATTCGCTAATATATTTATTTTATTTAATCTTTTAAACAGATTTCTGCCACACAAGCATGTTTTCATAAATAAACGAATTAACATATACATATGTAGAAGAAATCAGTTTTCCATAACATTATCAATATTTAAATTTAAATTAATAAAATATTGTGGAATTGCTGCACCACCGCACGATAACATTTTAACGAATTATTGCAGTTATTATAAATTAGTTATATTATTTTGTAATAAGTGTTACATTTTCAAAAATCCCATCAATTATAATCTCAACAATATATGGCAAATTTTTCAGTATAATATTTATTTTATTACTGTCAATTTTTAACAGAATTCAAATTCGTAAATTTAATTTATCTATGTTGATCGATGGGGGGCGCGCATAGATATACCATATGCGGCAAAACTGTTATGCAAAACTGATTCGATTGCAGCAGTGTGTTGGAGTAGATTAAAACTACACCGGCGACTTTTTATGCTATGCAATAAGTATGTAACGCATACAATCATAAATTTACCATACAATTAATACATTTTTATAATATAGTTTTGATGATCATAATTATCACAGTAAATTATGTTCTCAAAAATTATAACAATATAAAATGGAAAAATTTGTAACTTTAAAAATGGCTTTAAAAAATATAACAGCAAAGTTATATTAAAACTTTATTATATTATAAATCCATGAAGAAAAAGAAAAAGATATTGTATTTCTTATAGAAAATAATGATATATTTATACAAAATTAAAGCCAACAGCAATAATCAGCATATAAAGTGTAGAATATCACATAATAGCACTTTGTTTTGAATACGCATACACATATAAAACTGTAATAATAGCAGTAATAAGAGTACAATTTTTTTTTTCTGCTTAGAATAAAGGATTCAGAAAAAAAAACACTATACAAAACAGAGCGCCTTAGGTATAGAGCAAAACAAAAATAAATAAAAGGATTTACTTTACCCGTCATTGTGAAGCTACTGATGACGATTTTGATGATACATATACATTCTTTATTATGATGATAATTATAATTATCTATATATATATTTATATTTTGTTATTTTGTCTGCATGTGTCTTGTATTTGTCAGTTTGTTGGATCATGATTTAAGCTTATTAAGGATATTAAGTATGTCTATGTATATGTGAATGTAAAATATATGTATTTTTTTTTTCATATACACTCCTATGTGTACATTGTTTAAAAACTTCCCTTTTTTTCTGCAGATTACAGGGATACGCTGCTGCTGTGCGTATTTTTTTTATCGTATATCACATAAATACGACGCAGTAAAAAAATTATGGCATTATGGTAACACGAATATATAGATATAATTCATATACTACTACTACTACTACTATACAAAAAAAAAAAAAATCAACATGATTTTGTAATTTAATTTTTTTCTATGCTCATCAAATTACATTGAATTTTGTTCGTTTTTGCAATATATATCATGATATGAAATCAAATCAGCATATTATACAAAAAAAATTTAATAGAATAATTCTATTTTCCTGTTTGTGCGACGTTAGAATTCACAATATAATTTTATTAAATTTTTTGTTTTTTTTCTTCTTTGATATATAATACGATGAATCTTCATCAAGAAGACAAAATAATAATATTAATATAATATAATAATGATAATACAACAGATATTGCAATTTCTTCATTTTAAATTGTATACATACTGTGGCCATGTTTAGAAGAATGTGGCAACGCATTTGCTAAAAGCATGGCTATACTTTTCCCAACAAATCATTATCAAAAATAGAAGCGAATTTTTTAAAAACATAAATTTTGGTAAATTGTAAATATACTTCAGAATCTTTTACCATAAGGAGCTATTACTGAACGACTATGGTGTCATTAACATAATATATTACGTACATAAGATGATTAAAATATAAGAATAAGAAAATATATAGATGATATTGCTTATAACTTGCCTGCAGAAAGGTGGAAATTTTTATTGTACCCATTTCATACAAATAATCGATTCACTAAAGTTCCATAGTAAAAAAATTAACGATTAGCCTATCACCTTTTTATACATAAACACAATATAAATATTATAAATATCAAAAAGTAAACACTTAAAAATTAAGATTGAATTGTATGTGTATCTTTTTCATACGAGTTTATAATATTTATTTAAATATATATTGTAATATAAAATCGAAAAGGTTCAAAGCTATAGAGCATAGAAATTGATATACACAATATCACAATAATAATATCGAATTAAATTATATAATATGCATTGTGCATTATAAACTTGTATATATATGTATGCGTGTGTATATAGATCATGTTGTCACATGTAATTTGATAAATATTATAATTTATTACATCATATATTATATAACATAAAACATATATAGAAAAACGTATCGATGTCAATCAGATTTATTTTCCAATATTCACGTGTATTAAACATATGTTCTACATATAATATATATTGGTATAATTTTATATAAAAGTTTAAATACATTATCAATATAATTATTATGTAATAATAAAATCAAAATATTTTGCAACAATAAATTAAATTCAAATTAAAGTAACAATTTATTATTGTTATTATTGATTTATATATTAACACTCACACACACACACACGATAATAGGATTTACAAAAAAGAAATAATTTCTGCACGTGTGAATAGGATTTATTTTCTTCTTTCTACAATTATATAATTAGCAAATTATAGAATTAAATATATTAAATATATATATATGGACGTTATTGCGCATACAAAAATTTAAATAATTCTTTTTCATAGACGAACCCCCTTTTGTCATATATAAGGTTGTCAAATATCTCCCTTCCGCCTTTTTGTCTTTTTAATTTCGCGGCTATGTACAAAGCGCTACAGAGCTCGTATCTGGCAACACTGTACATAATTTGAAAGCTCTTGACATAACAAACAAAACGACGCTATGTATGATTAGTTTGGATATTGCGTCACAGTTATAGACGTGTAAACATGGAGTTCACTAACGCCGAAATTCGCGCTATTTTAAAGTTTTCCTTCGTTAAAGGCAAATCCGCTAGAGAAACGTTCCGTGAGATTAATGGTGTTTTGGGGGATGGTACTCTATCACTTCGAACCGCGGAGGAATGGTTTCGACGATTCAGAGCCGGTGAAAACGACACCATGGATAAGCCAGCCGGCGGAAGACCTGTGACGACAAATACCGATCAAATCATGGAATACATCGAGTTAGACCGGCATGTGGCATCTCGTGACATCGCCCAGGAGATGGGAGTTAGTCACCAAACCATTTTAAACCATCTGCAGAAGGCTGGATACAAAAAAAAGCTTGATGTTTGGGTGCCACATGAATTAACAGTGAAAAATCTAATGGACCGAATTTCCATTTGCGAAATGCTGCTGAAACGGAACGAACTCGACCCATTCTTGAAGCGGATGGTGACTGGCGACGAAAAATGGATCACATACGACAATATCAAGCGAAAACGGTCGTGGTCGCAGGCCGGTGAATCGTCCCAAACAGTGGCCAAGCCGGGATTGACGGCCAGGAAGGTTTTGCTGTGTGTTTGGTGGGATTGGAAGGGAATCATCCACTATGAGCTGCTCCCATATGGCCAGACGCTTAATTCTACCATCTACTGCGAACAACTGGACCGCTTGAAGCAGGCGATCGACCAGAAGCGTCCAGAATTGGCCAAAAGGAAGGGTGTAGTGTTCCACCAGGACAACGCCAGACCACACACTTCGTTGATGACTCGTCAGAAGCTACGGGAGCTCGGATGGGAGGTTTTATCGCATCCACCATATAGCCCGGACATAGCGCCAAGTGATTACCACCTGTTCCTGTCCATGGCGAACGCCCTTGGTGGTGTAAAGTTGATCTCAAAAGAGGCTTGTGAAAAGTGGCTGTCCGAGTTCTTCGCAAATAAGGAGGGGGGCTTCTACGAGGGAGGTATTATGAAGTTGCAGTCTAGATGGAAACAGATTATCGAACAAAACGGCGCATATTTGAACTAAATCCGATTACTGTAACACTTTTTATAAAGCATTGAATAAAGAGCAAAAAGGCGGAAGGGAGATAGTTGACAACCTAATATATAATTTCAAGTTTTTCGAATGAAATTTTATTAAATTTACATATTTACAACACTTTAGTACTGAATTGTCATTGTATGCTTTACAATTTATTTTTAGCACAGAGTGCCAAATACAGGGGTCTAGCACTAAATTGCTATCACTTAAGCTTCTTATTTATAAATATATATATATTTAGCCTTTATCAGTGTTTTCAGATATATATAGGCGTAGTATTATTAGCATCTTCATATATAAATATATATAGGAACAAATTTTGATAAATAATATAAACAGATTTCATTTCAAACGCATTAATAGATCTAACCTTGAACGCAGCTTTTCAATATTAATATACCATACACACAAACACACACAAACACACTAATATCTATTATATATTACTAAAAAAAAAAACAAAAATTTATAAATATATGGGGAAACATGATTTTCGATAATTTCTTTAACAATAAATTCTTTTACATGTACATTTCATTATAAAGCTTGACGTTTCAATAATGTTATTAAAAAAAAACAACAAAATAAGGAATGACTTAGCAAAAATTTAACATTGAAATTCATCAGTTCTTTATTTTTCTGTTGTTGTTTTTTTTTTCTTTTCCATCACAATCATTATCGATACCGATTAGTTGGTTGTTTTGTATAGTCATCATCATCATCATCGTCATCATCGTCATCATCGTCATTATACATTAATAATATTAATATTTTAACATTGTTTTCGTTATTTTTTTAAAATATTTTCAGTACCTTTATTAAATAAATTTACTTACAAAGAGGGATGGGTGATGGCGTGAGGTGAGATGTTAACAATAAAAATAAAACAGAAGAAGTTAATATTGCGTGTTATAAGTCAACAAAAGTATTATAGTAAAAAAAAAAAAAAATATACATAGACATGAAATGACTAACAAAACACACCACCCCACCTCATGTATTTTAATACTATGTAACATATAAAATAATACAAATTCAAAGGAAAATAAAAATATAATCGGGATAAACAAAAGGTAAACGAAATTAAGTTAAGCCAAATTGTAAAATACTATAAAATACTTTAGTAATATAAAAAATATTACCTAATACCATTAAATAATTTAAAGATTTTGTGTTTTAATAAATAATTTCCAATGAAAGAATTCTTTTAAATAAACTTACGTTTAAAAATATTCCTTCATAAATTTTCGAATGTTATGAATTTAATATGAGCTGTTGAAATATTGACCTGAGTTAATGTTTTCGAGTATTGTTAAAGAAAAAAAAAAACCAATAAACCCTTGTTATACATAAATCATATGCTCACTCCATTTGGGCTAATATTATTTGATGAAGATGATGATGATGATAATGATGAAATATATTGAATCGATGCTACTAGAAATCCGAACCTTTGACAAATTACAAATTCAAGTACTCTACACATATGTGAGTCCTTCCATTTTTTTTTTTTACCATACAAATACATAAAAATGCAAACATTGTAAAATATTAACTATTTACTTAAAATAAATAATAAATAGAATAACATTTTTGCTTCATCATCATTTTAAATATAACAATGTGAGCCACCACACCACATCAAAACAATTATAATAATAATAATATAAACGATTTTTTACAAGTCATGGTTGGTTTACTGTATTTCTTTTCGTTTCTATACACAAGTTTATGTGAATAATAAAATACCACACGCAAACACCCACATCATATACATATGATAATTTTTGTCTAAAAATATGAAATGAATTGTAATTTTTATATAATAATTTATATAAAATTACTTTATATACATAATATAAAATTATACAAACAACACAAACACACACACTCACACACACACACACACATAATATTATATAAAAAATGTGCAAATATTTTGCAAAATTTTCTATATATTATATTGTATTTCATCGTGTTAATTTTCATTTAATGAATTTAAAAAAAAAAAAAATTTATAATGACAATGCAACATTTTTATTAGAGCTCTCTAAATGCTTATAAAACAAAACTCGTACATATACATAAAATCATAAACATATAATTTGTTTATGCGTAATTAATCTATGTACGATTGCGAATGTAAACTACTATAAAATTGAAAATTTGAATAATATGTTATTTTATTTAAAGTTTATACATAGGATAGAGTTTTAATTTATAAATAATTTTAAATTTTAAAATCTCAATTAAATATATTTTCAGTGATGATGTCTGAGAAGTGAGAAGGACTCGGATCGATAGCATTAAGAAAAAAAACTGATTGGTAATTTTTGAAAGCATATGTTTTTTTGGTGAATATAGTGTATGGAAAAAAATTTGTATTTACACTAAATTTCATATTCTAGTTTACTGTCTACTACTCGTATATAGATTACTATCATGATATTGTAGTCCGAATACATATTATATAACATAATAACTAACTAATTAATTTTAAATATATTATAGATTGATAGAGGATGATCTGAAAATGATATTAAAATTGTTTGAATGGTAATATAATTATATGCTCAATATTAAAAATTCAAAATTATATAATTTCGCACACACATTCTTCTGGCAATTTTGTTATATATTTTTAATCTATTTACCTTATAATTTGCGTTAAACTTAAAATTATATTAAATTGTATATTATTTTCAATTTTTTCGTTATCTATTGAATATTACTCCGTATATAATATAACAAGTGCTCATATTAAAAATATTAGTAATAATTATAGTACACGTTTCAAATTCTTCAATCTCTATAGTATATATTACAACAGTCAAATGCGATGTTGTAAAGTGATAAATAAATTATAAACAAAACACTTTGTAATTTTTTATGAATTAATCTGTGTATTTTTTTATATTATTATCACCACGGATCCAATTGAAAACGTCAGTTTCTCAAATATATAATAACTATAATATTATTTTTAAAAAAATATTGTATATACAAAGAAAATGAAAAAAGGTGACATTATTTTATAATATTAATATCTATATCAATAAAATTACATATATATTTTTTTTTTTTTGACGTTGAGTCACACACATACTGAATTGAAAGATAAGATAATAATTTTGAAATTTATTATTTGATAAGAAAAATTTAATAAAATATATCACATAAAAATGCTGTCGTTTAAATTGGGTGTTGTTGTTGTGAAGAATGCTATTAATATCTTCAACTATATGTAAATGTTATCTTGTTGTTATTCTATATATATATATAATAGTAAGGTACATATGCTCGAATTTATATACAAACATAAAATTTTTATTATTATTATTATTATTATTATTATTATTATCAATCAATCAATTTTGTTAGTATTAAGACGAAAAGGATCATTTTTATATAATATTATTATATATATTAATCACAAATGATAAACAATGTGTGTGTGTGTATGTGTGTCGGTGTTTGAGTGACTGTGTAAAAAAAAAATGTTTTTTTAATCATACGTTACAAAAATAAACACACCATTCATTATTTTTTATTTTAGTCGGTGATAATAAAATTGTTAAAGTAAATACAATAGAATTTTGAAATTTTAAATTTGTTAAGCGTCCAAAAACCATGTTTTCAAAGATATGAATTGTTCGTTTTGATTCCATAAATGAGAATAAATGGTAATTATTGGCAAATTTCAGTATTAAATTTTTGGCAATCAAATCATGCACTTTATACATGAACGCTGCTGCACATCAATGTGACTCTGAATTTACATACTAATCATAAACAAAATAAATAAATAGATTACGTATGTATACAATGAAAATTTTAATTATTACAAAATATCTTTTTACGAAATAGCAACGAAATTACATCGAGTTTTTTTATACTACAAACATCATACATAGGTGCAATAATAGATAGATAGAAAGATTATACACCTGCTGACTGCAGTTAAGAAATTGTAAAAGTACATAATAATATAGACATAGAGGCATACAAAAACAACAACTGCAGCAACAGATACAATAACACAATGGATTAATTTTATAAAATGAAATAAGGCGGTTTAAGAATAGGTGGGTATATATAACAATTATGACATTCATATTATCGGCGGTAGCTTACGACGTTTGATATCGAAATATTTTTAATTCAAAGTATCGAGATAAAACTGTATAGAAATAAAAAAAATCACACTCCTTTTTTTGTTAGCCTTTTATATAATACAATTTTATAAAATAAATAAATGGAAAAGAAGTTTTTCTTTATCTGTGTTTGCAAAACTGATGATGGGGGAGGACATAACAACATTACATAGATGTATAACCTTGACAGCAACAAAAAATGTTGATATTTCATTTTTTTTTTTTTACGTTTACAAATTTTGCTTTTATTCTCAAATATTTTATACTGCGATACAATAAATTTTCTCCATAATATATACCGCATTAAATAAATTGATATAATTATACCCCATTTAATACAATGTTGTACGATATAAAATTATTAAGCACTTCAGATACACATAACACAATTTTGTTGTAAATATTTTAAGTAAAATTACATGTAGCTAGCTATTTTTTTTTCTTTTCATTACGTCATTGTGATTTATAAAATTAATATAGTTTTTTTTGTTTTAATGAGAAAAAGTTATAGAAAATTAAATTATTAAGTATGTGGTGGTGGTGGTACTTACAATTATTATTTTCATTAAAATTAATATTATTAAATTGTATGTGCTTAGTGTAATAGTATAGTAACTAAACAATTACTGCGGCTGTTATTATATAAAAAATATAATCATTACATACCTGAAATGAAATAGAAAAATAAATAATTATTAATTAAATTATAAATAAAATATATTTTTTTCAATTTATAGTAAAATGTTGTGTTAATAATAAATAACAAAAATGTATTAATTGCATATCTGCGTGTGTAATCTAATTTAATTGATTGCAATTTTAATATAACAAAATACGATAGTATAAAGTAATTTATACATGAAGTAAAAAACGGTTCCATTTGAAAAATAGCCATGTCCTTCGCAAAAGGACATCTATTATTGCCCAGAAGTGATTGTCCTACAATTAAATCACCCACCGACGACCAGTTTCTAAAACCAACCCATAATTATATATTATACGAATCACATCTACTAAAAATATTAACAATAAAAAATCGACTTTCTGAGTCAAAGATCTTTTTATAAACGCTAATAATTTAAAAATAATTAAACATTAAAAATAAATGATACTGAAAATAATGACAATCAAAATTAAATGAAAAAAATGACATCATCGACCCAACATTTATTTAGTAGTGGTTATAGTAATTATTAATTTTATTATTTTTTTAATATATGTGATAATGAAAAAGCAGGTGCTAAACATTATTGTAATTATAATTTTAAAGATATATATATATTGTATCAATTATATGGATGTTAAAAGGTGGGGAGTAGTAACATTATATACATATTTGTAATGTTTATTTCATTAAAAATGAAGGTCAAATATTTTTGATATATTTAATACAATCCTAAACTATATACAATTATAATATATTAAAATATTAAAGTAATTAATATGATAAATTTGCATACACATACATAAATTAGAATTGTGTGTTGTATTTAGTATATGAATAAATTATTATTTATATAATTAAATAATTTAATTTTGCAAAATTTTGTAAACAGACGCCACAATATCATAAAAAAAAAAAAGATTAAATGATTGCATAAATTCGTGACCGATTTTCATAGATGCCATGCTGCTTAGCATCCAATTTTGTTCTGATATATACATTCATTTGTGTTGAAAAAAAAACAATTTCATGTTGTATGAGTTTCAAAACGTAACTGTTGGAATACCGCACAGAATAACATTCAGACTATTTATTTGAATCGTGCGCTGGTGCTCTGTGCGAACACTAAAGCTATTGTTTCAAACAACCAAACCAAACAATTTGTTTGGTAGATTTCAGAATAGTGATTTTAATGGTAGTGATCAACTACGGTCTGGCAGATCTTCGCCGGTGTTGATGAATTGTAAAACATTGGGATTGTATAATAGAAATTGATGGCGATTGCATAATTGAATAATAAAATAATGTTTATAAAAATATAACCGATTGAATTTAGTTTTCAAATCGGGCATGAAATTATACAATCATCCAAAATATAGCGATATAGCGAGACACGTAATCCGTATAATAAAAAAAAACAGATGAAATCGAGGCAATGATGCATTTAAAAATTTATCATGTTTGAAATGAATGAATGAATTCAGTTAAAAATATTAATGTGTTATATTGAATATATACGACTCTCTATAGATATAGAGTAGTTGTTTTTTCCTTCATTCATACATTCTCATCCATCATCTTCAATTCTTTCAAAATTGTAAATATATAAATACTAACTATTTTCGTTAAATCTCTGTATAAATTATTGTTATCATTATTTTTCTTTAACACATGATGCATATAACAAATACACAACCATTTTTTTTCTATTGAAAGCTTATTTATTATTTTTTTGTTTAATTTTTGTAGTGGAAATAGTCTGCTTGTGCTATAAAAAGATTATTCTGTAATTTTTTTCTATTTTTTTTATTTTTTTTTTACTTCTTGCTTTTACAAACTCTAAAAATGTATATTTTATCCAACGATCAATCATGAAAACAATTTTTGAAATTTTCAATTTTTATGCATGTGCGGCAAATTTCTTGTTATACATTCAATTCAAATTCATCGTGTGTATATATTATTACATTACATAGACACATGTATTATAATTTAAATATTTATTATTTAAAAATAATTTAATTTATTTTTAACGATAAAAAAAAATAATTTCTTTTACCAACATGTTCAAATAACATGAGTATACACTAAAAAAAAAATAAAATAAAAATGTTGTGCTGTAAACGTATGATGATAACAAGTAAAAAAAACAGTGACGGATTATTAAACAGAAGTGATATGAAATATAAAAAAAAAAAAAATAAGTTAAAGTTATTTAATATCTTCTGAGAATTTTAAAAATAATTAAATTATTAATGTTTACAATAATTAATATAAATTATTTATATAAAATGTGTTTATCATTAATTAGAACAATTTCTAAAAAAATCCAAGTGCATTTCATATAATTTTCTATACTTTTCGGTATAAAAATTATGGGTTTGTCGGTATTTCTCTATATGACGTATGGAAGGGGATCAATGAATTCAAATGCTTATATTTTTTTATATTTCAAAGTCATATATTAATTTTCATATCAGCCACATACAAGTTGATACATTAAATGCACTCTATATATATATTGTATTTTAATGGATTTTATAAAAATATTCTAAACTGATTTTTTAGATTAAATTAATTACAGCATCTATATCTTTATTAATAATTAAATAAAATATATTATTTGCAGAATTGTTATACTTCCATATGTGGGAGTAATTTACAAACTTAACTGGTATAGTAAATATTTGGTATACCATATAGTATTTAATGTTATATTATAAATAACGATTTGTACATTTAGTTAGTCATTTAATAACGAATTTGAAAACAATTGCTTCTTATGGGGAGCAGTATAAATTCATAAAAAATAAAATTATCTTTATAATTTCCGTCATATAATTTTTCAAAGCATATATTGTATATAAAAGTGATAACATTATCAACAAATATTTCATTGCAACCCTATTTTTTTCACATTCAAAAACCATATGAAAATAGTATTTACACAACGTTTAATTTTCATCCTAAATAAAAATAAAGTTATTGTAAGAATTAATGAAACTATAGCAAAACTATAATTAATTCCATAAAACCGGTTTAGTTAAAATAAGGACCAGGTTTCCATTAAAGTAAAAAAAATAAAACAAAATTTTATTGATCTTTCTGCTTCTATTTTTTTTTTGTCTCTCAAATATTGTATATAACACAGATTTTTCTTATTTACTGTGTTTTAACCTGAGGGTATGTGTATATGTGTGTGTTAAAAGAAAAATTCTATTTATTTATATATATAAAATACACATACATACAAATGCCATATATATATATTTATGGCTACCATCCAAAATTTTATAATGTAAACTATTTTGGTGCATTTTCTTAAAATAAATGTTTCCTTCAAATTATTATAGATATAGAGAGATAGAGAGATAGATATATATATATGTGTGAACGAATACAAATATGTTAAAAAAAAAATTATAGAAAAATATATAACGTTCAGGTATTTTTTGTAAATATAAAATTAGTTTGTTTATCTTCATTTCGTACGAGTATGTTTAAATTTAAATACAATAAAAAAAAAATTAAAAAAACACGCACACAATTATAAACTTTAGTTTTTCTATTCAGTATTGTATATATTCAGCATTAAGAATCCAAATATCTATTACTCGCATATAAATTATTAAAGTTATGCGCCCGTGTAGTATAGTACCCGCATTTTAACTTTTTTATTATATGAATTTTAAAATATTTCGTGATGACAGACAGATTATTGTCGAATACTTAATATCATTTTTTTACATATACAACAAATACACATTGGCACTTAAATCATTTACTGATTCAATTTATAAATATTTTATTAGCAAAGCTATATATGCCAAATATATATATATATATAGAGATAAACATAATATAATAAAAATTATAACATTAAATTTGTTTAATAAACTTCAAAAACAGGAAGAAACTATATACGCACTGCGTTCTGTTATATTTTGAAATATTGAATTTATATAAAAAAAAAACAAAATCTTTATTTAATTTTGTAAATATACATTAGATAACAAATTACGTTCATATAAAAAAAAATAAAAATTTGGTAACGATATGGAGCAGACAAAATTTTGTTTCTTATCATCATTTATTAGTTTTGTATGTATGATTATTCTATATATATTTATAGAAATAAAGGAAAAAGTATATATATATATAATATATTGACAATACTATATATTTCCGTATACTAGTCATCATTGCAGAGTTCTTTATATAAACAATACATACACACAAACAAACATACATATATATTTATTTTCTTTATATACATGTTTGAAAATGTTATTTTGTGAATAGAGGGTTTTTTTGGGGTGGTGGTGGTGGTGGTGGTGGTGCGCTGGTGCGGTTATGCGATATATTAAAGCTTCTATTTTATATTTGGTTTCCCTTTTTTAGCTACTTTTGGTGCTGGCTGCTGGCTGCTGCTGCTGCTGCTATGTTTTTATTATTATTAACACAACCTATACACTATATATTATTATATCATATTATATTTTCGTGTATATATATATAATTTTATGAATGTTAAGAAAAATCGATATTTTAGTCTACCACCGAACGATACTTTTCTGCATAAATATATAGTTTTTTTTTTTTTTTTTCTGTTCGCCTTCTATCTATCCCCTAGAGAATATTATAGAATTGATGAAATAATAAAAATAAATAAAATGTCTAGTATACGAATTTATTACCAGTGTGTATTGGTGGTGGTGGTGGTGGTATGATGAATATTTTATTTTGCCGTTCATCTCACACTCGAATCAGAAAATATTTTGTGTTTTGTTTATGTTCCCGGGAAAAGATTTAAAAAAAGTTGTACAGAAAAATTTGTGGAATTTCTATATACGAACGAATATTTTTTCTCATACATAAGAGTCTTTTTTTTTTTTTTTCTAATTGGGACAATATATTTATTTGAAGTGTACGTCACCGTTTAGATAAATCATTCATATAGATTTTCTATAAATTGGAATATCATTTATATGCACACAATTAATTCTAAGTATATAAAATAAATAATAACATAACTAAAAATTATTTATAAATTGATGACTTTAATAATGCAAAATTTAAAATTTTCAATTAATTTGTTTTTCCAAATACTTAAAATATATATGAGGCTTGTTCAAAAATTTCGCCAAAATCGAATTGAAAACATATTTATATTGATAAAAATCATTTAATGTCTTAAATAAATAAATCTCTTACAAACTGTAAGAAGACAAATGCGGTAAAAAAAATTCGTATACTTTTAATGCCGTAATACTGCCATCACCTGGTTTTTGGAATTTTTTCAAGATAAAAAGTTGAAATGCATATATAGAATCAGCAATGTCACGTACTTTTAATTAATCGTCTGTCGTCCAATATGATATAAGTAGATTTTTTTTTTATCAATTAACAAATCGAATCATATGCAAAATGTATTAGTATGATGAAAACTTAAAAATCTATAGTTAGGATAATATACAGTTCCCCTCATATATACTACTGCTATCTATATAGATAGATATTGCTCTGCGAACTATTTGAACACATCACGTACATAACAAACATATAATGTTTTATAAGTAATGAAATTTAATAATATGAAAATGTGACATAAAATGACGCACCCAAAAAATTGCGTTATATATATATTTTTAATATTGTTGTTGACAACAAAATCAGATGATGTTTTTGATAGGTTGACATCTTTATCACAAAAATATTGTATATATATATACAATATATAAATATTATACACAACACATAATCAATAATATAATTTAATCATTAAAACGAAATCATATTATACATAGAAGAATATAATGAGAATGACAGTAAAGTGTGTATAGTTTTACAATTTACATATATAATCATCGTTCGTATATGAAAAGAAATTCAATGGAAAAAATAGGAATTTCAATTTTCTTTAAAGAAAATTCTATAAATTTTGTACCATCTAATTTCTAAATTTATTTTCTCTTTATATACAATACAATAGTTAAGAATAAAAAAAAGGAAAAAATTCCAATTTACTTTTTATTTTGTACATATTATTGCCAAAGGAATGGAGGAAGGGTGGTGCCGACAAGGGTTCGAGGGCGACAAAATGTCTATTTAATACGAATTTAATTTGATATTTTATATGTGTAATATATGCATGCGTCGTATATACATTGAAAATGTTGTTCTACAAATATATTGTACAAGAATTTATATACAAAATATCGTTTTCCAAATCTTTAATATTTATTTTTATCACAAAAATCTCAGTGTTTATTATATTATGTGCTTGTTTAATACAATATTTCTATTTGAAAATACATATATTATATGGAAATTCATAAAGTTTTAAAGTTGTATGTGCGTTGTTGCTGTTGTTGTTGTTGTTGTTGTTGTTACTATAATGTATTTGTGGTGTTGTTTATATATAATAATATAATGCATTGGTTTGACTTTTATATATACGTAATCGTAAATACGATATCATTGCCAAGAAAATTCTTATTTCAACATCATAGTATAAACAACTTTTATAACTATACAATATATAGACAATACATATATAGTATAGTATAGTATAGTATATATAAACAAAACAATGAAAATGTGATATTATGTAATATGTAGAAGAATGAAAGAGAAATAATATAGGATGGAAAAAAAGAGATTTTACTGAGATGAAAATCGATTATTTTATAAAATTTATATATATTTATACTCGTAAAATATAAAAAAAAATGTAAATATCAATTACGTGTTGTTATTATATTTTCAATACATTATTTAATATTTATATATTACGATATTACTTAAATTTTTCCTATTTTCGTAAATATTTCTCACATACAAAACGCGTTGCCAACGAAATTATTTAATTTTAATTTTTAATCAAAATTAAAATATCATCGTCTCGTCGTGGTGTGTGTGTGTGTGTGATGGCCAACTTTAAAATTATCGAAAAACATTTGTTAATTTAAAAAATAAGTGAATTATGACAACCTGGAACATTTCCATATTTTGTAAATTGTTATCAAAACTTTATAAATAATGTTATCAATAATAAATAGCATATAAATGACATAGATTTTATTATAGTAATATTGTACAAATATATGCAATTTCTATAGCTTTTTTTAATATAAATTTTTACTATTTTTGTTATTGCATTATAGTCAGCAAATATAAATATATTTAAATAATGATTACAGTACAATTGATAAATTGTTATATACTTCGATGCGGAGTAGTATGTTGTTAGATACCATATAAGCTCCATCTTGGAGTAATATGAATTGGTTATACATACCACCTCCACACAAAATAACATTTTAATATTATAATTTTATTAATAATATTGCAGTAGTAATATATCGAAGAAAAATTTCCCATATAAATAGCGGGAATTGAACCTGGCACAAATATTAATTATAAATAATATAATTATAATATTAAACAATTAAAAAATCATTATTAAGTTTATGTTTTGTATCTAATATTTTTATATATTGATACAATTAATATAAAATATATATATAAATATATTTGTGATACGATAATTTACAATTACGTAACTTTTATATTAGTATTTATCAATATCAAAGACCTATTTATACAAAAAAAAAATAGAGTATATGTGCGGCACATGTGAGTTAATGATATTGAATGAGTTTTAATAATAACAATTATAACAATTGTGTGTCTATAAAAAAAAATGATGTGATGAGTATTTATATTTATTTATTTATCTATCTATTTTTTTCTATTATATGTAATATAATTTATAATTACAAATAAAATGTGTGAAATTACGGAAATTTATAATTTTAACTTATATTTGTATTCCAATATCATTACGTATTTTATATAACATAAGATCCTATTAACAGCACACGGCTATCTTTCAAACTGATGTGCCCATTTTCTGACATTTGAATATCAATAGCTAGATAAATTCGGGCTAATGATTTTAACGATTTCTTATATGTACTTTTGGTTGGATCCATAACATATGAAAATTTATTAAACATTTATATGTTGTGTTATTATTATTATTATTATTATTATACAAATCATAAGAGTTAACAGTTGACGGTTACGCTATATTTAATAGTATGGTAAACATGCACACATACAGTTATATAATATTTAAACAATATAACATCTTTGGTTCAAATAAGGTTAAATAATTAAATTGCAAAAAGTTTTATATATTGTATAGTTAATTGCACCACAGCTTATTTCTCTTGTTATATATATATATTTATTTTATTGGTTTCAAACTATATCAACTATATTGAAAAACTAGACATATAAACTTTATTTATAAATATAAATACAATAATTGTTTGGTTTCAATACACGAGTATACATAATTGAAAGGTGGGATGAGTTTTAGTATAAATTCTATATATTTATATTATATTGTACTTATTAAATATATAAATTATAGAATTTTCTGTAATTAATGAATTGTTTAAAAACTATTTATAAATAATTTAAAGTATTTATATATACAATAAAAATATAATAGTAAAATTATAGAATTATATTTTCATATATGAAATAACAATTATGTTTTTGACAGCCATATAATAATATTTAAATAATATATACTATATTATTTATCCATGTTAAAATAAACCAAAATATTTTTTGGGCGTTGGACAAATACATAAAATTTAAATTCAAACCATAAAAAAAAAAAACACACACACAAACACACACTCAAAAATTTTTGCAAATCTAAAAATATATAAAATGATGACTTTAAAAAGTCAATGTCATTACGTATCGTTTTTTTTTTAATACTATTGTATATAATATACAAATATATGTGGTATATTATAATTGTATAATATTGTAATATAAAAATCGAATGATGTAATTTTTTGAAAAAATTAGTGAAAATTAATTATATAGGTGCTATTATTGCTATTGCTATTATTATTATTATTATTAACACCTAAAAATGACCTCATAACACTTATTATTTGAACGGAACCAACAGCAAAACAGACTCTGAAATATATATTATTTCGTATACACATATAATGTGGTTATTTGCTAAAAATATTAAACAATTTATTAGCATATAAAAACAATTTTGGTGTATAATAATAATATATTGCGTTAACAAAAAGAAAATTGAATCGTACAATGAACCTTTTTTTTATTTTTTTTTTTTCCTTCTTTTAATTTTTTAAACAATATATTTAAGTGCTGTTTTTGTCATACTATTAAAAAAAAAAAATACTTTAAAATTTCATAATATTATATTTAATAATTCATATACAAATTGTAAATAAGAGAATAATTTTAGTATATAACGAACAAAGCTTAATTCTATGGTGGTATATATAATGCAAAATTATAAAACTTTAATAATATAGTACACAAATAAATATATGTGTGTGTGTGGACTTAAAATGAATGCAGATCAGAATTTGTTGGTAAATAATTATAATAAATTATAATGCAGTATATTATATACATCATATTCGGAAAAAAGGACATTGAACCACATTTTATACATGGAAACAAAAAAACTTCAGACTGGCAAAAACGATATTCAATAATTTATGTGTGTAACCGCCTATATCTATGGTATAAATGAATAAAGGAATAAAATATGATTATGCTTACACTTAAGGATAATCATAATATCTGACCATTAATAAATTAATAATAAATTTTTAAATAAAAAGACTGTAGATATAAATGTTTTTATTTTATTCAAAAGAAAATAAAAATGTTTTTAAATTATTTTATTTATTTATCCATTTATCATTTATTTGTAAAACGAAAGAAAATATATATATATATATAAAATATATTGAAAAGGATACAATACTCCTTTTTTTCTAACATCATTAAATGATGACCATCATCTGGCGTTTTCATTTTTTTTTTTTTTTTACATATGGATGATAAATTGAAATGATGAAAGGATAAATATTTTTTGAATAGATAAATATATTTATTTACGTCTTATAAAAATTGTAAAGAATTTTATAAAAATTAACATTTTTATATCTTTATACACATATTTATATGGTATTTTTTTTACAGCGAAATAATATTAACTAAAAAAGGATATATATATTTTTTTTTTACAAAAACATGTACAACATAAAACATTTAAGACTATATGGTGTATAAATAAAGAGGATGATACATTGAATTTTATACTTTTCAATAATAATGTGAATCTACAGGGTATAGTCATCAATAAATATATATATATAAAAATATATACGAGTATATTGAATAACTAAAAAAAAATTTCTAGTAGTTATTTTTCGTACAATTTTTATTTTAATATCAAATCACACATTTATTAAAATCAATTAAATATATTTAATAATTATTTAAAATGTATATATTTGTTGTTATGTGATCCTATGCATCCACAACGACCGGTGTAATACCCAAGTGTGCATCGCTCTATAAATGGTGAAGCTACATTTTTTCATACATTTAGGATGGATGGTAACATAATTTAAAAAAGTCAAATTATACGAAAAGTTTTTGTTATCATGTCACCGATATTATATTAATTTTTGTACATTTTACTGTAACGTTACGAATCAACAATTAAATGTTTTATACAATTTTCGGATAGGTTTGTTTAATTAACTAAATCTAGAAGGAAAACAAAAAAAAGTATATTCCAATTTTTAAAGTAAATTCATTAATAGATAAATTACAATCGAATTTAGCGACAGCATATAGTGAGGTATGAATATGAATTATGCGTTGTTATTATTGTTGTTTAACTATACATATTATTATAATTTTTATAATTTGTAATAAGGAAAATAATAATTATTACAAATATAGTCGAAAATATACTATATACAAAAGTAAGTAATTTTAAAAAATATTTCAAATGACACATTTATATATATATTGTATATGGGATTTGAAAGAAATAGATAAAGTATATATGAGTTCAGTAACTCGAAATGTTTTCAATTCATTTATAAACTCTATATGTACACATAAAATTATGTCAATATTTATAAAAGTTTGCATTCTATTGTTTAGATTTTTCCATTATATTTTTCATTGTTCTACATAAATTATCAAAAAAAACATTATAAATACTTTCAAAATATTCTAGTACCATATATACATAATTTTTTTTCTGTATAATATTATTTATCTGAGAATTTTTGTATCATCCACCCATCCACCCATCCACCCACCACCACCACCACCACGCACTTACTCTATTCAGTCTAAATGCAATACACATAACTTACACATAACAATTATACATTTTGTTTACTATATGTTTTGTGTACATATATCATATATTTTGGCTATAGGTTAAATTGTTTTGTTTCCTTTAAAATGTGTACAAACAACAAAAATAAATGTATTGTACACATAGGAGAAATGAAAAAAAAATAAAAAAAAAATGAATAATAAAATAAAAATAAAAGTACTAAATAAATAAACTAAATAGAAGCAGAAGTAGCTAACAACATCAACAACAACAGAAATATAGGAACAAAAGATGCTTTTACTTATATACGTTATACCTCCTACTATATTGGTACATCTAAAAAAAAGAATTTAGGTTAAAATTTCTCTAAAAGCAAAAAAAAAAGGATACTTACATAAAATATATGTATTTTTATATTGGTAAACAAAATAAGATATGTCTTTATAGTGCGATAGAATTGCTTCTTATATATTTGTGGTTTATTTTATTATAAAATTTAGCTATATATGTCAATACATATACTAACTATATATATATATATATTGTGACGTTAATGTAATATACATACATACATTATATATATACTTAAATTGTTTACCATATACATTTTTTTTTTGGCCACTTATCCTCCCATCATCATCATCGATGGATCACAAGAAAAAAAAAACAACCATTTTATCATATAATATATGAATTATTTATATATAGGAAAACAATTGTAATATATATGAGATGGATGAAGAAACCATTATATAATAGTTCTTATATACACAACAGATACAAAGCGTTCAAAAATAATATATTCAAAATCTTATCAATAGAAATATATATTTAAAGACAGCACTAGAATATAGTAAAAATAATTATGCTATATTTTCTATTTAAATTTAATTTTAATTAAAAAATTGTGCCAAAATTCGGTTACATTTATTTTTAACACTATTCTGGCTATATTTTATTATATTATGTTTCATATATTTTGTACGTCTATTGTACATATATATATAAAAATATATATAGTAAATTGTAAATGTGTAATCTATGGAAAAGATTTTAAAACTATATACTTATTTACATATACATACAATATAATTACGATAGCTAAAATTGTATATATAAATTAAGAACTTTTTCTAAACTATACTTGTAGTAATTATCCGCATGAATTTTAGACACGTACATCTATTGTAGATATTAAAGTATTCTATATATATATAGTACACAGTAGTTTATTAAGCATATAATATTAAACAAAGTATATACTTTGTTGTTGTTGTTATTATATATAGAAGGTTTCTGGGGATATGTTATTTCAATGCAAGGGACTGGAATTTATATAATAAGGTTTGCACTTATACTATATATACAAAGATACTGGGTATTTTTATATACTTTATTATGCACAGGATAAATGTTGTACGCAATGTTTTAAATTATATAATTAGATATATTATGAAAAATTTTTCGTGACATTAATATTGGAATATATATATATTATGTGTAACTCTTGTATATTAATATAAAATAAGTAAAACTGTTGTTCCACTGTTGTATGCATTATGGTGTGTATATGTTTTCTGTAATATACAAAATATCATAAAATAATGTGAAAGTAGAATAATATAGCGATAAAATTGGGTGAGCACATATATAAAGATAAAAATGAATAATATTTTCAGAAAAACAAGATAATAACAATTTCTTCTTTTTTTTTGCAGAGAAAATTTTATAGTATGTTTTAAGTAGATTTTGTTGTTTTGTATATATAAATATATAAATTATTTATAAACACACAAAAATACATTATACTTGTGTGTACTAGTTAGATATATATATAAAAATATAATACTCTTATATACACGCGAGCTATATATATACAATACAATATATATAATAAAATATATACTTTAATGAAATCCTCCCTTAAATTCACATATATATTTAAGTGCGTGGCAGTGGGTGTTATAAACTTTATATATATATATAAAGTATGTACATGACATCATGAATATTTAGATTATTTTTAATAATGGAAATTATGGATTTTGTATTCTTGTTTTTTTTTTGAAATACAAAAACAATTATATAATAAAATTTAAAGATTAAATGAAAATCCTTTTAGTACAATAAAATTATTATATAAATATTATATAATAAATATTAATATAACAAAGATATGATGGAACAGTGTTCGGAGCGATCGAATTAGAATTTTTGATAACACCAAAAATACCATATTTTTATCCATATCCTATTTTATGTTTCCTATGACATTTATTGTACAATTAAATTGCAATGAATTGATTATGTTTTACTTAGAAAATTATTACACTCTTTAATAAACTGCTGTGTCTTGCCAATTAAAATATTATTTTTTTTAAATTTATATGTTACATAAAACAATTTCGTATATTAAATATGTCAACAAAACAAATATATGAATATAATATAGTCAATGAGAAATATAAACATTTCCCTTCTGGTTTTCTTTAAACAGGTGCTCAATATAGAAAACAAATATACGTGTATTGAAACGCACAAAATGTGTGAGGAGTAGCAGTTTATTTAGATGTTTGTTAAATAATCAACATATAATTTACATTATATATATGTTAAAATAATACTGTATACAAAATATATATACAAATAAATTGGATATTTATGAATAATAATATTATTATATTTTAAAATAAAAATGTAATTCATTAGAATTTTTTTACCAGCATTATTATCCAAAATTATATCCTTTATTCTATACTATTTACTCGTTATACATATATTATACATAAAATAGAAAATACATACACACAAAACACCACAACACAATGAACTACTGACAGGTAGAGTAAATTGCATATTTTGCATATTTTATAATTTGTTCCAATTTTTGTATAAATACTTTATTATTAACATACTTTTTATTTTTTTATTCATTTCCAATTGAATAAATAATACCATTATTCTAGGAAAAAAATAAATTGTCATCGACATTTTCTACTTAAGTTTTTTTTTAATAAATAATAAAAAATAATGAATATTTTCCATTTGGTAAATACTTTATGTATATGCGGACATTAAATACAATATATTGTATTTGCTGCTTATTCAATTTACATCATATATATATACTGTAAAATGGGGACACAACAAACGAGCAATGTGGATGATATACGGTGATACTTATTCCATCACACATAATAGAATGTCGTAGAAATAATTTATACAACAAGATACATAAACATAATACAGAATTTACTTACGAAATATGGTGTATAAAAGGGTCAATAATATATAATATAAATTCAATTCATATATAATTACGCAATGGAAAAACACAAGGATATGTTTTAAAAATTTTAAGAACAATCTTTTTTATAATTTATATATGGCCAAAAAATTGGGCAAATTTACGATTCTTTTAATAGAATAAGAATTAGAAAAAAAAATATAAATTCTCAAGCAATCAAATTAGCAGCCATTTTCAGAATATTTATCTATACATGTGTTATATGTATATTTTATATATATATTAATACATCTCAAGAGTATTAAATTATATTAAAAAATATAAATTATAAATTTTTCGGTTAAATATATATACAAACGCACAAACACAAACAACACACACACACACACCCCATAGGAATAATATATCTTAAATTTACATAATCAATAATTTAATAATAATATAGAATAATAAAATTATGTTAAATAAGAAAACATTTGGGAAATTAAAATAAAAAAATATGAAAATTATGACATATATAAAAAGTAGTTATTCGTAATAATATACTGAAATTAAAACACGCATTTATATATAATATATTTTATATGTTGTGGGGGTTCGTCGATTAATGACCTGGTTTAATTTTTTTCAACCGTTTAACTATAAACAAAATATCATTGACTATCTTTTAACACATCAATTATTATTTAATGCATTTTATTAGAAATGATGAAAATTTAGAATTTTACTTTATATATATGTTACTAATATTATAATGAATTTTTATAAAATGAAAAATATACTACCAATTTTTAAAAGATATATAGATTAAGTACAACTGTACAATGTGACATTAATCTATTTGTATAACTATATGTATTAATCATTTAATCTCATTATTTGTATAAAATATAAATGTAATTATTCATATACGCGATGTTATAGAAAAATAAGATAAAATATATCTGGTTATAATAATTTATAAATCAAAAACAAAACAGTTCACATACAAAATATGTCTCTATATTTTAAATTTTTATATATAGAAAATATTAAATTTTTAACAAAATTTTCTATTTTAACAACTAAAAACTTAGTTAATTTTTGTTTATAGCACAGCAGAGAGAGAGAGAGAGCGAGTGAGACTATATATATATCCTATTATACCACCATCAACATATTAAAAAGTTGTGCGACAAGAAATGCATAATATACAATATGACAAATGCATAATATTATTTAAAATGCAACAACAATTGCAAAAAAAAAAAATATATATTAAAAATAATAATAATAATAATAATAATATATAATTCACCTCAATATATTCTCGTATAAATTATATACACCCATTTATATATATATATATATCGTTATAATAAAACCCATATAATATATATACTTTATTTATTTATTTATTTATTTATTTATTTTATACCTATATATAAATAAATTAATGTTTATGTGTGTGTGTGTGTGTATGTTGGTTGATTGTTTTGTGTTGGCATAGTTGCAGTACAATGAACTTATTTTATATATTTATAGTATTATATATATATATATAGAGTTATAGTGTATATACGAGTATAACTACATAATGTAATATATAATGTTAATGATTACTATATTTTTTTTTAATGATAAATACATATTGATGATGATGTGCATGATAATAATAATAATAATAATAATAATAACGACTTCATTGGTTTTAAAAATATTCTATCTATATATAATATATACGGAGAGGATATTGCTGTCAAGGAATTTTATAACCCTTATATACTATTTTATATATATATATATATATATATATTTATATGCATGTATGCACATTGTTGTTGCATTTTTGCATGAATGCATAATGACATTAATAAAATATTATATATATATTATTTATTCATTTATGTACATTATATTGCGTGTGTTTGTGTATGTGTGTGTGTATATAGTCATTTTGATGAATTTATTTTCTTTCTGAATAATATTATTTATAATAATAATAATAATAATAATAATAACAACAACAACAACACTGATGATCATACTGATATTTGATATGATTAGATAATAATAATAATAATAATAATAAAAAAACCCAGAGTATAGAGTAGTGTTTTCTATTGTCTGCCATACTCTCAGTATTCGTGGACTTTGTACTTGATCCATGTACACGAGTATATTATATTCATTGTTGTAATAATGTTATTATGTATAACAGAAACAAAAAAATTACTCTTTAAATAGTGTTTTCCTTTTAAAATAAACGATCCAAAATAAATCGAGGTGGACACAATTGTTTTGCTAAAATTTTAACCATCTTAAAAACAACTATCCCTTATACTTGTAAGATACGATTTATTTTTGTGATGTTAAAATTTTAAACTATTTATATTCGACATTTTAACAACGTATATAAAATAATAGAAAATAGAAAATATAAACCAAAAAAATTTAAGATAAAAAACAATAAAATAGCAGCAACAACTCATATTACTCCAAGTAAAGCTTATGGCATCTACTAAACATTCATTTCAGCCAAGTTCGTTAAATTCTACTAAACATTCATTTCAGCCAAATTCGTTAAATTACTACGCATGTATATAGTGTAAAACAATTCACCAATTGTCCGGTAAATTAACGAAAGAAAGATGGTTTTATAATAATTCTATTATTTTTATATGGGTGATTAGGGGTTATAGTATGTATGATGTGTGTGTGTGTGTGTGTGTGTGTGTGAGACATTTGTTATTTTCAAAGATATCCCTTTATTTTTTTATTTTGTTTATAAACGCACAAATATGACCGCACCAAGGGAAAAAATGTCAGTATTAAAATAAATACCGAGAAAAAGTTTAATTTAATTTAATATCTAACAATAATAATAAGAAGAAAGGTAAAGTTAAATATAAAATTTTAACTATATAAATGGTTGAAAGACTGACTTGGCGCAAAGACATTATACCCTATAATAATAAAAAAGAATTTGTCAATTTAATCATTGTTAATGAAGATTCTAAATATAGATATAGAATTATATTGTAATATTGACTATGGGCTAATCCATCCATATAAAAATAATAGTATTATAAAAACATCTATATTTCGTTGATTACAGTACAGTACAGTACATAATTGGTAAATTCTTATATACTCGCATGCGGAGTAATTTACCAACTTGGTTGTAATGAAAGGTTTATTAGATGACATAAAAGGTCCACTAGGAGCAAAATATGACTTAAGAAGAAGAAGAAGAATATATATATATAGTGAATTTTTAAAAATAAAAGAAAATAATTTTTTTATATCATTCATTTAAGAAAAACGAAAAATAGATAGAAAACCAATACATTAATAAATAAATTATAAAATAAATCAACATAAATATACATAAAAAGTATAAACAATTTTATATGCACATAATAAATATACAAAATATTATACTCTCTACAGCAATATGTATTAGATATAGAAATATATATAGATATATTTTCCGTCTATAAGTATAATATGAAGAGATGCGATGAGTTGAATGTCCGTTTCAATATATAAGAATATTATTGAGGTCACGATAGTTTTTTTTTTATTATTTTTTTTTTTTTTTTCTATAAATGTATATTCGTTACGTATTCACACACAACATACGAATAAAAAAAAAAAAATAATTTAGAGATAAAATAATGTTGTGTGTACATGTACGTACATGTGTAATTACAATATTTTAAATTTACACAAATACATAATTGTATTAAATATTCATGTATACTTAAAAATAAAATTATAATTTGTATATATTATTCGGTTGTTTGTTTATTATCATTATTATTATTATTATTATTATTATTATTACATATATAATTTTTTACATTACATTAGTCCAATACAAGGTCATTTTAATGATTCTGATGACTTAGATTTTTTAGGTCAATTCACTTTTTTTTTGTATATGATAATTTTTTTTTGTTTCGTATAGTATTTGTATTTAATTACGTTATTTAATATAATTTTACAAAAAATATATAATAAATAATAAAAACATAGTTCATTTATGTTTTTTATCTCAATCTGTTCTCGATGAATATATATATAAAAAAAAAAAAACCCAACGATGTATTAAAAATATTTTTAAAGCATTATGATTTTTAGTTTTATTGTATTTCTTTGTTCATTAATTAAAATATTTTTATATTGATAAAAAAAAAAAAAAAAGAAAAGTAATGAAAGTTATTTTTATTATCATATGGTGCACAGTACACACCCCCCGCGTTAATGCTGTATTTGTTTAAATAATTATTGTAAAAGATTATACAAACGCTTATGATGCGCATAAACAGAATAATAAATTTAAAATATAAGAATTTTGATTTTGAATTATCAAAATCTATATAATTTCTGTTAAAATTCTTTTCAAAGTTTACAACAAAAAAATGTTTGTTAAATTTAATAATTTTATTTCTATATTCAGTACATACAGACAAACACACACATCACATATTGTATATATGGTCAATTAGACTAAAAAGTGATAAGTTAACTATATAAATTGTAACTTATTATGACCATATAAGTAACAAGTAAAAAGCACCAATAAAATATGTCTGTATTTGATTTTGCAAAGCTCACAATTCAGCTAATAATAGCTACAATATATAAAAAAAAAAATATAATATCGATCCGTATATTAAGCATTTTTATTAATTGGAATAATAAATATATTCATTACATTCCGTATATAGTAATTGGTCATTTTGTAACAAAATTAAATCAAATGGTTACTCTATCCATTGTCAAATTTATAGAAATGCATCAATCAATTTTTTATATATAAATTGTTACAAACATATATCATAATCACCTTAGGCGTCGTAAACCACAAAACGGTAACCGAACGAACAAAAATATATTTTCATATTTTAATTTTTGTATCACTATAACTTTTGATAGAAAATAATTTATAATATTATAATATTTTTGAAAGGATTCTTTTAAAATTATTATAGAAAAATAAATTTTATTAACGGAAATATTGATTGTTTTTTTTTTGATTCTTTCGTTGTTTCATACCTTCAGAAAAAAAAAACAATTTCTATCAAATTGTCTGTTAATAAAAGTATTTTTATACTACATATAATTATAATACTTATGATAATAACGAAAGGATTCATTTATTATTTTATATCAAAATTAGTGATACTACAAAAATGTTAGTTATATAAAAATAAGAAAAACCATTTCGTTCGTTCGGTTACGCCTTACGTATTATATAGTAAATATATTTTAACCCTTTTCAAGCCATTGGTATGTATTAATTTATTAATAAGTGAACGTTACAACATTTAACATTAATAATATAGATTTCTTCTTTCTAAATAAGCTAAGAAATAAAATCATTTAACTTTATACTTTTAAAATATTGTATAAATATATGAAGAAACTATAATTTCAATAAAATAGAAATCACTCTCAATATATATATAGTGTCATTACATTGAAATCTTATAATTAATAATTCTTTAGGTTTTGTTTTAATTACATGTAAATTCAAAATATTTTAATTAAAATTTTAAAGAGAAAAGTTAAAACTTTGAAAATGGAATTTATAATTCATATACAAAATATATAATATTCCTTTAGAGTATTTAATATATTTTATATTATACATAATTGTGTTATTAGCCTCTGTGGTGGTGGTGGTGAAGGTGGTGATGGTGGGTGGGTGCGTGCGTGCGACATAAATAAAATATTAAAATTACATTCTTTTATAACGCGTTTAAGAAATTAATAAACATAAAATTACATACCACAAACCGATGGAAATAATTCTAATTTACACAAAAAAAAAATTGTGTAATATTTAAATTTTAAATCCATCAAACAAAGAAGAATTACGTGTAATAATAGAGTTGAAAAAAAATCCAAATAACTCACCTAAAACGAAAAAAAAATAAATATAAATTAGTAACTATAATTAATTTTATAGAGATTATTTATTTATTTTTTATAAATTAAGTTTTTTTTTTTTTTTTTTAAAATACATATTACAAAGTTTACAAAACTAAAAAAAAAAGAAGAATTGAATAAATTTTCATTCATTAAAATTAATTGATGTTGATAAATTTTTTTTTTCTTGTATATTTACTATACAATATAAGAGTTGTTTATGTGTGAGAGGGGGGCGGGTGTGTGTGTGTGTGTGTAGCATCACCACATCACAACTTTTGATTTTGACATTGTAAAAAAAATACAAAGAAACAAATAAAAGACCATTTTTAGAAACATAAAATAATATCGAGGTCACACACAAACATTTAGTATTACGTTTATTGTCTGAGTTCTTATATTAAATCAAAGAAATGTTTCGAGCATATTTACTATGTCATTAAAACCATATGAGAAAAATCCTATATTCAATTTTAAAATAATATTTTTTTTTTAATTATATTAAATCGAAAATTAAAATATTTTTAAATAATAGAATTTATTATCAATAAATTCATATTAATGGTACCAATTTGATTTTTTTTGAAAATTATACTATGTATTTAAAATACAAAATATACCAATAATGTTTTAATGTTTAAGAATAATGTATTTATAAAATGAGAGTAGTGTTTTTTCCGTCATCATTATGAACTTGCAAAATTTATATATAAATATCGATTATAAATAAAATGAATTGTATTTGGTATTTTGTGTCTTGATTGATTGTTTTATATATATAAATGAATTCGAGTGTATACCATATATATATATATTTTCAGTAGTTTATGCATTTAATATTAATAACAAAACACTCAAAGGCATATATATTATATACAAAAGAAATCTTTTATAATGATACAAAAATAAATGTATTGTTTAATATTATATGGACAGAAGATAAACATTATATATAAAAATATCATATAAAACAATATATATATAACAAATGAAAAATAACAAGACAGTATTTTTATTCATATATATATTGTAGTAGTAGTAGTAGTAGTAGTAGTAGTAGTAGTAGTAATAGCGAACGAAGATGATATTTATTTTATATATATATTTTTTTTGTTAATTTTTTTATTATTTCATGACTATGGTATACACCCAATGACGAAATTCATTTAAGAATAATTGTATTTTATTTGTCTGTTGTGTGTTGTGTGTAGCGATGTTATTATTGTTGGCATTTTAATTCAACTCATATTTTTCTATTGTCTGCATCCATCCACACTCACTTGCCACACAACGAATACAAATGTATATTTATATAAATAAATATAACAATTTATGGTATCCCTTTTGTTATATATTAATACATATATGAAATTGGGGTTAATTGAATTTAATTAGAACAAATAATAGAAAAGGAAATTTAACAAATTTATAATAACAATGAACTGGGTGTGTGTGTGCGTGTGTGTTTGACTATATAAGAAGAGATTGTGAAATTATTTCTAGAAATTAATATTTTTCCATTTAAAATTTTTTTTTATAATAATATATATTTGCTGAAAATTTGTTGTGATTCAAAGTTATAATAAATTCTTTCATATAAAACATATTATAGAGAAATAACAAAAAAAAAACCAATTTTCCATAACTAAAAGTTAACGAAAACTTCCGGATATTGAAAAATACATAAATATTAATTTTTTTTTATAAATTATATATATTTAAATAATTATTTGAAATTAAATTTGTTTATTAAAAATATAGTTATTAAATTAATAATTTAATTAATTTAATGTTATATAATTGGCTAATATTTTTAACAAATCTATTTAAAAATAAAAATAATTGATAAATTTATATATTTTTTTTTTCCAATAAGTATTAAAAAAATTGTTTTTTTTTTACAAATAAGAATTGATGATGCTGTCTAAAACAATTAATTCAGCATTATATAAATTTATATTTAAATATAATATACGAGATGCACTTATATTTCGAATAGCAAGCTCAACGTGTTCAAATTTCATATAAATCCATAAAAAATTTCAAATAGAAATTGAGGACAACAAATACTATTAAAAATTTATTTATTTAAATTAAACATACAGTTTAGTAATAATGAATAAAAATAATCGTATAATCAAAGAATCTAGAACCTTAAAACCTTCCATATATTTCATATATATCTACCAGTACAGAAGAACCAAACGTACGTATAATTACAATTTCAATTTAAATTGTTTTTTTTTTGATATTGTATATATAAAATTTTTAATCAATACCATACAGTAAATGTAGAAAGAAGAAGGAGGAATCGCATTAGCAATATTTAAACGTATCCTCCAATATACCTATATTTTTCTTTGTTTTATTTAATACATATTTCCTCTATAATGTACAAAAGAATTGGCCGTACACATTTATATTCTATCTTTATATACAATAGATAAAAAATGACAATTGTGTATATGTGAATAAAATTAATGTACGTGAAAATATACGTTTAGAATAAATATGTGGTCGATGTCGGATCAATAAAATAGAGAAATAACTTCATGGATGAATGAATGAAATAATATGGGATAGTATATAGCCAAGTATATAAGAAAAGGAAAACGCATTTAGAATTTAATTATTATATGCTATTTTATATATATATATATATATTTATATACTAATTCTACCATTACCAATATATATATATTGATAAATGTTAAACTATAAACTTATAAACCAAACGTATATAAAATAAATGAATTTTTGTTAAAATCTATATATGCAAGCTGTTATTTAGGTATGGTAATATATATCTAAAATTGACAGCATTTATAAAGGGTGTTCCCAACAACAACTCTGCGACACATCTGTGTTTCAATATAATTTTATGGCTGAAACTGTAACAGATATTACTACTACATATATATATATATTGTATATATATTGTATTTATGATAAAGTAATACTGTTGTAAAATCATAAAGTTACTATATTTCAGATTTCAGCAGAGGTTCTACTGTATATCGAGTGTGGTAAAAATGAAAATCATATTCATTGAACAGAAAATGATTTCATTGCAAAAATTAACTCATTGAATGTTTCTATAAATAACATTTACAAAAAATAACCGCAGTATATGAAATTACAATAGTTTGAAAAAACTAATTATACTTATTATTCGAAAATATAACCTTTAATAATATGTTTTTGTATATAAAATTGATTAGAATATAAATATTGTTATTGCTAAATCATGTCATACAAACAAAATAAAACTTCAAATTGTATTTATGTATTTAATAAATATACGAAAATAATACTAATACTAATTATAATAATAATAATAATAATAATAACAATACAGCTTTATCAGCAACATTTATAGTCAATAACATCATCAGGCAAAGGCAAAAAATATATAAAATTCTCGATAATAACAATTGGCTATACACACAAAATATAAATTTTATACTTTGTAATGTGTATTGAATTGCTAATGTTTATAATATTTATATATAAATGCATATTGATATATATTAATTTAGTTTAATTATACTATTACAATTTCAATTCGATATTTTGTTGTTTCATTATTTCATTGTTTTTGCAGTTCGATTTATGGTAATTCATAAATGATTTAATTAATTGGTAATGCATTATACAACAATATATAAATTCTTACTTTCTCTCCGATATATTGACTTATTAGTTATTTACACAAATACCTAAAATATTTCAACATATCATATATAAATAATTTCAAAACAGTGGCAAATACTTTTGATACGAATATATTAACTATAGGAATTCTTAATTGAATATAATAAGAAAAATGAAATGAAATTGACAGAACAATTACATAAAAAAAAAAAAAAAACATTTTTTCTTTTTACATTATATTATTAAGGTTACACATACACATGCAATTTGGTATAATTTTCTAATTAAAATATCATGTTTTATTCTATCGCATTTTAAATTAGCATTTCAAGTTGATGTTTTTATAATTTTTTCTTTAATTATTTCACATCAAACAACATACAAAACAGCAGATTGCCATAAATATTATACACAAATCTCTTGTAATATGCAAAAAAAAAATTGTACAATAATTCTATAGCATTGTAAAATTGTAAAATAAAATTAATAAATCAGTATATAACTTGAATAAGTGTATAAAATAAATGCATTCATTAAATGTGTGTGTGTATATATAATAAAAATAATTATGATAATATAATATTAATTGATTTTTTAATATAAATGATGTAGCAAGAAAATTCATTAGATTTTCTTAATAAAATAATCATACAGTTTTTAAAAGAAAAGGAAAAATTAAAAACAATACTAAAAATTTAAATAGAAAAAATCCAATATTTTGCAGACCTTGCAGCATTATATTAAAATAAGAATCACAAAAATTTCAATTGTTTGGTTGTGTTGTACATTTAATAAATTTAAAATATTGTCCAGAAAAACTAAATATATAGTCATTAATTTTATTTGTCGTGTGTTGACCTTATTATTATTATTATTATTATTATTTAATATTTTTTTAACAAACACGCAAAAGCTATTAATTCCAAAGTATTGAAATTTTGAATTCTACAAATAACACAAATAATAAATAATAAAAATTGCATAAATTTATTATTAATTTTAATTTATAATTCTTGTCGTTGTTGCGCTATTGTTATTTATTGACTTTAGTTGTTTTTTCTGTTTTTCTTATAATATATTTTTCAATAATATACACAGTTTGTCAATTACTTTTTAAGACTGGCAATAGATTTATGATCCACAGTAGCACGTAACAGTGTTTCAATAATGAATTTCACTAAATTACTGTGTATTGACACGCCGATGGATCTTATTTTGAAATGAAAACAAAAAAAACCAAAAGAAATAATAATAATTTGTTAGTTAGTTTCACAAAAATTCGACGACACACTGTTTATTCTTTCGTTCTATTATTGTTGTTCAATTGATATTTTAAAAATTTAAATACTATTGATCTTTGTATGGGTTTGTGTGTGTGTGTGTGTATGTATGTATGTGTGTTAGTGTTTTATCGTTTTATATACATTTAATTTCTGTTGCTCTTTTCAATTCTATTTCGAAACAACATAACAACAAAAAAATAAAAACATTCTAATAATAAATATGGCCGTCGCTGTGCCACCACCCGCATATTGAAAAACAAAATAAAATAAATAAATTAAATTTATTTATATATATGTTACTCGTATTCGTATATATATATATGTGTATTTATGTTATTTATTTATTTTATGGGTTTTTGGTCCTTATATACAATTCTCACATCATCATCATCATCAGCATACAGCTATTGCTTTTATGATGGATTATTATCATTATAATTTTTGGTTTAACTTTAAATTTAATTTAAATTGTTTTCTAGTAACTATAATTAGAATACATTATACAGCTAAAATTTTAATAACATATAAATGAAGAATTTATTTAATTAAAAATTCATTAGTAAATTAATATATAATAAGTTTACTATGTACTATGTAAAATATATTTTAATGCTGATGAAACATAATCAACTTTTATGTATAAAACAATATTTTCCATTTGTAATTAAATGCCTACAATTTTTAAGTTGGAAGGAAAATATTTATCTGAATACCGCACGCCATAATTTCCTTTAATTTAATTCATAGTAACATTTAACGACCATAACTAAAGGCATTATTCAATTGCAGAACTAAGTCCACAGACACAGCAATAGTAGAAAAGTTAACCGTCAATTAAATAAATCAATTCTGTACCACTTTAAACAACAATAGGAAAAATTGCTTTTATCTTATGTTGAACAAAAAAAAATGTACAACAGTTTTTTTTTTGCGATACAAAATTTACACTCAAACAAAATTTATGTGGTAACTTTTGTTTATGGTGCACCGTACACATCGTATGGTATCTACCACAACATACTACTCCACATCGAATTATATAACAATTTACCAATTGCATTGTAATCATTATTTAAACTTTATTTATCTATATAACAAAACACGACAAATAAAATTAATGACTATATAGTTTTTCTGGACAATATTTCATTAACCATTCGAAAAACAAAAAAAAAAAAGTGAACAAAGACGTCTGATTTGTGCATTAAATAGTCAATCAAAAATGTGCAACATACACATTTAATTCAATGAATTTGGGCTATGTAACGTAACATATTATAACTGTTTTTGAACATCTCAACCTATTCCTTATGTATAAAAAAAATAATAACATTTAAATTTTTACAAAAATCTCGAAAAATATGCTTTAACAAAAAAATTGTTTTTGCTGTAGAATTAATATTACACCGGCATCGAATTTAATAATTGTGTAGAAATGATTTGATTTTATATTTAAATGGAAGATTTACTTTGATTAATAAACGCTTGATTACCCCAATTGATAATAATGTATTTGAATATCATATATAAACAGCAATTATTGAATCTAATGCATTTCCATTTGTATCCATGTAATCATACTTTCATATTTTGACAATATTACCTCTTAGAATGTGTAAAGTAAAAAATTCTTTTGGTGTTATCCTATATAAGAATAATATATAATAATGTTTATATAATTAAATATAAGATAAAAAATAAATAATTATATACTGCCCGTTTCATAAATTATAGTTATTTTAAATTTGTTATTCTTATAAAAAAATATTTTGATCTAGTTTCACACAACATTTAATTTGGGTCTCCAAAATATTGTAGATTTCAATAATAATTTATTATTTACTATATGTTTTTATTGTTTATTTATTCATTCTTTGGCAACAGTGCCACCAATAATGAAACACTTTCTTTTTTTTTTATATATAATACAATATTTCTTGGTTTTAATAAAAAGAATGAATATGTAAATGTAATGTGACTGATTTATTCAATTTATTTTGATTAAAAACTCCATATAGTAACAAAACAACAACAGGCAATAATATGATGTTGATAATAATAATAATAACATTAATGATAATACTCTGACAACGACAACAACAACAACAACAACAATAATAATAATATGTCAAAGTTCTCATGTTAAAGTTGATAAATTTTTTTTTTTTTTACATTTCGAGATAAAAGAAAAAAAAAACACACATTGGAATTTATAATCTCATTATTTTTCTATTTTTAAAAATTAATACGATTCAATGACACCAATAATTTATATAATAAAAAAAAATATATATTGTATTGTATACAGGAGTATTTTAATAGCCACAGTCTGATGATATGATAAATACATATTATAGTATTTCATATCGTAAGATATGACGTCAATGAGTGATTATATAATTATGAAATTTAATGTGTCTGTTACCTTTTTTTTCCATGTACAATATTATACACTATATTACAATATTATAGTAAATACAGTGTATTTGCTTTATTTAATAACATTTGTTGGTATCAATATAAAAAGAGGTAAATAACAAAGTATAATTTTTATTAATTTTTAAAAAATAGACAAAAATATTTTATAGGAAAAAACCGATTTTAAAAATTTAATTGGAAATATGTCATTTATGTATTTATACGTATACATTTGATATGGTATATTTAGAGATAACGACACTTTATAATGAATTTTTGAAATTTTTTCCGTATTTTATTTAAAAAATATTGATGTTAAAGAATATAAATAATGTACATTTTTAATTTTTATGTTAAAATGTGTACGTGACAATAATATATTAAAAAAAAAAATAATAATAATAATAAACAATACAAAAAAATACTGAAATATCAATAATTCACATAAAAAAATATACATTTTTTATAATAAAAATAATAATAATTCATATAAAAAAACTCATCAATGCAAAACACAAAATACATGCTACGAATAATTAATACAAATTTTAATATTCAATGTATGTATAATTTATATTCAATATGCAAAAATTGAATATCATCTTCAAAATATGAAATATCACATTTAAATGTATGTATCCCATTCATTGTATGTACAATATATAATTTATAAAAGAGTGGCAAAGTCTATAAATTTGTAAATTTATGTGAATTTATAATGTAGGGAAAGAAAGGGTTAGATAGATACAGATGAAAAAAAAAATATATAAATACGATTAAGATAAGCTTTAATTCCAAGCAGAAGATATACTATTATATATAAATGAGATTTAGATAATATTTATAAATTTACAAATATATTATCTATTGTATATATATATATATATATCGTTCATTAATCCATTTTAATCCCGTCGTTAAACTGTGTGACTTCTATTTTAATTTTTTTTTTAAATTAGCATGCGATACAAAAAATTTCATATTTAATTTTAATTCTATATTAATTAAATATAAAGTTTCAAAAATATATTAATTAGTATAAATTACAAAACACATAATCTTCTCACAATATACGTCGTTTAGAAAATATTTCAATCTCAGAGAAATCAAAACATCAAATCAAACAAATCATAAACGATGTATTACAATCAAATTATTTTGTCACAAGAATGAAAGATAAATGCTGTATATAAACCTCACACTGGATCATATGATTTTTGGACCACAACATAAATTCATGAAAGTATAATTAATGTTTGATTGCAAAAAGTAAATGAATAGGTTATTCGTTTTTAATAAGGCATATATAATTTAGCAAAGCAAAACAATTTTGATTACATACTACTGCTAAGGCAACTAATTTGTGGTGTAATTTTTAGTATCAACTATTTTTAGAAAAAGATAAAACAATAACCGATGGTTATTCCTCAACATTAGTATGTATAATCGAAGAAGTTAATTGATTAAACCGCATTTAGCAAACTCGAAAAAAACAGTGCATTTTCTTCAAGTTATTGTACACCAGAGCTGAAAACACATGAAAAAAATAGTCTAGTGATTTACATTTTAATTACAAAATAATCAATGCAACAAGCAATTAAATTTGCAAATCTCAACGAATCCTAACAATCCGAAAGGAAATAAAAAGAGTGTATAAAAAAAGTGTAAAAACAGCTCTGTTGAAAAATAAATTAATTCCTTGATTTAATTTTACGATTTTTAAATATATATAGATTTGCTCTGCGATATACATAAATACAAATGGAAGCCTTTCATACACAATTCAATATGATATATGTTACACATACTCGTATAATTGTATATATAATAATTTTTAAATCTTATTTTTTGGAAATATAAATTTTTCATGGCATTTTCATTTGTATTATAACACACGTATAGCATTATATATAAAGACTTTTTATATGTGAAATTAATCTTATAATGTAATTTGTGTAATGCATTTTTTTTTTTTTTAATACCCACATTACACATCCACTTTATATAGCGTGTATAAATTCATTCTATGGGACGATTATACAGAGGAACAATTATAATTTTATATATATATATATTTTTTTTTTCTATGTTACAAAATATATATATATTGTTACAAAAAGGTGTAGCATGCATATATAGAGAATTGTATTTATTACAAATAATTTTCAGAATTTTTAAAGTAATGTATTGAAAAATTATACAATACGTGTAAATCTATACAAAAAAAAACTAAACACCTTTCTCTATATCAATATGCCATTCAACATAAAATAAAATCATTCTACCCACTTTATGTTTACATGTGCTTATAACTGTACTACAAAAGTATAATATATATCTGCATATAATTCAGACACTGCATATACACACATTTAGTTGAATCAACGAAATATAGTTATATGAAAAAAAAAAATAAGGTAGGAGTAGGAAAAATAAAAAAAAAATTAGAATAGGTACCATGTTTTGTAGAAAAAAAAAAATTAAAAATCTTTTCATGAATCACTTGAATTGTGAGTGATGAGATCCCATATTCTTGTTTATGCCATATATATATATATATATATAGAATATGTATAGAATTTCAACAGAATATTATTCTTTTATAATATATATTAGAAATTTGAAAGGTTTCACATTGGGTTTATTCTTTTCTTCTGTATCTACAATATACAATATATATATGGTATTAATATATATGAATGTGTATATATTTGCACCTTTTATGATATTGTAATTGCAAAAAAGTACTTACTATACGGTATACTCTCGTAATATATATATACCATCATTCATTGCAATTTTGTATTCTAAAATAATATTAGAATGTTGAATTGTCGCATCATCAACAATTACCATTGCATTGCCACACAAACACACACACATATATATAAGAAAAACTGGATTATATATTTATATTTATTTTATATAAAATTGTACGAGTGGTATATATAAAAAATTTATATATTGTAAATATAAAAAGTAGCAGAGCATATATTAACAATTGCATAAAATTGCAATATACATAATATATAGGTGTATGTGTGTGTGTGTAAGGCCTTGATTGTATATATGAATAGATGTTTTGAAAATGCAACTTAAATGCAAACATGCAATTTATTATACTATGTGAAATAATAATAAAAATTGTGTAGGAAAAATGCATATAATATATTACTCGCTCGTATATAGATAGATAGATAGATAGATAGATAGATTGAATTGAATTGAATATAATACAATATTATGAAATAAAATTATTCTTCTTGCAAATTTTTAAACCAATATGTGTATTTAAAACCGTTGTATAATATATGATATTTTGTTGATATTTATTTATAAAACATTATATATTAGGTGCATATGAATAGTATATATAAATTTGTATTTTAACTCATATGTGAACACATTCTGCAGCTAGCTGTTAGCCCCCATATGTATTATATGGCACAATAAACAACACACAGAATATTATAATCGTGAAAATATTTAAAAATTCATGCTTTATATATTATAATAATATTTAAATTAAAAGAAAAAACGTGTTTCTTTTGTACTATATATGGAATAGAGGGATTGGAAATTTGTATATATATATATATATTACATATACAAAGTTTATTATATAATCTCATTAAAATGCATTTTTATGCTAATTTTTTAAAATAAAAAAAAACACATAAATTTATTATGTAACATTAAAATTACGTACATATACTTTACGTTACACAATAACATGAAAATATGCATGAAAGTATAGAATACTTGACTTCTGAAATTATATACATTAAATATATGATTAAAATTTACATACATTTAACAATTACATTACTTGATTATCTTTACTATTATCTTAAAAATAAAAAAAAAAAAATTTTTGAGTTCAATCATTCGATTTATTTAAAACATATTCTATACGTAATAAATACATAACTAAATAAATTTTCTTATGCATCACATCATATCACTCACATCTTTGAAATATTATCTATAATAGATTTGGTATATAATTAACAATATACAGCGAACCGAAAAAATGTGTGACAATAGGGACTGGATTTTAAAAATTAAAAAAGCATAAAAAAAAAATGAATCACATATGATTCATATACAATAATTTTATTAAGTTATGTACAATGAAATTATTAAGAACTAGAAATATACTCGATTTTATTTTACATTATAAATTTCTCTATACAGCAAAAAAAAAAGATCCTTACCAATTTTATAACAAAAACAAAAAGAACAGTCACCTCAAAAAAGACAATCTCATGTTCATCAAATGTTAAGATTATTTTTTAAAATTTAGTAAATGTAATGTATAAATAATAATTGCATTACTGAGGATAGAATATCAGTATTTAAATAAATATATATAAATTAAATATAATAAATTTAATGATATTTAATATAATACATTAACCTTAAGAAAAAAAAAAAAAAAAAATCAAGTAAAATTATCTACCGGATCTAATGTATGAAAAAAAAAAAAATTATAATTTTTGTAATAAGCTGCTAAAAATTATATATATAATTGGAAATCATATAATGTAAATTCTAAGAAATTAACTATACAACAAATTATACTTATTATAGTTAGATGATTTTCATCAAATATAATATAATATAATGACAAAATAATTTTTATATTTTTGAAAATCTTAATGTGGTGAAGAAGAGATATTTTATTTTATTATTATTACCTACAAACGAATAAGCAAGTAATTGCCATAGAGGGGGGGGGGGGGGGGGGGCAAGTTAAAAGAAATTTTACGAATACTATTTATTTATTTATTTGTCTACAAAAAATTTAATAATTAATCCATCGCCGAGTAAAGTGCAAGAATACTTTCCATATAACAACAATATGCAAGGCAAATGATAAAATAACTTTCATGTATTTCAATTTCAATTCAGCAGATGATTTTCAAAAAAATCTTCTATTTTTTGGAGCATCGCGATTAATCAAATGAAATTGTTTGTAAGCAGTGAGCAGCAGCAGTCGACATACACGCGCATCATATTAAAATAACAAATATAATAAAATTTCCTCATTAAATTATTTCAATATATACTTGATTTTTTTAAGTAATATAAAAAAAAATTGTAATAATATAATTATTTTGTTTATGCAATCATCATTTGCTATCTTTTATTCACATATAGAAAAATAAAAGTCACATGAGAGGTTATATTATTTTTTTTTTTCACAAAAATATATATTAATAATTGTGGTTTTTTTTTTTTCATTCTCCTCCTCATATGCGCCAACCGATTGTAAGTAATGAACAAAATAATAATCATCATCTTCATTAGCCGAGAAACGGTTGTTGTTTATTAATAAAATATTAAATATCATTATGAAATATAATATAGAGAACATAATTTTATATGTAAAATATATTGTTTTGGTGTGTGTGGTGGTTGTTTTCCTTTGGCATAGGTTATGAATCTAAATTTATCTTTATATAATTTATTAGTTACATAATTTTTCTCTATTATTCACATGTTACAATACATTGTATTTATTTATTTATTTATTTTTTCGTTTTTTTTTCCTCACATGCGTTATCATCACACATTCAATATCACGCATCGCACACACACATACAACACATAATATATATTGTATATATGGAATTATTAATAATTAATTACATTTATATTATATTAAATTATAGAAAAATGAGCATAAAATGATAAATTATATATTTTTAAATAATATTAGTCCTTTTCTATCGTTTTATTATCGCCGCATAATATTATAATATACTCAAATTACAAATTATCGTATATAATCCATCCACACGTAATTCAATATATATATTGTAATAATAATATTGCGTTATACAAAATTTTTAACAACATTCAATATTATTAAATTATAAAATTTCACACATGCGATGGTTTTATACAATAAATAGATATAAGTAATAATTTAATTATTTTATAAAAAAATAAAATTTAAAAATATACTTTTTCGATTATTTTTATAAAATATGGTTGAATTGTAATTTTAATTAACATGAATTTTCCATTACGCAAATTTTAGTATTGCAAAAATGTATATAAATATTTAATAAATATATTTGATTTTTTTCGAATGAAATTTAAGCATATTAACAATGCACACACACACACACATACACACATAGATAGACTGATAATTTCTAATAAATATTTTACATATAAAATCACAAACTATTACAGATAATTCCCAAACAGAATAATTTTTGGTCTCAATTTTTGAACCAATGTTTCGTATTTATTTTTTTTTGTCAAATTCAAGTCAAATTATGTGAAAGAAAATAGTTGATTTACAATGTGTATCAATTTTTCACAATAAATACTATTTTTCCAACCAAAAACGGGCTTATTTATAATTGGTACCAATATTAAACCGATTCCAATGTGTGTGTGTGTGTGTGACTGAATGACATGAATAAAATCGTAAAAGAAAATATTAATCATATTTATGTGAGCATTTTTTTTGTTTTACAATACAAACAAATTAAAAACTTTAAAATCTCCCAAGTATTATTGTATACGTCGTCGTCGTCGTCGTCGCGGCGCATCATCCAAAAATACGATTATTTTAATTAATTTATAAAATATATATATATTTACAATATATATATAAATATAATTAAAATTAAGTGGATTGTTTGTTTTCTTTTGTTTTCGTTGTAATTAAAAAGAAAAAAAAAAAAAACTTTATTTTATTTTATATATCAGATTAAGACAAACACCATCCGTTGTCGTTTTCGTTGCTATGTGCTATATATTGTATATTTAAGTTTCCAAGTCGTGTGTATTTGCCATTTATTTATATGCCTTTTTTTTTGTTAAATGTATTTATATATATAATATGAAAAAATAAATACTTAAATACGATTACATATAAATAATAATAATATTTTATATATATATAAGGAAACAGATTTGCAACTGCTGACAAGAGCCAAGTAAAAAATAATCAATTTAACAACAACACAAACATACTATGGGTATGGTTAGTATTCACGTTTCACGACATTATGAATGTGGATTATTATAACGGAACAGTAGAAAAAAAAGGAATTGGAAAAAAAAAAAAAAAAAACCAAAACAATCTTGGAAGAAACCCAATAATATATATATTGTCATTAAATGTGTGTTGTGTGAAAATTATAACTGCATTTTATAACATGAAATGTAAATATATAAATATTGTTACTGAGTATGTATTTTTTATATACCATATATTATAAATAAGATTAAGGCAAATATGCGCAAAAATGATAAATAAAAATTTTTTATTTAAATACTTTAGGATGCGTTAGTTATAATATAAGAATGTTTAATGAATATAAATAATATTATTCGTATATTATGCGTATGTAAAATTAAAATAAATTTTAATTTATGACCACATAATATGCTCCGTCGTATAATATTTAAAAAATATAATTAAAATTAAATTGATAAATTCGTTGATTCTAAACAATGTACAAACACATTGTATTATTATATATTATAACAAAATCGTTAGGAATTATTTTTAATTTATCTTATAAGCATTTTCTCCTACAGTGGTGGTACAGTGGATTCATTCAAATATAATCAATAGTCGGATTCAATTACTAAAATTTACGAGTAAAATGTTTCAGCAATATTACCATTTGTTCATTTATATGAAAGAATAAAATGTGGTATCGTTGATAATATCGCGTTGGACGCTACTCAACGATTAAAAATGTTTGCACGCACAATTTTATGGGTCAATCAGTCAAATAAAATTAATGTCAACCATTGTAACAAAGGTTTGGTAAATGCCACTCTGTTACTGAAGTGAAACATGACTTGCCTAATATTATACCCTATATTATTATACATATTAGAATGCTTAAAATTCGAAATGGTTTTAATGACATATGCTGAATAAGTAAATAAATACGTGTGTTTGAATTAAATGTCAAATTTCAAAAATATTTAATGGTAAAATTTATTTTATATTTATATATATACAACTTTATAAATATTCATATATTATTATTGTGTCCATATCTATGAATTGCTACAGGGCTTATATAATTAAATATACAAAAGTGTTACTGAGACAATGTGCGCTCACTCAGTTCGGTATTAAAAATCTATAATATTTATAAAGAATAATTAAATCCTTATATTATTGAAATTAAAGAATATAATAAAAATATATATATATATTTGTATATGCAAATTATTTGCCTGTTCTTTAACATATTCTATATTTGTCATATACCTATAAACTAATGTACAAACAATTACATTGTATAGTTATATATATAGTAATGGAACAACGGTCAAGGTTATTTTTAAAAGTCATCTTTTATACTTATAGAAATATATATATTTTTTTTTTTATTATTTTCTATATACAATAAAAATGAGACGGCTCATCTGAGATTAATAAAACACATACGCAGCATACGCCGAACGAACACAATTTATAAATAAATATATATAATATTAATAAAATAAATAATTAAATTAGATTTTTTTTTTTAATATCCACCACACAAACATAAAATAAAAAGTCTTGTTTATTAAATTTGCGTTCGCTTAACTTTTAATATACATTTGTAAATAGTTACTTATATGTAATATATGACGAATGACTAGTATAATTCACTTTTATTTAAATTTAAATCTTTTTTTTTTTTTTTTAAATATATACTACTGTGCGTATGCGTGTGTGTGTGTGTATGTGTATGTGTACATATGAAGCTAAAGTACATGTCATTATCAAAGTTATATATTATAATATTATTATAATTATTTTATCATTAATATTTAATTTTTTCCATTTAATGTTATACATGTTATTGTTGTTGTCGTTGTTTTTTTTTTTTTTTACCATATGATCAGAGTGTGCTGGTGGTAATTTTATGCGAGTAATTATATATTATAAAACACATACACAGTGGTGTGTGTGTGTGTGTGTGTGTGTGTGAACACATATAGTAATATATAGTATAAATAAATAAATAAATAGAATGATTGTGTTTTTCCTATCTGTTAAATAAATATAAAAAAAAGCTAACAGCGTGTACATATAAAATAAATGTTTATTTTAGTTTGTCTGTGTACTGGTTTTTTTTTGGTATGATGTATACATGGCAATAACAAAATGGCCGACCAAATAATATTAGTCATACAATCATCGTCATGTGTTTTTTTTTTTTTTTCTTCTTTCTTTCATTTAACCTTATATACATACCACAATTTAGTATATAACATATTAATAGTATATATATAATATATTAGTATATATATAATATATTAGTATATAACAATATATATTCTTTTTTTTTTTTATTATTATTATACTATTTATTTTGTTGTTGTTGTTTCAGTTATTTTCGTTTTTATTACTTTTAATTTTATTAATGGAATTGATTCGAGAGAGAGAAGAACTAAAGAAATTATGACCTTCAAAACAACAACAAAAAATTGTATAATTATTTTTGTTGTTTTCGTCACTATTTATCATCATATTTTATGTACGATTATTATATATAAAAATAATATTTTCTATATGCATATGAATATATAATGAAAATATTGCTCTCACATTACAATCAAAATAATAATAATAATAATAATAATAATAATAATAATAATAATAATAATAATAATAATAATAATAATAATAATAATACATAATGTATTCTTATTATAATAATAATCAAAATAATATACATTGAAAGTATAAATATAAATATATAGTTCAATCGCTTTTACATATATACATATTGTAGTAACATATTTATTTTATGATAATTTGTTAAATGTTAAATCATTTATAAATAAACATATATATATACACACACACACACACACACACACACCCATATTTTTATTTATTTTTTTCATTCTTAATTAAATTGTGAGAATAACACAATATGTTGGAAAAAAAGCACATCAATGAAGTGGCGTCACACCACATATATGCGCATGTAAACAATAAATATAAGGATTTTAATATAATTTGCAGTAAAAGTGTATTTGACGTCATAATTTGATATGTGAAATATTAATTTAACATAAATAGAAACAAAATCCTGTGTCGTATATAACGTATAAAATGCAAAATTTTAATATATATAAAAATAAAAGAGAAAATTGTATCTATAAATTGTATCTAAAAAATACTATAGATAATAGATAAAATATTGAATCTATATTTAACGTAAAACTATCTATATTCATGTGGCGAAGGTAGTTCATAAATTATTAAACTCCTTTATTGCCCGTTCATCAATCTACGGCTGGCTACACACGGTCCTTGAAATTCATTTTGTAAAGACACATTTTTAACTTTTAGTATAATATATTTTCGATTTTTTATTATTTAAATAGTTTACATGGGCATTATTCGTCATTTGTATCAAAAGTGGTCGTAGTAAAACGTGAAATTTTAATTGATCTATACTCAACATGTAAAAAACCATTAATTAAAAACATAAATAATAAACTTTGATTGTTATGCTGAATTTTGTATGTAAAATTAAATACTGACGACTATCAGTTTAATAACGAATAATATTTGTGAAAATAATATTGAAAGTTATGCAGAACATCAGCAATTTATTGATTTATTAACTTTCAATAAATTTAAGTGAACAGAAAAAAAAAACTGTTCTATAAATTAGATTCGTGTGGTGGTGGTCACAGACTAAATTCTAGAATCACTCAATTTTACAATAAATTCAAATAATATTGTATTTAATTTTGTAATACCTTGAGTTTTGTAATACATAGTATAGCCGCTTCAGTTAGATCCTTCAACATTTATCATTTATTATTCAATATATGTATTTATAAAAAGATATATTTCATAATGAATAAACCAAAATATTATTGACGTCACAAATTATTGTTTTTAAATGTTTATTTCATCATTGTGCTATACGTACATTTTATGGAGAGAGAAACAAAACTAAATCACACATATTTTATATTATTATAAATGAAAACAAATATAGACACACAAGTATAAAGTGTATATTTATATGGAAATTAAGAAAGTATCATATATTTTATTTTCTAACATTATATATATATATATATATTAATTCATACAGATTTATAGATATTATAAGATCTATTAGACAAATGAAAGTCATATGTATTATAATTTTTTATTATAATTTTATAAATATGCAATAATATGCATATAATTATAAATAAGTTTATATATATATAGAGCTATAGATAACTCATTATTTTGTGAAAACAAAAAAAAAGCATCTATATAGTTTACACGACATAATAAATCATAGTAAATGTTATGCCTTAAGGAAAATTTCTATGTTAATAATTTAATAAAAACAATTTAGTAAATCTTATGCCGTATCATCTATAAATGCAGCAAATGTTAATAAACATTTGTGTTTATATTTATTTCGTTTTTATGTATTCAATTGTAAAATTTTTCACACGGCAGATATCCATGCGATATATGCAATTAATTAATAAAAAAAAAAAAAAATATTAACAGCACCATGTCATCACCACCAATTTTTGATCATATGTTATTCGATGTGAAACAAACTTCGAATTCAGCATCCGCGTAGACCAATTAAAATACAATGAAATTATATAAATAAAATACAAAAATTGTTATTTTAGGTATACCTAGAGAGTAGCATTTTCATGAATCTAATTGACTATCTTTGAATATTCTAAACCACTCAAAAACTAATGATTTGGATAAGCAATTATCACCATAAGCGATTTTAAACATTTGAAGCGTTTCTGTGTGTGTCACAAAAAACACTAAGAGATGCTACTACGCTTTCTATGGTTTACATAACCATTCCGGTTTATTATAGGGCAGCGATGGTGTAGGTACGGATGATTATTAATATATAAATGTTTCTATAGATAATAAAATTTAAATTTAATGGATTTTTCATTTTAGTTACTTTAATTTTTAATATAATTTGATAAATTATATGAATATATATATAAAAGAGAGTATATGTCTCAAAACATATAAGTATATAAAAACTTTAAGAAAGTTATTATTTAATTTTAATATAGACAATCGTATAGTGCACAGAAATACGCAGGATATGGATAAATTATTATATGAAAAAACATTTTTATTTCATTGATTTTTATTTCATTTTTTTCGTCCTTTATTATTTTTCATATTTATTATATATTGCTGTAGTTATATTTATATATATATATAAAGAAAGTAAATATGTACCAGCAGTAATATATCTAATATTTTGACGTGTATATCTGTGTTGTTTTCTGAACTTCTTCTCTTACCCACGTCATAGTTATATATTTATCATTTTTTTATATATATATATATATGTATATTTACCATAGAGAAAAAAAAAGTTTGTGTATGTGTTTGTTGTTCCTGTGTGTATATGTACATTTCGAACATCTGCAGGACCAAATCCATATCCTTTATATATAATACATTCGAAAATTTTATTATATATTATAATATGTACATACACGTGTATTGGTTGGTATACACGGTATAATCAAAAAGGATATAAATTATATATCATACAAACAAACTAATGTGCAAATATATATATATATAAAAATAATATATATAATGTTAATATCGATTTTAGTTTATATATATATATAACTCCTCTTTTGGGAGAGTCCTTTTTACATATACATACCAAACCGTCATCAAGCACATTTTACGAAACCCTCGTTTCTTTATATTACTTTTATTGAATTTTTTCCTTTCGTTAGATGTGTGTGTGTGTGTGTGTATGTAATTTATATAATTTAGTTTATATCCATATAAATAGATATATTGTAGTTATGCAGGACTGCTGTTTACCTTTTTTTTTTTTTATAAAATTTTTATAGTATTTCAGGCGGCTGATGCTTTTTAATAATTATACTCATGCTGTTTCGGCAAAAAAAAAACCTTATACTATATATATATATTTATTATACAGATTTTGTATTAAGGGATAACATATATATATATATATAAATCCCGGGCCCAAGCAGCAGATGGCGTCTCTAATGAAATATTCGTGTAATATTTCTATAGTGCTAACCTTCAAAAGATATATATCAAAATTTCATAACAATCCAATCATTAGTTTAGAAGTTACTGTGAATGAATTAACACTTTGTTTGTTATTTTCAGAAAAATGGATTCAAAACATTTTCGTGTGTTGATTTATTATTGTGTTTTAATGGGAAAAAATCCCGAGCAGAACAATAACTTCAAAGTATTACACGAATTCTGCTCCATCAACAACCAGCATCAAACGTTGGCTTGCTGATTTTAAATCAACACAATGGATGAAATCTAGAATCCAGTCGACAGTCAGGTTATGACTTCTGTATTTTGAGATGTTCAAGTTATAACGCTGTTATTTTGTTATTTATTACTTAAGATCGGGACTTTTTGTCCCTTTTGTGTTAGTATAACCACAAAAAAAATAAAGTGAACTTTGGTCTTCAAAAAAAAAAAAAAAAAACATAAACTACTATACGTTATGTATACGTAAATAATAATGTATAAGTTGTAAAGAATGGATACAATGTAAACATGTATAATTTTGAGTCAGGTAGATTTTCATTTGGTGCGGTCACCACCTTGATATCATTTTATTTTATATTATTTTCTATTCCTTTATTTTTATTTTTGTGGTATAAATATAACAAAGACTGTGACTGTGATACTAGTAAATAAAATATATATATATAGGTTCAAACGCATAATAAGTTATATTTTCATATAAAATTATATTACAAGAGCATATATATTTTTTCTGGTTACCAATGAGTAAATCAGAGCATATACAAAATAATAATAGACAAAGAATAATACAAGTACAAAATATCATATAATAAATATAAAACTACTAAATGCAATAGGCATTAACTAATTTTAATGAGGAAATCTTTATGTATAACAATTAATCATATATTGTAGTATATTGTATGGACAGATAGATGCATACAAATATTTTTCTTTGTAATAAAATGAAATTACATATATTACAAATATTGCGATATTATTCATACATTGTTTGTACGTTATGTGGCCCCGCATGAATCTATTATCTAAATCTAAATGATAAATATATAAATAATGTTATAGATAAGACAAACATCTATCTTCCATAAATAATACGTAAATATATATAATATACTAAAATATTCATTTATACTCTTCTAAATAGATAGATTATTTTTTTTATTATTATTTATCAAGTTATTTTATTACGTTTATTTGTATTAAAAAATGTCGGTTTCAATACAAGTATGTATGGTATTATTACAAAATCACATCAATAATGCACATCATGATATGATATCACGAAAATAAAATTTTTCATTTAATAATAAATATTTTTTCGAATAATTTATTAAAAAAAAAAATAAAAAAACATCAATAAAATCCATTAAAAATATTAAATATGAATACGACTCACTGAAATAACTTGAAAACTGTTTTACGACAATAATTCGGAGTAAAGTATACTGATCATAAGACACACAAACGAATTTTTTCCTGATAACTATATTAACAATGAGTAAAATTCATAACAAAAACTACATATTCTTGGTTAAAAACAAATGATTTTTTAATTTGTTTATGCTCACGAAACGATGACGACACGAAATCGTTTAATTATTTTAAAATGATATTTTTTCAAAACTATAAATTCAATAATTTATTTGCAACTTATTTTATATTGATGCTCATAAATGTGTTTTGTGGTAATTTAATATCGTATTTTTGGTACATCATAAAGTATAATTACAAAAAAAAATAAAATAATTTTCAAAAATCGTTCGTTCGTTTGTTGTATGAATAGCACTTAAATGTATCCACCCTCTTTTTACCATTTTTTTCATATAAATATGAATAAATTTGGGCAATTAAATTGTAATTTGAAGGGATGCTATATGAAATATTTTTAGGCTTTACTTTAATACGTTTAGATACATTTGAAAAAAAAAATTGTTTTCACGTTTGTTACGTATAGACATGATTTAAAAAAACAATAATTTTTGCGCCATGAACCATAAACCGAAAGTCAACAACAGTTCAGTGAAGCACATTGTGATCTTGTGGTACTTAGTATTCGAATAAAATTTTTTAAGAAAAGTTATACATTAAAATGTGTACTACTATTTATTTTCAAAAATATATATAGTGTTCCTTTAATTCTTACATAGCACACATTAAGCATAAAAATAAAAAATTATTCAACATAAATTTTGAGTTAAAATGAAAAAAATAACACTCGTAATAATATGTAAAAAATTCTTTTAAACAAAACATCTCAATTATATAATTGCTTTTAAAATTGGTATTCCATTATTTTCATTTTAAATTATTAATCATTTTTATCAGTCTTCCTTTTTTTTCTACTACATTTAATTTATAGTTATTATTATTATTATTATTATTATTATTATTATTTCCTTTCTATTTTTTTTTCAAACCTAGATCGATTTGATAGACAAATGAAAAAAAAACAAATGTAAATGTATGTATAAATAAATAAATGATAGACCATCACAGGGTGAATTTTTAGTTCAGGGTAAATAAATATGAAATAAGGGCTTTTATTTATTTAAAGGTAAAAACGTGGATGAAACTTATGTGTTAGTTTCATTATTTGATTATAGAACATCCATTAATGTTTAAACTTCCTATATCGCCTTATTATTTAAATCAATAAAAAACGATATAACTTGTAATTTGTCTAATAACAATTATTTGCTTTTTTTGTACATTTTTTGTTCCCAATACTATAACAATATACATAAATCTGTATATTACAATTGGAGGACATATAAAATATTATTATAAATTGCTTTGATGATATTTTGGAATTTTTTCAATTAAATACAAATACCGCATAAAACATATAAATCCAATAAAATTATAAAGGAATTATGTTATTTAATACTAATTAAAAATATAATAATATTTATATATACCAAAAATTGTTTATATAGGTCAAACACCCACACATACCAATACACACACATGCACATTTACTAAATGTGATTAAGTTATGCGTAGTACAAAAAAAAAAAAAGAAAATAATAATAATAATAAATTTATGTTTTTTTAAACCAAAGTATATATAATTAATTACATGTTGTTATTGTGTTATTCTATTTTTATCAAAAGTATTAATATAAATTGAAACATTTCCCCCTTATCTTTTTATATTTCACATACAGAGTGGTGCATAATAAACGCTATACGTTTTTACTTTCATTTAAAAAATTTTGCGTCAATTAAAATGGAACAATACAAGAACTACGACCAACACACTACCAGCAACGACTTGATTAAGCAATTAATTTCCGCAGAAAAAAGTAAATGAAAATCATGATTTTATTAATAATTTGAGAGCATCCATAAGAACTATCCAGCAATTTAAAAACAGTATTCGTGATGAAATCGAGGTCATGTAACACCTGAAATTTTGCGAAAATGCTCTGTAAAAAGAGCAACAATATGCGAAGCATTCATTTCTTTTGCGGCGCCCAGTATTTATAATAAACTTTTATAAATTAAGACGACTTTCATCATATTTTATAAATTTATGTTCACATTTATTTATTATTATTATTTATTTGTTTGTATTATATGCTTTTCAGATTTATATCAAAAATATAATTTATTTTAATCTTCTTATCTTTTATTTCTTACAAAAAACTTTGATAAAAATATATAATTTTTATATAAGAAGATAATACTATTGGCAGAAAGAAAATGTGAAATCTTTTATCAAAAACTAAATTGTTTTTTTTTTTGTTTTTTCTGCAATGTTATAGAGTTAGATTCGAAATTTCTTTACCCTATAACAATTCTTGAATTGCTGCAAATACTTTATAATGAATTACTGCAAATAAATTATACACAAAATATCTAGATTTCAATCACACGGATACTGCAGATCAAGCAATATTTGGTTGTTGATACTTTTTTATTTATACGAATTAAAGGTAGAGTTGAATTTCATATTCTGATGAAAACTATTTCAACAGTTATCCACGTTATAATGATATATATAAATTTATAGAAATATTAAAAAATATGGACATTTTAAAAGTGGAGGAATATTTTCATCCTTTGCTAAAAATCTTAGACAAATATTAATATATGAAAAAAAATAATTATACAAAATATTGTTCGCATTAAGGTTCACATTTTAATAAAACATTTTATAAACAAATCTACAAAGATAATAATTTAATATGTGTTTAAAAAAGAGATGACGAAATATGTATTAAATTATTTGAGCATCAATCGCGTATAAATAAATATTACATAATATAAAAAAAAATAAATACACGTTTTATACATTGTATGGAAAAGAAAAATATAAAAAAATAAAATAAAATTAAATTAATACGTTCGAACGATCCGGTCACATGAGGACATTTTACATATTATTATATCATTAATTTCAGGTTTTTTGTTATATGGGTACGCGATGGTATGTTTTTTTTTATTGAAATGTACTTGTGTGATTTTTTTTTTTTTCAAGTTTTGTAAATCTTAAAAATGATTCAAAAAAATATTAAATTTTAATTTCCTTGTTTTTTTTTATTTTCCACCTCACACAAATTATACACACATGGTAAAAAAAAAGATAAAAATGTATATAATAGAGGAGAAACTTGTTACCATAAAATAACTTTTTCTTAAATGAAATTGTAGGTATATATTATTACCCATCGTCGCCGCCGAAAAAGATACGGGTAATTTGTTATTATGCGTTTATATAAATTACACATATATACATTTATAGTTAAATTGAATTGATTATGAATTTTTCTGTTCAGTTTAAAATCAAGTTCTTTTTTATGTTTTTTTTTTTGGAAAAACAGCGTTATTAAAATTTATCAACCAACATATGTATTATGTATATATATATAAAATAAAATAATTATTTATCAAAGACGATGCCCCCCGCCCCACAGGAGACCATATATGTGCAGTTGCAAATATAATATAATCTTCTTATAAAGTTCGGTCCCTATTCCAAATGCACGCCGGACGTACGCACAGCATATTATATACATATAAAACAGTCAGATATTTCCTTTAGGCAAATTAATTAATCCATTTTTATATATTTATATTTAATAATGATTATTATCATCATCATGATGATGATGATGATGATGATGTAGATGATGATGATGGTGATGCTAAAGAAGAAGATTAAATTCATGTATACCAAAACTCATAGTCATTAATAAAATATAATTTTTTTCTGATTTTATTTATTAAAAAAAAAATACACAATTATTTAATAAAAATTCTTGATTTTGTTATTTTATTATTTTTATTAGTAGATTTATATGAATAAAAAAAATAAATACTTTACACACAAACACACACACACACACATTTATATCAAATGTAATCAACAAAGTACCAGTTTTCATTTACAAAAAAATACACAAGACCAAAATCCAGTTTTAATAACATTTTCTAAAGAAAAAAAAAAAAAAAACAACAACAAGCCCAATCATTTCTGTTGTATCTCAGACTCAGTGTCAGAAGAGGAAATAACTACAACAACAACAACAACAACAACAACAACAACAACAAGAAAAAATTAAATTTGCATTTCTTGTTTTTTTTACTGTGTTTTTACATACGATTACGATATACACAAAAAATAAAAAAATAAATAGAATTCTCATAAGCCAGAACAAAATACATATGCATATTTAAAAATAATATTGGTTTTTTATTTTTTTTTTATATTATAACGTGACTCGTCAACAACAACGCGAACTAAATCTTTTATTATACATACGAACCAAACATAACATATATAAATAACACGAGTAATATGAATGTTGTTTCAGAAACCAGAAATATTATTAAAAATAAAAATAAAAAAAAAACTAAAAATGAAAAATATAAATTATGATACGTTCTTAAAATTGACTATACCATACACATAAGTAATATAAAAATAATATCCGTATAACTTTCTACATAACACTTGTTCAAAATTAAACTTTTAGATTCATTTTATTATATACAAAAAATATAAGTTGAACAAAAAAAAATTATAATTGTGAAAAATCTCACAGAAAATATATTTTAGTTATACACGAAATACATCGTAGCAGTCAGCGCACTGACAACATTTTATATACAATTAATTTTTACATGTTTGTGTAACAAACCTTGTCCAGAAAGGTCCTTTTTTATCTATATAATTTATCATATTAATTTTTAATTTTATTTTGTACTGACACATTGTTATTTCAGAGTTTGCGAGAAAGTTACTATGATAAATAGTAACGGAACGAAACTATATATATATGTCAATATAACGATAGTGTTTACAAATTACAAAATATCCGACGTATAATCACACTTCTTGTTGGATCAAACCAATTACTAACGAAACATTCAATTAAACTGAGAGATTTTTCAGTAAATTGAGAGTCTTTGTCGATATTCTATAAATGATCAAAATTGGACGTTGCCGCATATACTTAGCATTTAAATACCATTAGCTAAACGGTACACTTAATTCACACTATGAAATTAAAACCTTTATACGTTAATAATGATTTATGTATGTTGAACTTCAACGTAATAACGTAGAGTTTTATATAAGAACACATTCTGTTGGGTTATAGGTATTTATGCTGGAAATTAACCAAATAAGATAGATGAACTGATTGGTCTAGAATGAATGTACAATTGAATATTGTATATCAAATTCGTACATTCATTAAAATTGTCAAGAAAATGTTTTTAAGACTTAATTCAATGAAAAATGACAGCGGTAGATTGTTGTCTGTGCTGAATTTAAAGAATATATACGAAAACTGTACACGACTATCAATAGAAAAACAATTCGAACACTCACAAATGTAATTATATAATGGTCAAGGCGCAAATGGAAACTACATATTTAGTCAAAAGATTGTACATAACATCGTACAATCTATGCTATATATCTCTGTATATATAAATAAAGAAAAAGTCAAATATGTCGAACATTTCTTGTTTCACACACATTGCAAAAAAAAAAAAAAAAACAATGGCTCCCATTACAGTGAGTACAATTTGAGCTATATAACTGATCCTTGGAAAACTTAAACAACTTTTTAAAGTTATTGGATTGATTTTAGAAAAGGATGTGTGATGATTATAAAAGTACAATAGGCCAACAGACTACCAAGTTTAAATTTATGTAAACAGTTGATATAAATAATCAATATACCATCATATGGCACCAAAAGCAAACTTTACCCATATATCATGAAAAACTAAATAGAAGAAAAGCTATTTATTTGCCAACAACAACAACAAAAACGACATAACAAAATAAAGTCCTTTCAAATTTGTTATCAACATTGAAAGAAAAAAATGCGAGAAAAAAAACACGAAAAATTTATGTTTTTATGTAACATGAAGCTTTCGTCATTCATTTATTGGCAATAACGAAAAATCGGTTTTTTCTATTCATTTGTATACAGAAGACAGAGGGGGTGGCAGGCGGGGAGGGGAGGGTGGTTCGGTTTGTTTTTGCAAGGATATAAAATATATACAGAATTTGAATGCGGTGGTAATTTATCAAACCCCATTCTTATACTAATAATAAATATACATTTTTGTTATTCCCACTCACCCTTTTTTCACAATGTTAATATTTCTTTATTTCCTTTTCTGCAATTTATTTTTATTTTTATATTTTTATTCCTTTTTTTTTTTTTTTTTTTCTTTCATTAAATAGTTAAAATCTTATGCTTTAAATGACACATGAGTGAGTTGTTGCTATACTATTCTTCGTATATGCATTTAAGAAGCATATAGGAAAATGACATTTGTTTTTAAATTATATATATATATAGCTTAAGTTAAGTTAATGGGTATACAATTATATTAAATTAGTATTTCACTTTAGTTTTTATTATATTATTAATTTGGATTTGAAACAGCAGCCCTCTTTTTGTCGTATTTTTGTTATGTAAATAATTATTTGGGGTAGTGGAATAATTGTAAGTAATGTTTATGATATATTTTTAATTTAAAATGGGGCTGAACACCTCTACCCACACACATACATAGTTTATTCAATTTTAATGGAATTTATTAATACGAATTTTGGTAATTTGAAAATTTTCTGTAATTTCTGTTTTCATTTGATAAAATGAATGTGCCAAAAAACTAAAATTGTTCTATTTATACAAAATGTAATCAGTATATTTTATTATAATATTAATGAAAATGTTATCAAAAGCAAAATTTCTAATTTAATATGTGCACTTGTAAGTTTAATCTGGGTAGCAGCAGCCATAAAAATGTTATTAAATTATGTTATATATATATTTTTATTTTAAGTATTACACTGTACATTTTTAAACCATTAATTATGTATTTATGTCTATATTTATATATATATTAAACATTGAGATAGGCATTGTGATTATAATTATTTGTGTATGTATAAGTGTTGCATATACTATAAGTAAATATACTTCGTATATGAAAACAGTGAAATCAAATAATGAAAGTTTTTAAATTATCAAATTGAGGTCAAATCATTTGTATATGATAAGATAAAATATTAAAATCAAAATAAATCAATAACTATTCAACCAAAAATGATATCATATTAATTTTGTGAGAAAAATATTAATAAAAAATATACATTGCAATTAAAAATATTTATTAAACCACAAAATCTTGAGATTTTCTTCATTTTACAACATTATCATTATCAAAAAAAAAATTATTATAAGAGCTATAACTGATATCTTATATAAGAAAAAAAAATGTATTTAATATAATTTTTGTGGTTTTGTGGTTCTATAAAATATTATAACATTTTTTTTTTTTTATTATTTATAAACAGTAAAAATGGTAATTGTTTTTTTTTTTGATTTTAAATAAATTTTCAATGAAATTTAAAAAGAAAATAAAAAGTTAATATATTGTAGATATAAATAATATAAAAATGTTAATATTCACAATTTGTGTATTCTTCGTCAGAGTTTTATTAATACATACACACACACACAATGGCTTGTAAAATAAAAATGTCTATACTGTAGCGTTTTAACGTATACAATAGTTTTAAATTTGCACAGCATTATAATTTTGTGTTATTTTTACATAATTTTAAACGTTTTTTAAATTATACCTTTGACTACACACACAAGTATTTATTTCATTTATAGATAAATAAAATAAACGATACGCAATTTTAAATAGTAAAAATAATTATAATAAAAATATAATAGAAAATAAATAAAAAAAAAAAAAATAAACATACCTATGAATTGGAGAAGCTCCAGCTGGAATTCTTTGTGTATATGATATAGTTGGTGGTGGTTGCGGGGGCCCAGTGTCGGACCTTTGACCAGGGGGCCCAACCTGTACTGAACGTATAGCCGCTTCCATCTCATTCCGACGTTATCATATTTCTAAACTACGTCATTAATTATATAAATCACAGAAATATTATTACACACATTAATTTTATTTTTTTTTTTTCTTTCTTTACTTTTTTTTTTTTTTTCTTTTTGCAATTTTACTTTATAAATAAAAATTATAATTAAACATTTAAAAAAAAAAAAAAAAAAAAAAAAAAAAAAACAACAAAACCACTCACAAAACTTATTTTTTATTTTATTTTATAATTAAAAAAAAAATATTATACTATTTAAAATAAATATTTTGTTATTTCTATATATTTTATTTTTATTTTTACACTTAACACTTAATTTAATTTAAATTTTATTATTGAATAAATTAAAAAATAAAAAAAAAAAAATAAAAAAAAAATAATAAAAAAAACACTGCTTTAAAAACAAAACAAAATAATTATTTAATATTTTCAAAGTAATATTTGGAATTCTTTTAAATTTAAATAAAATAGCAAAACAATTTTTTAAAATATAATATAATTTTCGTAAAAGATTTCCAAAAAAATACAAAGAAAATAACTAAAAAAAAAAAAAAAAAAAACCCAATAAACACAAAAACACGAGATCGCACGCGATTTTTATTTTAAATTTTGCGCATTTTTCTTTTTCTTTTTTTTTTTTTTTTTGAATTTTGTTGAAAATAAAAATCCATCGAAATATTTGAATTCTGTAAAATAGAAAAAAAAAAAACAATTATTAATAAATATATAATAAAAATATATATATTAAGTTTAAATAATATGGAAAAATAAAAGTAGCCACACACACACACACACACATAACTTTTAATTGAAATTGAGAAAATAAATCGTAAAGGTAAAATTTTTAAGTTTAATTTTTAAATGTTTTCAATGTTGTAAGAATTCTAAATAGTCCATTAAATATTTAGTTTAGTATTTGGCAACATGCTGTTAAATTTTACATAATCAAGACAACAGTTGCTTGAAAATAGATTTTGTATTCGGTAAAGATTCGTCAATAACATTTAAATAAATACAAAAAAAAAAAAAAAACCCCCAGCTAAATATTTTCAGACACAAAATTAGTTATTATTTCATATTAAAAACATTCTATAAATAAAAATACCATAAAATTCTGTTTTGGTCTTAATGTTTCAATGTCTCAAGTCTCAACTAAATTATTATAAAATATATACACAATAAACATATACTACTCCATTTTTTCCGTACAAACATTTTATTTATTACGCAATGGTACTACATAATAAAATTAAATGAGGACTTTATATTTATATTATGTACGATAAAATAAAAAATATTTATATAAACGGGCAGTAGTCTATCTATACAGAAATAAAATATAATTTGATACAATTTTATTTTTGTTTATAATGGTTATTATGATGGTGTATGAGTGAATATGAGATGATGGTGGTGGTTAGCAGCAAAAGATAATGAAACATAAAAAAAAAATGATCTTCAGAAAATTGCCTTTATAGAATTAATATATATCCTACATAAAAATAACAATATACATATATCAAAAGCATAAATAACTAATACAATTGAATAGATGTTATATAATCGTGTATATATTGGACCAGCACAAATAAAATAAATATGTAATTTACTAAATTATTTCGACAATATCCATTCATAATAAATACATTTTAAGTGCCTCGCGTCGAGATAAATATTTATGTTACTGTTATATTTCTTATGAACCTTATAACACACACACACACACACACATACACGAGTATATAGTCTAAAATAAAAAGGGATGGTTAAAAAAAACGAATTATATAATGAAAGTATTGTGTCAATACACATTTTTTTCTATAAATATACAATTTCATAATATTTGATCTTGATGAGACCATTCATTTACGCAATATTACTAAATGAAAGACATACAAACATAATTTATAACAACATCAACAAAAAAAAAAAAATGATAAATATGTAAATTTATAAATGGAAAATAAATAAATAAATAAATAAATAAATGATATAATAATAATATGTGGAAAAATAAACAAATAACATTTTCACTTTGCAATAATTAAATTTATATATTATTAAGAAAATTGTTTGGTATATAAATTTGGTAATCAATTACCAATTCATTGAGGCCATCGAACACAAAAGATTCTTCAAAGGTTTAATTTATAGGCGAGATGTGATTAAAATAAAAAAAAAATTACTCAATTTTGTAGTCGGTACTTTGGACTGGGCTTTGCATCCATATTCTATTTTGTACATATGTGTATTGATTTCATTGAAGATTTGAAATTCCATGCAATGTACGATTTTAATTAATTGTATTTATGGTTTAAAGAAATATTATCAATAAAATACCATTATAGGATCTCAAATTACTATTATTTATTTGTTTGTGCGAGTAATTTTAGCATGGTTTTGTTATAAATATAAAATACGTAACTATATTAACTACAGAAATAAAATAATGTTTATACAAGAAGACAGCGGTGTCTGTATTCTCACTTACAAGCCAAAAATAATCTACCCGAAAGAAAAATAAAATCCAATATATTTATTATTTAGCTATTTTGTATTGAAATTCAATTGAATTTATTTAATAACCAGAACAACCGTCATTATAATAACAATAAAAAAATAAAGAGAGGGAGTTCATCATTTATTTATTCTTATTCTTTATGTTTGCATTTATTTAATATTATTTATTTTTTTTTTGTTTTTTTTTTTTTTTTAACACAACACAATATTTTATATACAAAATGTGGGCATCAATATCCATCTGACTCTAGATACCATAAATTTATATTTTTTTATTTTTAATATTATTAGTATCTTCATATATAAGTAAAAGTATAGTCAAAATAATATTTATATATTCATGAATATAATAACGGTTATTTTTATATATTTTTTTTTTTCATTTGGAATTTATAATTTAATGATCCGATCCAATCAGAATTAACAATTATAATGAAATAAGAAAAAAAAAAAAAAAAAAAAAAAAAAAAATCAAGAAATAAATAAATAAATACGTCGTTAGCATTAAGAAATCATAAAATAAATAAATGTATGATGAGCCAATGATGACGCAATACTCCAAGTTTAGAATATATTTTGTTTTTTTTTATATAAATGTATGTGTAAATAATTAAATATTTAGAAAAAGAAAAATATTAGGATAAATAGTTATATTTTAAAATAAAAAAGCATATTTCCTCCCCTTTTAATGTCTAAAAATGATTAAATTATTGATATAATGCTAATTTTCATATATGGATACATAATAAAAGTCTTTAATTTACTCCACATTGGGGTATGTAATAAAATTCACCGATTAGTCTATATACAATTATCGAAATGTAGATGTATTCTTAATTCCATTATTTTTAATGAGTTTATAATTCATCCAGAAACGATTTGGAAAATAAATATTATTTTAATATAATGACTAAAAATATGCAATGTACGAATTTAACCTTGAACTACATATTATATTTTCATTATTATTTAATGCAATGACCGACCTTTATTGTATTATCATCACACAATATTTTGTTAAACGATAAACAAATGTAATAATAATATTAGGTGCTTGCATTAAAATCAGCTGTTAGTTCATTGTAATCGATACCACCATATCCATACAGATGTTTCGCTTTGATGTCGACGACGAAACCATTCCCTATTTATATACACTGTTTTTTATGGAGCCATCAAGCCATCATATACGTGTATTCGTAAGCAATCAGCGTCAACGATTACATGAACAGCACTTTATACAACAATATCAAAAGCAAAATGTTTACTATAATTTATATTATTTATTATTTTATACTCTATCTACAAATATAGTATTAATATCGCATTGCATAAACAAACATGTAAAATCTATTGTTATTGGACAATTTTGTAAATAAAAAATATATACATTTAAATTTATAGACAATATTTTGTGTTCTTTAACAATGTCTTAATTTTGTATATGTTATATAAACACTTTAAAATAAAGATAAAAATTGACCCAGTTAAATATGATTATTTAAATTCTATTTGTAAACAATATGCAATGACAATAACAATAACAATCACAAAATATAAATGAATGTTAAATTTTATTATATGTAGTTAAAAGTAAAGACGTACGTTCTAACCAAATTTAAAAGTTATAATTTGTAAATTCGCTATGTATAAATTACATAACCTAAAATGTAAGTATTTTATAACTTTTATATACATGTTTAATAATAATAATAATAAAATATTATTACTATTAATATTATTACTGTATATTTAAATTTTGTAGAATTTTAGGATATGTATTTATCAGCACACGTATTTTACTGATAACAAAGAATTAGAAAAGGGTAAATTTATTCACACACACACACACACACACACACACGTACATAGCAAGACATTACAAAGTACAATTAGTTTTGATAATTATTATAAATTTATGTAAAATATAAAAGTAATCGAATTTCGTTGAATATAAGTTAAATTATACAATTTATAACAATAATTAAAAAAAAAAAAATATACTTATATAAGGAATGATTATTTTACTTCAGCAAAACGATCAAAGGATTATGTTAATAGCAATATTAAAATATTTTAGATTTACCTAATATAGAATGTAACCTTGATATGTGCTTAACGTCGTCGTCGCACATTTCATATTCTACCGTTAATGTTCATTTGTTTTTCCAGTACAAAATTTTCATTAGAAATTCCATTATATATATTTTATTTTTGTTGTACGAAATTAGACATCAAATAAAGTAAAGGATTCTGATTGTTTAGTTAAAAATTCCTATCAAAATATATAAAACACAAACTTGCCGGCAATTAAAATAAAACTTTGGTTAAAAAAAAATCACTTAAAATCAGCATTTTTATAACTTGCGAATATTACGTAATAATATTTCTATAAAATTAATCATTAATGTAGTTTTGTGTGCGACTCAAAAAAAATAATGCAAGCGCGTTTAATGAGGTGGAGAGAGAAATAATGTAACCATAATTACACATTACGACGCATTACATTTAATTTTTTTGGTTTTTTTTTTGATTTCTTTTGTGTTATCTATCCATCTCTATTTTATTATTATATAATACATATGGATGACCCACCAAATAGAATTGCATATTTATTATATGTATATACAATACATATGTAAAATTTTATAAAACGTTATAAAAGATAATTTGTTTTATTTCTTTGCCCTTCCCTCCCAAATAGAATTCATCAAATATTTCACATTATCACAATATATATATATATATATAATTAAAATTAAAAGTTAATTTATGTGTAGTAATATAACAATAAAAAAAAAAAAAAACTATTTTCAATTTTATATCAACGTATAGTTACAACTGTAAAAAAAAAAATAATGTATTTACTGTTTTTTTTTTGTTTTTATATTTATCATTTATCGTTTTATCGCGGTATTTTTGTTGCTACTTTTTATTATATAGAAAAAAGAAACATAAAACTTTGAATTTATAAAATTAAATTTAAAAATTAAATGCGCAATAGAAAAAAGCATTACAATTATTATAATTTTTTTAGTTTTTTTTTGTCTTCATATTAGAAATTTAGAAAGAGAATAAAAATAAATGTTAGCATATTAAATTGTAATTTACACCTTTAATTCAACTTTAATAAATTACGTATGCACGCACACAATATTATGTTATTATAAATAAATACACTACTCATACATTTAGCGAGTCCGAGGCGAGTGTTACAACCAACAACAACACATCAACACAAAGTTAAACATATAAGAACAAAAGAGATGAAAAGGGTCAAATAACGGTACGACGAAAATGCAAGATAGAAAAAGAAACGAAAATTTATTTTTAATGTTTTGTTATAAATTACATATGGTTACGATTTACGATTATCATATCATTTTACATATCATAAAATTACATTTATACGTATGCATTTTTATTGCGTTCGTATATAGTTGCGTTTGGTGATGGTTAAATAAAAATAAATTGAGAACAGCGTCAGATTGTGTAGATGTGTAGGAGGCAGAATGAGATTATATAGTGTCTGACTTCTTTAGTGATAATGGATGTGTGTATGTGAGTCTGGTTCTGGTGTTGGAAAGTTCCAATAAATTTTTTTTTTTTAAATTCAAATAACATATAAGTACATAAGCGTAAGCGAGTACTTTATTTTATTTTAATGTGTAATTTTATGTAATTAGGTTTTCTCTATGTAATATATAGTTATATGTTTATTATATACATATTAATTTCATGTTATCTGAATGCCTTTGATTTTGTTTATTCAATAATTTACCTATACACGCACATTATTATATTCTTTTTTTCTTTTTTAATAATATTTTATTAAAAAAATTATTTTAGTTAGATATTATAAAGAAACACAGATAATTAAAATTATCGATAATGGAAAGTCATTTATGATTTTTTTTGTTGTTTTTGTTTTTGGTATTTTTTTTCACTACGTGTACGTTTTTTTCACATGTTTTGTGAGAGTGCAATTTTTAATTTTGCAAAATAACCAATACACACATGTTTAAATTTGTTTACGTTTTATTATTATTACATTTATTTATTTATTTATTTATAAATATGAAATATAATATAGTTTTAAGTAAAAAAAAAAAAAAAAAAAGCATAACTGCTGACAGTAGCATATGTACAAATTTTTACATATTTAAATTTTATATAATTTATATCAGGTGACACTCTTAATTAAAAAAAAATAAATAAAATAATACAAACAACAAATTATTTCTATATGCTACAATATTTCAATCGCATTTATTTAATCCTTAAATAAATACTTATATATAATCTGATTATTTTACGACATTTCTTATCAATTGTCTGTAGTAGTATAAAGTGATGAAGCGTGCAATTATTTCTTTCAGATTTTACTATATTTTTAAAGACACTTACTAAATTTGCCGGGAAATCAACTTTTACGATGATTTTGAGTTACGGACCATAGTTTTATCCAATTTTGCCGTATCAGTCATAACTTCTGAACACGTGATTCGATCGAGGAACTTAGCATATTAATGTAACTTCGTTTAATTGTAATTGTTCATTTGTATATTTTTGAATGGAGGAAACATGATAATGTGGCTTCATCATGCAATTACATTACATTACAATCAATTGTGAACATAAACCAACAAAATATTATGCTATTCAATACTATTGTTTTATAAACGTAAATTAATAATAAAATATTAAAACATTGACGATTTAGGCATTTAAGAAGTCACATAACGTATCCGAACGAACCAACAGAAAAAAAAATATATTTTAGCTTCGACATTTGTCTGAACGATTAAAATTAATGAAACTAATAAAAATAATAAATGCGTTAATGAATGTAATTTCGTAAAATAACAATTTAATTGACGATTCTCTACGAATTTACGACTTTAAAATGATTATTTTATTAAAAATTTATAATGTTTTAATACTTGGGCGAAAAAAAGAATTATTTCCTTTCCTTGGCATTGTTCTTTCCGTGTATTTTATTATTATTTTAATACTATTTTAATTATATTCCGTGTGTATTCATTAAATCGTGAAATTGTCATTTACATAAAGTTCAAGGTTATTTTATTGATTAAAAAAAATGTGTAATTCATTTGTTTTTTTGTTTTTTTCGGTATGACTCATTTAGATTTTAGAATAAAATCCAAATTATATTTATGTACAGAGATGATAAAAAGATATATTAAAATTAAACCTCATATTTAAATTCCAATAAAAAAATAAAGAAAAAGTAGAGAACAAAATTAATATGAATTTTATATTTTTACTTTTTTCTGTGCTTCTAAAGATAAAAATCTAAAATGAGGTTATCAATAAAAGCAAAAAAAAAAAAACAATAAACATATAATTACGATAAGACTAAAAAAAAAAAAAAAAAAAATATACATGAATTAATCATTTTGTCGTCGTAAATTTATTTTCCTTTACTTTGTTATTGTAAATTTTCTAATTAAAAATTAAATCATTTAATAAAAAAAAATACATGATTGTTGTAAAAAAAAATAAAAATCGATTAAATTTTTAAGTGTTTCCATACTAAAAATATGGCTGTGAAAGATTTTAAAAAGCATTAGTTTTTTGTATTGATATAATTCTTTTTCCCAACACGTGCCTCGCGGTCTTAGAAACATTTATAGTACAGATTACCGGATTATCAAAATAAATTACGGAGTATAATTTTAATTTGCTATACGCCTTTGTACTAAATAATATAAGTTGTCATAAAATATTTTAATTTTAAAGTATTGCATCAAGAATTTGATTTTTTACTATAACAAAAAGGAAGATGAATGAATATTGACACACCTCACTTCTTCCTAATTTCTGAAACTATAAACTTGATAATATAATTATATATTGTCTAGTTACTAACACACAGTAGTGCTGTGGCTGGCGTTTATGCTCACGTCGTTCAATCGTGAAATACAGGGCTTAATTCTAGAAATTTACATGTAAAATTTTTCAGTATTTGTTATTTTAATACTGACATTTTTCAGCTGGGTAACCATTTTATTAGTTTATGTTATTAAAAACGGATGTATATGAAAATATAGAGTTAGACGCTACTCAAAACAAAAATGAGCTAATCACTCATAGACAAATAATGGAATTAGAAAAACATCTTTAAATCTTTCGATAATTGCAGACTAAATTAGAAATTGTTATATACCGCCTCCCAGGCGGAGTAATTTACCAATTTGACCGTCAATGTTTGTTAAATGCTATAAAATCCACTTGGAATAATATGCCAAAATTGAATACGTAAAAAAAATTAAGTCAATGGGAATGTATTTCTAATATAGTTAAAAAAAAAAAATTGGAATAGAAAAATAATACAATAACATTATTGTGTTACGTGAAAATTTTATCGATAGAGATTATAAACAACATAAATAAAATATAATACGATAAAAGTTGTTTTCTTTGCCTTAGCTGGCCTCCCATCGCGGAACAAAATAATGAAATGAACAAACAGTAAACACATTATATATTGAAAAACTCCCACACTCTAATACTGTAATGTGTAGATGCATGAAAAATTTATAATTTCGCATTTATTATAATAACATTAATATTATTTATATATAGTTTTTTGTTGTTGTGAACTTTTGTCATCATATTTTTTTATTTCTATATTACATTTTAATTCAAAGTTATGCAATCTTTTTCTATAGAATGATTTTCAAATTCGATTGTTTTCAGTTTTAAAAAGTTATAAAAAAAATAATAGAAAATCCGTATTCAGAATTCACATTCACACGAACAATTGAATTTATTTTAATTAATTGTTATAAATTAAATATAAAAATGTAATTAAGAGACTAACACAACAATAATATATCTTTTTTATTCCATTAAAAAGTGTTTCTTTTGGTTCTATTACAACCATACATTTTGATTAGATAGATATTATTTTATTTTTTTATATTCAGGTAGTTGAAATATCAAGTGTTTTTGGAATTTTTCATTGTAACATTTCTTGCATGAACCTATATTATTAACTATAGGACTATAGGACTATAGGACATAAATGTGTTACAATGTAATAATAAGTATGACGAATTGAACGATATGTGATTCTTTAAATTTTTCTTTTAAACATATGAAGTGTCAAAATTTTTAAACATAAATTATAAACACAAACAAATACTTTACATTGGATAATAATAGAAATAACAGTTTATAGTTTGATTGATGTAACGTGTAAATACAAAGATAATTCCTTGAAAAAATGTATGAAGTTATTTCAAAAATGTTAATATTCGTGAGAAAAACCTTTTACACCTGTGGCCTATGCCATTAAAAACAGTTATTCACATTTAGAGTGTATAGAAAAAAGTTAAAAGGATCTGATTTTAAAATATAAAATAAATAAACAATAAAATTTATAGTTTTATATTTACAAAGAAAAAAAAGAATAATAAGGATAGTATCAAATTCAGTAAATGGACATAATGAAAATATTTCAAGATAATAAAATTCAATTGTGTTATTTATAGATCAAAGAAATACAAAAATTATTTATGGAATTCTATATTTTATATCTTTTTGTAATACGATATACAGAAATGTTAAAATGTATAAAAAAAAAAGAATAGGACGATGTATCCTATTGAAAATTAGTCATATGTAATGTAATGTAATGAAAAAGAAGTGCAATGCATAAAAATATTGGGCCAGATAAAAATCAATTTAATTATAAATTAATGATTACTATCTAATGCTGCTGAAAATTCAACAGTGATCCATATGCCAACATCAAATTAATTGAACTTAATTGATTTTGAAAATACTTAAATATATTGACAGTTGAAATAATAACTAAAATCTTGCATACCATGAATTTGGATATGCCATTTCGAAAAGATTATACATTCTACAAAAAACATGAATTAACAAAAGAGTTAATTGTCACATATCACACATAGACATTTAGCGTTATTTGGAGCATATTAAGATAACATATGTTTTCACAGGAACTATTATATATTATTCATAATCTAAACTTTATTGTTAAATTAAAAAGTTTACGTTTAAATGTTAAAGATGAACATGACAAACCAATAATTTATTTTATTTTATTTTTCCACAATCAATATGTTTATTCATATTGTAATTGTTTTAATTAGAATTTATGGTAAAATAAAAGTAACACATTTTTTGATTATTATTATTAAAAAAAAAAATAAACTTGAACAAACTATTCGATGTGTAAATGCAGCTTAACTTCATTTTTACGTGTTTATGTCACTGATTATAATTTAAAACAAACATAAAAATTAATATGAGACATAATAATAATTAATTTGTTTGCCAGACGGCGTATGGTAGGCGATGACCTAATTTTTTGTTTTCCCATCACATCGTCATCATGAGAAGGAAATTAAATGTTTGTGCGTAAGTGTATGTGTGTATGGAAATAAAAAGGGATGTTGGTCAAGAGTAAAATGTTTATTTTATAATTTCTTGAAAATTGACCAACTATAGATTTTGTAAATATAAAGTGTGCATAAAAAATGTTTTACGCTTTGGCGCCTGGTAAAAACGGAGGGAAAATTTAATGAACGAAATATTTTTCATGTATTACCTAACAATTTTTACTATCTATATCTAATATTTTAATAAAATAATAAATTAACTTACATTTTTTTCATTTAATTATAAGCTCATGTCTAAACATGATTTAAATGCGGTCATAACATAACCAAACAAAAGAGAAAAAAAAAAAAAAAAAAAAAAAAAAATTCCACGACGCAAAAAAAAAAAAACAAAAATTAAAACACTTCTGCTACACCTTGAAACAAATATCCATTTGTAAAAAACAAAAAACGAAAAAAAAAAAGCAATTAGATATGCAAGCACACACACACACACACACACGATCGCGCATACGAGAATTTAAGAAAAAAAAAAAAAAAAAAAGAAACAATTGTGAAAATGCACTAAATTTTACAATAATTTAATTATCATTTTATTATTTTAATGATTTTTATTATCTTCAAAATTATATGTGTATGCACTTTTTTATAATTTCTATACATAATCGTTTAATTTACTCGTCATTTCTTTTGTTACACAATTTATTATTTATAAATGAGTGAAAAAAAACAATTTCCCGTTATACAATTACATTCGGTGACGTTGTAATTTATGAAATTAAAATTTGTGAAAATTTGTGATGATGTAACACACATAATAATATCAAGCTGTTCTTCTTGTACACGCACACCACAAATGAAATGACTACGACACGACACGATGATGCTTTAACATTTTTTATTTGAATTAAAACATTTTCAATTAATTAATTTTTAATTTGCATAACATATATAAATGAAGATAACACTAATTATAAAATATTTCTACTTATTTTTTTGCCTATTAACAACTTACACTTTATTTCTTGATTATATTTTTTTTTATTTGTTTCACTTTTTTCTATTTAAATTACACACTATTTATTTTACTCATTTTTTTTTTTTCTTCTTATTACTCTTTATACTTTCTTTGTATAAATTTTAAAGCCTTAAACCTTTTTTATCATAAACAAACATATGCACTTTATTTAATTTTTCTTCCTTTAATATATTTTATTTAAATTAAAGGAAATACTCCACGTATAACTTTGGTTGCGTATTTTTTACATATACATTTTATGCGAACGAAAATTGAGAGAGCTTGAGCTTATGCCGAGATATTAATTATTTTTTTTTTCTATAATAAATAAAAAAAAAAAAAAAAAAAACCGAACACAACGAAAACAATTCCTTCGCTGCTTTTACTTCTTTTTCTTCTTCTTATTCTTTTGCTTCATGCATTAAATTATATTAATTTTGTTAGAATTATTTAAAATTTTCACGTAATTTTATTTTATTTTATTAATAATACGCTAACGCTATTATTAAAAATAAAAAAAATTATTATAATTATTTAGAGGATATAATAATAATAATATAAAAAAAAAATTACACACATAAATACTATAAACGCACCCGTGTCGATGAACTATAGAAGGTGAAAAAAAAAAAATTACGTGGAAAATGCTTTGTCTATGAAAGAGCGCAGACAAACGCTGATCGTCCAATGTCAGCCATTTTCTTTTTTGACTTAAATCAAATGAATGTTTCCATGAATGAACGCTAGAGGCAATATATTGTTTATTATAAATATAATATTGTATTATTATATTATTACAAAGTGAAATAAAAAATAAATATAATATATAAATAAATAACAAAAAAAACTCTACAAGAATTATTTATAATAATAATAATAAAAAAATATAATATATAATTTTATATAATACTTATATACTATATAAAATTATAATTATTTATAATAATATGTTAATGTTATACATACATATGTATATACAAAAAAAAAAACTGTATAAATAAATAAAAATATATGTATTTAAATAAAATACGATTATGTGTGTGTTTGTATTTTTATGTTATACTCTATCGCTCCTATGGTTCTTATTCTTTTTATCCATAGCAAAATGTTATAATGGATGAAGAGTACGTATTCTGCACACAGTCTCTACACAAATACCAACAAACAAAAATTCCATCATACATTGAAATTTCTCTGGGATTTACAATGTATGATAGATTTTTTATTTACCAATCATTATAAAATAATATGATATCATCTCATACGCAAAATTTTAATTATTTTATATTTTGTCTATAAAAACCTTTTATTATTTTTATTATAAATGTAACAATGTTATGTTGGTAACCGAATTTAAATATTACAATTGATATAAGTTATATAATTTCAATTTACATATATTAAAAAAGATAAAAAATATATCACAAATAAAACAAAAAATTAAATAAAATTCAGAAATTTTAATATTATACTGCATTGTAATACATCCCTATGAAAAAGAAAATGGTGGCGAATTGATGATATATAATTTCAGATAGATTTTATGAAATAGTGTGTAAAGTAGAAATCGTAATGAAAAGTAACAAATGCATACACAGTCACACAGAAATAAATACACTCTATATAAATAAAGTGAAGTAAGAGACGTATATATTAAAATTTGGATAGCAATAGCAATAAAGAAAAAATCGGTTTGATGAAATAAATGAAATAAAACAAAAAAAAGTATATCTATCTACATATATAAAAATAGTAAATAATTTGAAATACTGTTTATATATTATATTTATTTGTATATACATATAGCATGCATATATAAATTTTGTGAATGTATATGTGTTCATGTGACATTATAAATTTTATTTAATACATACATACATAATTAAGCGCATGATTCAACCGAAGACAAACGTTTTCTCTCAAAAATTTTTTATACTAAAATAAAATCCATAAAATAATATTTATATTCTTTAAATTGGTTATGTTTCTACGTTTTTCGGCTTTTATTTCATCATTTTTTTTTTTTTTTATTTTTTCATTATTCATTGTAATAATAATAAGGTATATTACTTTATTTTTTTTTAAATTTTACATATCCAAAAATAATCCATAAATAATATATAAATATAATATGTCACTATACTACTTCGTCGGTACCAGGAGGACAATGGATGAAACATTAAAAATAAAACGTGACGTGGGCTATGTGGCGTTAATCCACACATTAATTAAATGTGAATTGCAGTAGTATTAACATAATGTAATAAATATATATAGCATATATTTCACACACAGTAAACAGAAGACATCCAGCCGGGCATCCAGCAGAAAAAACAATAATAAGGCCATAAGTAAATCATACCATAAGCAAACAAATTGCTACGTTAATGTGGTACGCCAACACAAACAAAACGTAATTAGCATAATAGAAATACTAATCCATTTGCAAAAACATCGAATAGATTTATTTAAAAATTTTCTGGAATTTTTATTCTATTTTTACCCGCTATTATACTACAATTGTTTGAAAAAATAATTTGAAAGCAAAATAAAAAGGAAATTTAATATAATTTGTGTCGTACGTAGCAGCGTATTTTCTCTATGACCTCTTTCAAGGTAAGATGTATTTATAAATTGGAAAAACCTAATTATTTTAACTTTTATTTGTATTGTATAGTATTATAAGTATGTATTTATGTGATAATTTATGGTAAATATAAATAGAATAAATTCGATTCGAATAGAACATAAACGCACAAACACAAAGGTTAAGTTATATATAGAAAACAATATTTAAACTAATGATTATAGTACGTTAATATCATCATCATCATCATCATTATTATCCACAAATCATGTTACTCCAACCCAAGTGGAGCTTATGGTATGGCATCTAACAAATATGTAACATTTATATTACAGTATTAAGTTTCAAATTGGTAAATTAATTCGTATCGGATGGATGATAAAACAATTTAACCAATTGGTCGTGTATTATTATCGAAAGATAGATGTTTTTATTAATTTATAATTAGCGTATTAGTTTTGTGATTTAATCCTACCTACAGACGAAATTATAATATAATTTCTTGTCCCAATTTGAAAAAATCTCCATTCCGATAATAATTGTACAGTTTTTATCTGTTCCTTTACTTCGTTTCATACTGTTCACCAAAAAAAGATAAATTAAAATACTTTTTTTTTTTTCATTAATTATCATTATTTTTTTCCATAAGTTTTGTTGTATCTATTTTATTTCTTTTGTTAAATTTATGTTATGGACAAAAAAATAATAAAAAAAAAATTAAGATGTGTTCAAGGCCACATCATTTATCTTTATGGTTCTGCGATGTTTGCTGTTTTTTTAATTATTAAAAAAATATTATTAGTTGCTAATATATCTTGAGAATTGTTTTTTATTTTTTTTTTTTTATGTATACTTTATTTATAAATATAATAAATTGTGTGAAGAATATGGAAATAAATATTTCGAAAAATATTCTTAGGAGTCATTCATTTTATGCATAATTGAATTTATGATCAATTAATTAAGATGATAAACTATATACTGCGATCTAACAGAATTATTGTGCCGCACCCGAAATTGTGCTCCGACTCTATCATAGCACTGAATAACTTCGTATGTAAGTAAAGTGTATAACAATTCACCAATTGATCTGCAATAAATAATGTCCAGCATGCATATTTGCAAAGATAGTTACTTTCTGATACTGTGTAAACGAAGAATATGGTTAATTCGTAATCGAGTAATCGTTTTGGCATCAGCAATACTGAGTAATATAAATTTCTTATGTTATGTACCTCAATTGAATTTGCACAAATATTTGAATTTAGGAATACCATTTTCATATACAAATTTCTCTAAATTATTTGTGATAAAATATATTAATACATTACAAAATATAAAAGTAAATATTATATTATTTTTAACACTGGAAAGTAAACACTTATTCAGTACAAAAAGTTGATTTGTTTATTAGCACTTAATAATCGAATCACGTTTTTTTATTTTATTCATATTTTTTTTTTTTTTTTTTTAGTATTCATTATATAATTTAATGTTTTATTAATTCGAAAATCGTCATATAGTAAATAGTTCATCTTAATTAACGGACACAATAAAGTAGAGTAATTATTTTCCATATAATGTGCATACCTCTATTCTTTCCGCTGCAGCGTATCTTTTAAAAACGATTTGATTACTATTTGTATTACAGAATAACATACACTATCAATCCGGTCACAAAAAAATAGAAATATGATGCGCAAAGGGAACAATGACTCACTTCTTTTGAACATACGTACACATTATACAAATTATTTAATTAATTGTAATATAAAATGGATCATTTCAATCAAAAATATTGATCTCAACGCTTGCCAACTCCAATATTTTCGCTTTCTGACATTTCAATAGACGAGAAAATAAAAAAATCAGTTGCTTTAATTTTGGTACGTAATTTGAAAATTGTCGGCAATCACAACCTTCAAAATGTATGAGTATTTATATTGGTTGTTTTAATGTGGTTGATATTATAGTTTAAAATAGGAATACGTTATACAATTGCTGGTACATAAGTAGGTTGCTTTCAAAGTTTTTAACATTTCACTGTGCCTTTACCAATTTTAATGTTAAAAATGGAATCATATATGAACTGTTTTTCTAAAATTCATAGCAAATAATTACCACAAACAGATAACCGACATCTGAATAATTCAATTCAATTATCAATCAATTTTGACCACATTTTTTATAATTTATTAATATAGTTTTTATGAAGTTCCTATAGAAAATTGTTTTGTTTAAGTTCAAATCCGTGATGTGATATTTGGCAATTTTCTTCAAATACTAACACAATCAATAACCAACAATTAGTTTTGTCCACTTAATCGGAAATTTTTACCACTTTTACTCCGTTTACTCATACCCATTTTTAATTTATAATTATAAATACAAATAATAATTGATAATACGTGTATTAATACAACATTTTTTTATTGCATCAATGGTTGTTATGTATATTTTTTAATAATAATTTAAGAATCATGATGATGATGGTGATGATGATAATGATAATAATAATGGTAATAATATAATAATGATGATGGTACTGACCGGTTTAAAATGTTGTTTTAAGAATATAATTTAAAATATTTTTTGTTTGTTTCGTTTTTGTGGTCTTAACCAAGCGATTAATGTTTTTTTTTCCTTATAAAACAATTCTTTTTTTTTCTTTATTTTTCTTGAAATTTTAAGAAACCGGTTTTTCGGTTTATATTTTTATGTCGTTTATTTCTTGTTATTATTACATTAGTTTTTTTGTTGTTATTTTATTGTACACGATGCAGTTATAAGAAAGAAAAAAAAAAAACAATCTTATTCACTTTGTTTTAAACTTCACTATCTCGAATATAATTTAATAACTATTAAATTTGTATTAAAAATACATAATATACATTGGCGCACACATTTATATTTATGTAATATATTTATTTATTATTGCATAAGTTAACCTAGAGTCGAAAGATGAAAATAATAATACGAGTATACGAGATGTATAGGCCTACATGTAGGTAGGTGTATTTAATGTAAAAATTGCTTTATATGTTTATAATTACAAAATAAAAAAAAAATACAATACAATACCGTCGTTCAATAATTTATAAATGTATACAATTGTGAAATATATAAAAAAATCGTATATAATAATTATTAATAATAAATACTGATATATTTTCTTGGTTAAAAACATAATAATATATAGGAAACCTCGAAAGTTATAAAATGAATTATAAAAAAAAAAAATATTATGCAGAAATGGTAGTTATATTATTGTAACTATTCTATATTTATATACACAGATATTTACTATATTTGAAACAATAACCATAGCTGGAATGGGAATGGAATGGTAAAAATCTAAGAGATGATACATTGAGCAATGTTTCGCCAAGGTTGCATACAAAATTTCGTTAAACATACGTTAGCTATAGTTTTTGTTATTTTGACAACCAATAGAAGAAAGCAAACAACTTTGGTTTTATTTGTTAAAATGGAAAAAAGTGAATTTGTTAATCGCCAATAATATCATCATATCACCAAATCAAAAATGAACTAGATAAATGCTATCGCTAGATAAATGCTATGACTGCTCCGTCAATTAAAATGATTTATAAATGGTTTATACTAAATTTCGTTGTGTGATCGTATACAAGCACAAAATTAATACCATATTACAAAAGCCGCGCGAAAAGGTATATGACAACAACATAAATGATCAAAGCAACAGATGAAACAATATAATATCTTGTGGTGAACGATCGCAGATTGAAAATGTGTGAGATAGTTGAAACGGAAATTATCTCATCAAATCGACGATACATCACTGCGTTAATGAAACATAAAATCATCACCAGAAACAAAAAAAAAAAAAAAAGTCGAAGCGGTAGAAACATAAATCTGTGACTGCTGATGAAATGATAGACTACATATCATGTTGAACGATCTCAGATTGAAATTGTATATAATATATAAGAATATATAAGATAGATGCCATGGTAAAAGTTTAAGTTTATATATAAAATTAAATCATATGATGGAATACGGTTATTGATTGGATGGATACCGCACAATTGTAATTACTTTCATAGCCATGTAAACGATATAGTGCACATATATGGTATAGATAAATGTCTTTTCTTGATGAACGCTCACAATGCACGGATATGAATTGAATCGTAACATGGATGGAAAAAATGATAGCAAAAATTCATAAACTATTAATTTAATGATTAGATTACCACGTTGACTATTTGATGCGATCTGTCAAATTTCTATAACAATAATAAAAAATTAAAATGTAAAGTTATGGATATCATATCGCATTGTATTAAATCATGTTATATTTATCAAACTCTATTTACCGTCAAATCGGTAAAGGACTCCGACATTGGGAATATATAGAAATTATACTGCAAAAGATAGATGTTTCGTTAATTCTATTATATTTATATGTCAATTGATTGTAGTCTATAACGTTTGTGCATATACGTAGACCAGATATAACAAATGCGATATCATTCAATTAGTAAACACACTGCAGAATAACAAAACATAATTCAACAAAACTTTAGAAATCTAACCGGATCAATGCCGATTATTCTTTGGAATTGAAAAAAAAAAATCATTTCTTCATTTCTATAATATATAAGTTTTACAAATTTCTATACAGCTTTGAAATTACTATACGAAAAATTTTTAATTCCCCATTTTGAAACAAATAATAATATAAAAAGAAAATTGTTTAAAAATTTCTAAATAACACAGTAACAAAAATATACATTCAACACAACAGAAGAAAGAAAAAATTGTTGATATCGCGTCTATGTGCGATGCCATATACAAAATATTATAATATTACCATGAATATTGATCATGCTTGATCTTAAAAACAATTATCGCTGGTTCATGGTCTCACATCTCTCTCTTCTTCTATATAATATATATTTTGATTTGTACCAGTTTGTACACAAACAAAGTATATCCAATTCAAAAAAAAAAAAAATAAATAAGTAAATAAAATGAAAAATAATAAATAAAAAGAAAATATCAAATAAAAGTATTCATATATTCTTTACAAGCTTACAATATCAGCACAACATAAGTTTGTATTCCATTCGCAGGGCAGTTTCTGCGTAGATCGTGATTTTATTTTTTAATTTTTTTTATTTATTTAAAAATATAAAAACATTTTTTTTTTTTTTTTATGTTGTTGCTTTTTATTAAATCCCATTTAGCCGGTTTTAAAGACTTGCCCATCCTTCCATGCTGCACATTGAGTCTCGTTAATATATATCTAATGTGTTTTCATTTTAAGAAAGCAAAAACATACAACAGAATATTGTTTTGTTGATGGCTATAGGTTTAACAGCGGAACATAAAAATATAAAATGTACGAGCGCGCATATCATCATCATTTTTTTGTATTTATTTTTTGTTTTTAAATGAAACCCATAAAAAAAAAAACAAGTAATTCCAGTTTATTATAATCTTATTATAAATGTATTCCTCTTTCGTCCCATTTCACATTATAATTTCTTAAGAAAAAAAAAAAAAAAAAAAAAAAAAGAAAGAAGAACGAAAGAATTATAAAAAATAAACAAATAAATGTTATTCCGAATATAGCCCAAGCAAAATAGAACGTATGCACGCACACATTACGGAATTACTAATATAAGTGGTGTGTTGTGAGTGACTTTGATCAACAACAAACCAATATTATAAAAATCCTCGGTTGGAAAAATAATCAAAATGATGACTTTCTAACATGTATTTGCATTTGGCTGCAATAATTGGTTTATGTATTGTGCACCAACCGACGTTAAATAATAAGGTATTTATGATGATGATAATTGTTTATGGTAAACACAAATGCAAAGGTGGCATCGACGATTCAAAGACGACCGAAAAGATGTGGATGCCGATGATGAATGTATCCACGTCAATCGCACTGACAACGATTACCGAAGAAAACATTCAAAAAGTGCATGATTTCCTTAAGGTTAGACATAGAAATGTATCGTAACTGCGGGTGAAACATGATGTTTTCAGTATGAATCAAAAACTAAACGTCAAAATATATTGAATAAATATACTCACTAAGTGGAACAATGGATAATACCGTATTCGTCGTGTGTTGATCATGCATATCGAAATCCAGCGAAATTAAATTAAAGCATTCGCCGAAGTCACAATTTTCGAATTAAATAGCATATGCATTTTAACTATTACGCCATCATTCCAATACATGGCAAATAATCGAGTTGATCAAGGGATTACCTATATTTTATCATGGTTTTTTCCTCTACCGGATCAAAATATAATTTCTATACGCATATAATAGTGAAATGAATGCACAATGCATATATAATAATTATAACACGAAATCTAATTCACTTTAGAAATCAATTTATTCAGGGTCACGTTGTATAAAACGTACGTTAAAGATAACCGATTCACTATTTTTTTTTTTTTTTACTAAATATGTAAATTGAAAATTGTCATCTAGGTGAGTAACACTTTTATGGAAAAATAAGAATTAGACAATTTATTGTATAAAGAACTAACTAAACGGAATTCGTATGGAAAGAGTATTATTTATACATAAAAATAAATAAATCAAATCATCAAATGGCACAGAGATTAAAAAAATGATAATAGATAAGCAAGATAAAGTCAATCCCCATTCTATATAGATAAAGTAATGCCATTTTTTTTAAGGCGAATCAAGCAAAACATGGTATTTAAATCGTAGCCAACAAATAGTTCAATCCTCAACATTTTCAATTAAACTTCAGCAAAAAACAATTCCCAAAATTATTTGGATGTGTGGCGAATTAATATAGTGGATCAATTAAAATTAAATGCAACTAAGACGCGTGCACCTGATCGTGAAGCTAAAACAATCTGTATATGTTTACCGTAATTTAGGACACTAATTAAAGACAGATGTGTTAATTGGATACAGACATCTAAGTCCGTGACATACACGTAAAAAATAGCTTATTAAATTTGTTAATACACATATTGAAACAAAAACAAAAATTTGATTATATTAGCTTAGCATAAACTCTGTATTTATAAATCACCTTAATTTATTTGTATGTATAAGAATGCGGTTAAAATGTGTCCAAATATTATGCGTGGTGTCAAAGTCGAATTAAAAATTAAATTATCAAAACCATAGAAAAGTTTGTAGAGGTGAAATAGCAAATTTGATTTTTATATTCATTATCATCATGATCATTAATTGCTAAAAATCAGCGACAGGGCATTGTGCACATCAATACCAAAGAATCAGCTTGTTCGATTTTGAACCAAACTCTTCCTCCACGTCTTCACATTTCCTGTTAATTTAAATATTTTGCTTCTATAAAATATTTGTAATCAATTCTTACACACAATTCCTATCTCGTAGCCATAGTAGATCACATTTAGATGTTACAAATAATATAAAAACATAAGAAAGTACTATAAATGGTTTACAAAAATGTTGTTTAGCATTCGTATGTATAATATATGTATTTTCTCTATATTGAATTGTTACCACCGTGAGTTACTGTTCATATATAGTGTGTAGGTATATATAGGAACTCAATATCTACTGCTTTCTTGGTACTCTACTCGACCGTACGTGTATGCGACTGTATATGGGGAATATAAAGAGAACTGAACGAACATTATAATGCTCTCGTGCTAGATCATTTCTATCTTGTATGTAAAGTGTAGGCTTCTCAATGTTTGTAATTCAAACAAAATGTACAGTTCATCAATACATACATACATTATTTTGTTATTTTCGCATACATATAAAAATGCTCGTGAATTCTACAAATACATAAGAATATTCACACTCATACATACATACACGTGTTCATGCATAACGGACTACGAATGTATATTTGTTGCTATTCATTTTTTATTTTATTTTGTTATGTATTATTTTTTGTTTGTTTTGTATTTTGTTACTATGCGTTGGTATATGTGATGTTTTATTGAATCTTTGAATGTATTGTAATTTGGTTGAGCATAATGAATTCTTAAGTTGAAACTGCATGGGAACGATTGGATATTTTTTTTTATATGTATTCAGTTATTTGTTCGCATTTGAATTGCCTCAAACACGAGCTGTTAATTTAATTTTAAAAAACGTTTCGTTAATGTAAATTTTGTGTTTTGTTAAACTGTTGTTGTTTTATCTATGTGTGTGTGTAGTTGAACAATTGAAATTTGAAATTTTTGAAAATTAAAATCTTTGATAATTTTAACCACTGTGTTTATATACTACAGTATCACATAGCAAACGAGAGAGACAAAGAGAGCAAGAGACAGAGAAAGAAAGAGTGAGCGAGAGAGATAGAGATAGAGAGATAGATAGAGATAGCGATAGAGGGAGAGGTAAAATAATAGATTAAAGTGTCTAGTATATTAATGGTAAGTGAAGAACATTTTATTATGTTTTACATTTGAATTTTTAGGTTTTTATAAATGAATGACTATATAAAAAAATTTATTTTATAGATATAATTTTATTATTTGTATTTAGAAAGAGAGGCGAGCGCACAATTCACGTTATTTTATCTGCTAATGTTTTTAAAAAACATAAATTATTTTTTATGGAGTGGACACACAAAAAAGCATTAGAATTAATTGATTGTTATAAAAAACATACAGTATTATGGGATATTAAAAATATAAATTATAAAAAATCTGTAAAAAAGTTTGAAGCATGGGCTGAAATTGCACATATGTTAAATACTGATATTTATGAAGTTCGAAGAAAAATGCAATCAATGTTGGCGTCATTTCGACGTGAACGTCATAAATCAAATTCAAAATGGTTTGGTGTTGATCATTTACAATTTCTACTTGATATCCCAATATTATCGAGGGTAAGTGTATAATTACAAAGTTTTTTCCAATGGTAATACTCAATTGTAAAAAAAAAAATTCAAAGATTTTGTTGTTGTTCTCTCTTATGGATTTTAATGGTATTTTTATGGCAGTAATAATAATGTATTTTTTACAATAGAAATATATAATTTCATTAAATATTTTCGTTGTATATACTTCAAACATAATACACCTGTATCTACAGTTGCGCCCCACCAGTATGTCGTATGTGGTTAACCCCTTTTACCGATTGAGACATGACCGTGTGTATAACGATTTTTTATAATATTTTTGTAACACCGGTACAGACTATCGACTTTCAATGTGTACATATCATTTCATCGTGGGTATGTCCAATAATCTATTAACATTACAAGATTAAAGATAAAACATAGGTTTTTCATTTGTTTTAGTTCTCAGATTTACATACTCGTTCGATCACCTCCACTGCAAAATGCTCATTTAATTAAAAATAAATAATTATTTAAATAACATGAGTAAGTTGTCGGCTTGAAACTCTAAACTTAAACTTTTACTGTGAAATAACTAAGTCAGGTGACACTTCCGACACCCCACTTCTTCAGCGCGATCTTATATAAAACAATATAAATATTTGGATTAGCATTACTTTAGTATCATTCGTTAGATTAGATTAATCGGAATTTCTAAAGATTTAGTGGGAGTAGATGACATCTTCAAGACGCTCCCGATATTTTTGCAATTTTAAAATTATCCTTTTTTCTTTAAATTAATATCTTCCGATACGTGTTTTTCTTTATTGTTGGTCCTATTACTCTGGATTAGATATTTTATTTAATTATTATTAATATCGATAATTCCAAACAATTTTCTAATAATCTAAAATACACACTGAATGCATATATGATATTATATGTTACAGACAAAAAAAAGACGTTTAATTTCATCGGAAAATGATAATAGAAGTAACTATGATGAACCTCTGATTAATTGTGATAATAGTTCTGAAAATAATAAAATATATGATACAAATGACAATGAAATAGAAGATAGTTATGAAATGGAAGATCTATCTGAAAATGATAATAATCAATCAGTATTAGTAATAGTAGATTCAGATGATGAAAATGAATGTCGGCAACTAGAAGAAGAATTAGAAGAAGAATCAATGCAAATAGAACCGATGATTGAACAACCGAATAATTTAACATTAATGAATGGTAATTTAAATGAAGATCTATTATTGTCGCAGTCATCAACACAACCACCAACATCACCATTACTATTGTCGCCGTCTTCTACACAAATACCTCAAATTGTTAGTGTTAAAAGTTTAAATGAAAAAGCAATTGCTACTAGTAATACTATTACTAGTAGTGCGGTCGCTACTACAACTACAAACAACACTACGTCTAATACTAAATCAACTTCAACTACTACTACTACTACTACTACTGCTGTTACTGTTAACACTATTTCTGTAACACAGTCAAATGGTAAAGAATGCAAATTTGTAAATAATGTTATAAATAAATTACGAAATTACGATTCTAATACACGAGCAATTGTACAGCATTTATTAAATAACATTTTATTTGAAGCTGAAATGGGTAATTACAATAATGAACAATTTAATCCAACAACTTTTCTAGATGAATCAATAAAAGACATTGAACCAAAATTATGCTATGATAGTAAAGAACAATTTGTAACTGCTATTTTAAGTGGCACTATTAATGCCGATATTTGTCAGCAACCACAACAACATCAATAGCAACCACAAAAAAAAAACGATAGCTGTACAAATAGTACAAATTATTATTAATTATATCTCTAAGTCTATATATATAATATATGTTATTAAGATGAATTTACAGTCGATTCTTATAAACCGTGGTTTTGTCTGAATTCAATCAATTAAATTAAAATCTATGGGCAACACGACCAGGATAGTTTCGTGTTATTCACATTTCCAATGTGTAAATTTTTATATAGTTATTTATTTGTAATATAACATTATATTATGAGTAAAAAAAAAAAAACACAACTTGTCAGAATGAATTGAAAATGAATCGTGCCTTATAGTAGAAACGACAACGTATTTTAATAAGCTTTTAAGAATCGACTGATAATTCTCCTTAAATCACCGATGTTATGTCAAGTATTTTCGTTATAGTGTACCGTAGATTATGGACATAATATACTACAATTTATGAGTATTTGAGCATAAGCTACAGTCAAAACAGCGAAAATACACGCTCCGTATACATCCACTATCCTTCAACATAATTATTATATTATATATTCAAAATTAGAATTAAAAACTAAACATAACTTTAATTTATATATAAGAATTACTAAATATATATAAATTTATATAAAACAAAGCTAAAACGTTTATTTATTATATTTCTGTGTGGGATCGGCTAAGTTGAATTTTTCATTTTAGCAACATATATTGTAGCACAATCATTATAGTGATAGAATGATTACCATTAAAAAGAGATTACGTATTGATTGAATATGCCGTTAAATAAATTAAGATCAACCTCAATCACTATTTCTCCAAACTTACGCAAAAAAAAAAAAAAAGTATAACCATAGAATAAATATATTAGAAAGAACACTCATTTACTACAACAGAAATTACTCGCTTACTTTTTGTTTTTTTTCTTTTTTTTCAAATGCGCTAGATCCATTTGAGAGTCTAGGATATTTTCGCGGTTTTGCGCTAGATACAATACGGTGTCCGCAATATGATAAAGAAAAGTTGTAGGTACTTTTTCTATTTATAAATTTATTGTTGTTTATTTGAATTCAATATATGAAAAATATATTTTTTTTTTAGTTCAAACTACTTCGGTTCGGTAAAGACAATTTTTTTTACATATTTAGAATACGCATACGCGGTTTTTTTAACGTAAATTATGTTATTTTCTTTATAAGTGGAATTATCATAAAGCCATTTTGAGTATTGCCATTCACAAAGTAATATATTTTTTTGATAATAATTTCCAATATAATTTATATTACAGTAGTTATAAATAAATAAATAAATAAATAAATAAATAAATAAATAAATAAATAAATAATAAATAAATAGATAAATAACATTAAAAAAATATAAATAAAAATTTTGAAAAATGGGTTATGGTCATAAGCGTTGTATAATTTCTTCTTGTAGAATTACAAGAATAATTGATCCTACAAGAAAAATTTTCCAATTTCCTAAAGAAAATAATAAAAAATTAATTTGGAAAATGTTATGCAATATTTCTGATCAAGAAAATGATAACAATTTGTATATATGTGATAAACACTTTTTGAAAGAAGATATAAACAATAAATATTTAAAGAAAAATGTATTTCCGTCAATACATCTTCATCAAGAGCATGAAGTTGATGAAACTGATATATATGATACGAATGACAATGAAATAGAAGATAGTTATGAAATGGAAGATCTATCTGAAAATGATAATAATCAATCAGTATTAGTAATAGTAGATTCAGATGATGAAAATGAATGTCGGCAACTAAAAGAAGAATTAGAAGAAGAATCAATGCAAATAGAACCGATGATTGAACAACCGAATAATTTAACATTAATGAATGGTAATTTAAATGAAGATCTATTATTGTCGCAGTCATCAACACAACCACCAACATCACCATTACTATTGTCGCCGTCTTCTACACAAATACCTCAAATTGTTAGTGTTAAAAGTTTAAATGAAAAAGCAATTACTAGTAGTACGGTCGCTACTACAATTACAAACAACACTACGTCTAATACTAAATCAACTTCAACTACTACTACTACTACTACTACTACTGCTGCTACTGATAACACTATTTCTGTAACACAGTCAAATGGTAAAGAATGCAAATTTGTAAATAATGTTATAAATAAATTACGAAATTACGATTCTAATACACGAGCAATTGTACAGCATTTATTAAATAACATTTTATTTGAAGCTGAAATGGGTAATTACAATAATGAACAATTTAATCCAACAACTTTTCTAGATGAATCAATAAAAGACATTGAACCAAAATTATGCTATGATAGTAAAGAACAATTTGTAACTGCTATTTTAAGTGGCTCTATTAATACCGATATTAGTCAGCAACCACAACAACAACAATAGCAACGACAAAAAAATACGATAGCTCTACAAATAGTACGAACTATTATTAATTATATCTCTAAGTCTATATATATAATATATGTTATTAAGATGAATTTACAGTCGATTCTTATAAACCGTGGTTTTGTCTGAATTCAATCAATTAAATTAAAATCTATGGGCAACACGACCAGGATAGCTTCGTGTTACTCACATTTCCAATGTGTAAATTTTTATATAGTTATTTATTTGTAATATAATATTATATTGTAAGTAAAAAAAAAAACACTACTTGTAAGAATGAATTGAAAACGAATCGTGCCTTATAATAGAAACGACAACGTATTTTAATAAGCTTTTAAGAATCGACTGATAATTCTCCTTAAATCACCGATGTTATGTCAAGTATTTTCGTTATAGTGTACCGTAGATTATGAACATAATATACTACAATTTATGAGTATTTGAGCATAAGCTACAGTCAATACAGCGAAAATACACGCTCCGTATACATCCACTATCCTTCAACATAATTATTATATTATATATTCAAAATTAGAATTAAAAACTAAACATAACTTTAATTTATATATAAGAATTACTAAATATATATAAATTTATATAAAACAAAGCTAAAACGTTTATTTATTATATTTCTGTGTGGGATCGGCTAAGTTGAATTTTTCATTTTAGCAACATATATTGTAGCACAATCATTATAGTGATAGAATGATTACCATTAAGAAGAGATTACGTATTGATTGAATATGCCGTTAAATAAATTAAGATCAACTTCAATCACTATTTCTCCAAATTTACGCAAAAAAAAAAAGTATAACCCTCCATCATCCCTACATGGTATTAATTGTGTTTAGAAATTAGAATAATTAACAGGGTTTGAAAAAAATTCCATAAGAAATACAGATTATTGTAATATTCTTATGATTCATCCATATACATTTGGTTTCGATAACATAAAATTTCATTTATCAACGACCCAAATCGTAAGAAATATTACAATTTTACGAAAATCGAGCATTAAGTGTAAATTTTTTTATTGTTTCTTAACACATGAAACAGACAAAATAATATTGTCGTATAAACTGTGTGTCAGATGAGAAGTTAAATTGTGAGACTATTCGACGCTAATTTTATTATTATTATTTAAATTTCATCAAACTTATTTCGTCATATCTGTTAATAGATATTTTAAGAAAAAAAAAACGAAAACTTTAAAATAAAGAACTAATATAATATTTATAATTAATGTATAATATAATATAATTTCAAGGATAAAAATAAAAATTATAATATTAAAGATTTTCCCATGGCATCGAAACAAAGCATAAAACAACACAACACACACATAAAATTTTTATTGTTTTATTGATCTTTTTCTAGTCGCATTAATTGATCCGGTTTAAACACGACTTTTTGCTTAATGATAATATTAGTTTTATTTTCCTACAATTTTTGAATTGTTTCCAAACGAATTATCAGAAAATTCATTGCACAATATATTATTATGTGTAAACTATTAAATTATCATTTGTTCGTTATTCAGATGTGTTCAGAATGCCAACACACATGTAACAAAGTTATATGACCGATTCATGTTTTCTTATTGAATTCATACATAGGAATTTATCGAAACATATTTGTGAAAACTTTCGATTCGATATCGCGAAATTTATATTTTAAGTTTTCATATCATGAAATTAAATATCTTCTATATGTTTCCTTTAAAAAGGACGCAACACTGAATATATGCACATCACAGAGTTAATAAAGCTATACATTTATTTATAATTGTTGTTATTATCGCGTAGATAACCACAAACAGTATAAGGTCGCATCAACGTGAATATTCTGTAATATGAACGACAGTTAATATTTTAAATTTAGCCTTATGTTTTCGAAAATCTATAACAGACAGGGTGACCATGAGCTTCTACTGTTTTATATATAATAAAAAATTTATAAATATATTTTCTTTTAGAACGTTTATAAAAAGATTAATTAAGAAACTGTTTTTTGAGCTATTTTCTGGTATCCTTTAATAGTGTTTTATATGAAATTGAATGTTTTAAAAGAGCATGGTGTGAATGAATTAAAAATGATCCACATACTGCATACGGTCGGTCGTCCATCAACATTTAAAACTGATGAAAATATTATAGCGACTGTTCTATTTTCAATTTCAGTGATAGCTTACGATTTTAATTAAAATTGTATACACAATTCTTTATTTTTGAGTTCACGAAATACAAATATTAACAAAATAACAATATATCCTTTTATAAAATGTTATCATATATCAACTCTCAGCATGGTAACATTATTATTTATTATTGTAGATGCCATACAGAGAAGAAGTATAGCAATTCACAAAGATGGAGTTTAGTTTCAATTTTTTTTTCTTTTTTTTTTTATTAAAATACATATGATTTTTAAAGTAGTGAAAAATATAAAAATGAAGACAAAAATATGATATATAAATGGCACACAACACTTATATGCAAGCCGATACACACAATAACGCAACGAGGAGAAATGTTGAGTAGAAAAAAAAAACACATGAACTAAATAAAAGGTATGGGCATAAGAGCGGTTATAAAAAAACTATAATGAATAAGTATATTGAAAGAGTGAAGCGGGAAAAGAAAAAAAATTAAATAAATACATGAAATACAAATGAAATGGCAAAAAAAAAAAATAACTAAATAGAATTCCGCAATGCATAATCCATAGAGCGGCTGTTTGCCAAAAATACCAACAGTGCGAATGCTGCAGTGAAAAAATAAATACCTATTATTATTATTATTATTTTTATTTTTCATTTTGTTATACAGGCGATATTCTCTACAACACATTCCGATAAAATATAAACAGCTGAATCTTGATAATTAGAAACAATATTTTGGAATATAATATGCTAAACCGAATTTAAATCACGCGGACACACACACACAACTGGGATAATGTGACGAATCTGACACGTATAGATTTTGTGATGGAAATAAACTATTGTCCATTGTCCAACACTGATGGTTTTCCTATCTTCTTTTTACAATCAAATTAAACTTTTGCTATAGCTGTTGGTCGACACACCAAAGTATATTTTTTAAATTTAAAAATACAACGGAATAATAATTAAGTTATTGATAAAATTTTCTAAATGAATGATTCGCTTGAATATTTCCAGATCTCATAATATTTAATAATAGATGATGATGAATAAGACTTTCAAACCATTTTGTAAATTATAATTAATAGACTGACACAATATCTATACACATCGTTATTTAAAAATTTGGCTATAATTATATTGATGAATGTCTGTTACAATATATATGAAAATTGTATTAAAATATTATATAGAAATACATCACTGTACAATATAGATTATATTTTATTCCTCATATTGTGCACGTAACGTACGACAATTTTGTGTATGTAAAATTCTTTTACACCACATTTTATAAACACACACACACACACACACACACACACATATATATATAGATGCAAGTAAAGATCGTTAATATATTATGGCTGTGTAACATTCAAAGGCATCATATTCATCGAGGTGGAGATGAGGATGACGATGGTGATTATGTTGATGATGATGATGATGTTGATGATGATGTCTGCGACGACGTTGATGATAATAACCATTTTATATATAGCAGCAGTAACCAATATATGGTATATATATATATATAAAAGAATTTATATACATGTTGTTATATCTTTCAACCATATATTTATAATAATAATAATAATAATAATATAATATTGTATAAGAATAAAAGAATAAAAAAAAATATTACTATGCGAGGGATCAGGTGTAATGATTAATGGATATGGTTTTTAAAAAGGAAATACAAATACAAGGTTGAAAAAATAACGTATATATTGTATATAATACATTTATTATAGTAAAATTACAAATACCAACGAAATGAAATTTATTGGATTATTATTTTGTTATGTGTCGTAACAGTCCACCACTGACTGCGTGATCGAAAAGTATTGTATGAGTTTTTATTATATTAATATTTTTATTTATTATTTATAAATTATATTGCTACAATAAATATATTGCAAATAGGCATGGGTCAAAATAAAATTAAATTACTTTTTCCAAAAGCCTATACTTTGAATATTGTCGCTAAGATGTTAAATATAATAATTAACACATCAATATATTCAATATTTATAGAGAAAAAAAAAATTATGCATATATACAATGAGCCGACGACATCCAAAATCACTACCCACTTAGTAGAAGCAATGCATTCGTTCATGATTCATTTTCTTTAACAACACTGGCCTTTTTATTGTATAAATTATAGAAAAATATAGTGTTCAAATTATTCCTGTTACTTTTTGATCACATGCATATTATTGCAGGTAATATAATAGAATACTATAAAATTTGTAGAGTTTTTAATAGTATAAAAATATAAAATATATATATATATATATGAGGGTCTATTTCTATCTGTATACGCTATATCCAAACTCTGACAAAAAAAAATTGTTGTTTACATATAACATAAAAGATATTTTCAAATTAGAATTAAAATTGTATAGAATTACAAACAGCTGCTCGCCTTTATTATATACACACAATAAAGAAATTGTATTGAAACCATCATTTTATGCATTATACGAGAGCACACAATACTGTTACAGTTTAGTTAATAACACAGCAATATTTTTTTGAAAGTTTTTGATTTCAAGAATTTTGTTTGAATGTTATTGATCCAAGCTATACATTTTTTCGAATCAATTTGTTTACGAAGCTAAAATAAAATCTATCTAATATAAACAGTATTTTTATTATACAATAATTTGTATTTCAATTAGATTAAATGATAGATACAAATTATTTTAAAGGTTAGGTTAATGAAAACGTTACAAATATATGGTATTAATTTAAGTATATATAGATTAATTTCTTACAATATATTTAATAATTGAAATCGGATCATATTCGTATATGGGTTTCTAATTTAATTTGTCAAATTAACAAATTAACAAATTTAGATAATAAAATTTTTTTAAATGTTGAATATATATATTTATTCCATACTTATAATTTTTATATATGTAAATGCTGAGCAAAATCATATCTTTGGCGGACATGAGATGAGACATCATCAGTTATTACCACTACGATTTCGCTAGAATTCTACGTAAAAATGTAAACCCCATTATAATCTTGTTACTAAATAAAGTATTAATTAAATTCCATTCGGTTAAACATATCATCCATTATTGAATTTCCATTTATAGGTAAACTATGTATAGACTTGGTGGTGGTGGTGGTAGCAAAATTCGAATTTATTAATATACGAAATCGGCACAACATTATATACATATAGGATGGCAAAAGAAAATGGTTAAAAACGTTAACCGGAAACAAATTTTCTGCAACTAAATATAATAAAAATTAACGGTCTGTAAATGAATATGTGTGGTGAATAACAGATAAGCAAAATGAAATTACAAAAAAAAACAGAAAGAAAAAAACCTATACACATAATTATTGCTTTATTTATAAAGATAAAATAAATAAAATCGATTTTTACATATATATTCGTATAATATCCTTTTTTCCAACCACCAAGAATACCTATATACCATTTAGATTTATTTAGACGATTTAGAGTCCTTACTTTGTTTACATATACTATATAGGACATATAAATATGTATATTTACTATCGAGTATAATATAACGCAAATGGAGTAAATAATATATAAGGAAAAATAACATTAACTGTACAACAACAACAACAACAACAACAACAATATAAACCGTTATATACATCCTATTTATGTATATAATTATAATGTATATGTGGTAGTACATGTATACGTAAATAAATATAAAAAGGAAATATTTTACTTTAAAAATAAATCAATAATTTGTATTACAAATTTTATACATTTACTTGTGGCAGAATATTTTCATTCAAGCTTTTAAAAACTAGTTTGTGTGTGTGTGTGTGTGTGTGTGTGTGTGTGTGTATGTGCTTATTATAAAGAAAAAAAAAACAAATCATCGTCTATTTATTTATTTATTGATTTTGTTTAATAATTTTAAAGGTTTCTTTGCATATATAATATAATTATTTTTAATCTTTAAGATATTTTCTCTACTGATGTGCGTTGAATTCGATATCATACACTCGACAGCAAATTAAAATGGCATATAAATCAGTTGATTGATAATTAAAATGTATAGTGCTTCACAATAAATATACAAATATTTCCAATTTTTCCAATTATATAAGGAGATCATCGCAATAATGTAATTATAGAATAAAAATATGATTCAATTTCTGTGTGTGTGTGTGTGTGTGTGTGACGATTTAGATTGCCCCCAGTATTTTGAAGCATAGCGTAATAAATTTATACTAAAAATTACTCAATTGAATTATCATTTGTAAGCGTTTATTACGTAATCCGAAAGCAAATAACTTTTGAAAATATGATTTAACAATATATTCGCTCTACACACGCATTCACAAATTTAAAAATTTAATAATATATATAGCAACACACAATATACGCGACAACACATCCCATATTTATATAATTTTCAAACCAAATGCATATATATAAATTAAAGTATAAAAAATATGCACATTATTTTTCTATATCAAAATTTATATATAGACCGACGACAGGGAGTGGTAATATTTTTCACATTTTAGCGAATTATTTCATATTTATATGAAATAAATTACAGATTTTTTAATTTTTAAAGATGAAATTCCATGAAAATCGATTTTATATATTTTATACTCGACGATATATTTATAAAATTGTTATGTTTTTATAAAAATTCACACTCGATTCATACTGGAGTTATATCGTATAGTACAAGTATATGCAATGATTTAGGACGTAAAAAAAGATATGTGGTAATATGGTGTGAATATGAAAAAAGTATAAAGTTTTTATTTTATTTTTTTTTTTTAATTTATTGCTATTATGAGTGTGAGTGGGTGTGTGTGTGTGTATAAATATAGTACTTCAACATTCACACTATGTATTACATATATATATATATATAGACGGCATATAGTATATGAATGTTTGTTTTGTTCATCCACATCCATAAAATGAATGGAATCATCACCGCATTTATGAGCCAACCAACCATCAACCCAACCACCCACCCACCACTTCGTCAATATGTAAAATGTAACATTGTAACTATTATTATAATATATACCATATATATACTCGTATCGTATCATATAAAATATATATATATATATTTATACATGAAAATATGAAATGTAAAGTGTAAGTTGAGATTTTTCATATATATACTACGAGTACATGTACTTTTCTTTTATTTATTATAATATCAAGTATTTTTATATAAAGAAATATAATACATAAAAAAAAACTATTATATAACTGTCGGTTTGAAAATAGCTTTATATATCTGTGTGTGTTTGTACCTGTATATAATATACCAGATTAACATATATAATTGTACTAAAACTCAATCTATATATATATATTTATACATTTTTATATATATATATAACAAATGTTTACATCCATTACATATAATTACATATATATGCTATACATATAATGTCTACATACCATATAATTTAATACTTATACATAAGAGCTATTTACTATATATATATATATATATATATATATGTATTAGTATATATACACGTGCAAAAATAAGGACGAGGAATATTATATGAATCACATATGTACAAGGATACGTGTATATAAATATATTGTTTGTATATACACATAATATATTTATATAGTTTGGAAAATCAATAAAATCACATTTTCAAAAATACACTGCAAAAATTTCTATACTCAACTCTTCTGGTACATATATATTATTTATTTATGGAATATGTTTTAAATAAAACCAATATATAATTTAGAAATGTAAAATTATGTATATATCATTTTAATGTTTTCTATATTAAATATATGAATGTCGGAAATTCGGAAATAAAATCAATATACCTTATTTAGGAATAAGTAAATAATTAGTTGAGTTTATTTTAACACATTGAAGACGGTTCACGTTGTTTTCACGTTTTTTTTTTTTTTTTCCAACCGTTGGATACGGGTGACGTTTTTTTTACGTTTTTTAAAATTTCAACCAATAATGGATGTAGGTAAATTGTGCCCTGTTCAATTCATTCACATTCATATACAACAAGTTAAACGATAAAGAACGTGGGTAAAATATAAAAAATGTTTACTGAAAATTAGTAAAAAAAAAATGGGCTAGTGATGATTCTGAAGTAGAAGAAGATATAGCAGATGTTATACAACCGGGAACTTCTACTCCTACCATGCACACTTCTTTTTACGATCCACCAGGACGATTATCTGGTAATATGCGACTACATGTTTTAGAGAAAATTGTCGATAGTGGGAAAAAAAAGTATCCATGTAAGACATGTCTTGAATGTAAGACAAACAACAAAAGAGAAGCGAAATTCGATATATTTACAAATTTTGTTTAGTACCTCTCCATAAGCGGACTTCTTTTCGAGCATATCATACAAAAAAAAAAAACGCATTAAAATAGCGTTATATAAGCGTTAATAAATCTTTAATAATGTATCCCATTTAATTATCATTTTTTATTTTATATAATTTTAACAAAATATGCGGGAATATATGCTATTCATCATATACCGTCTTCAAAGTGTTAACAATTATAAATAAATGGCAATGTATAAAAAACAATAAAAAAAAATCCCATTGTAATATCCACCATATACTACTTCTCAAGGTATGACCCCGATCCATCCATATTTTCGGCGTTTCGTGATTTGAATATTAATTCTTGTTTTCTTTTTTGCATTTCGTTCAAAACCCCATCATTATTTCAATTGTTGTTAGGTCATCGAATACGAATGCACGATGTTTCGCATACGTATAATAAAAAAAGAAACGTTTCATTTCAGAATTCACAATTTTGATATATATTAAGATTTAACATTAGACGACCCCAGCCCAACTGTTATTTAGAAAATTAAATGAGCCACACAATCAGTTGTTGAGATATATATATATAGTAGAATTTATCGATCTTCACATTTCGATTTTTAATGGATTGGAGTTCCTAATGTATTTCCAAGCTGTATACAGTAATTTAATTGATATTAGTTGATCGTAGGTTTTTGGAAAACAATTTTGTACTTTATTTTCCATGTCTGAGCACATATATGTGTAAGTGCGACTTTTAACGGATCTAATTTTATTTCTCAATTATATTCTACCATATAACAACTATGAATTGTTTTACTAATTCTTATCTATATATACTACTGTTTTCTTCTTTATAATACATACCATATATATGTTAAATGAATACGAAAACCAAAAATTAAAATTTATATAAATACAATTAAAACTACTAATAAATTCACAAATTACTTAACACAAGAAAAAAAAACCAAAATAGTATTTTAATATTACAAAATAAAGAAGAAACATAAAAATTGTATAATATAAAAAATTATTTTTATTATAACTTTTTATAACGTCTTATTCACACGAAGGTCAATAAAAAAATAGAAGGTCATACGCATTACTATATATATTGTATTTATATATATATACATTTATAATTTATATATACAAACAACGATACATTCATTTATATTTGAATTGGTTGCCACCCTGTAATATGTATAAATCTTATATGACTATAATATATTTTCGAGTTTGGATGGGATAAAGTTGATGATGATGAAAAAATCTCTTATATAAGATTTCAATGGTGTTTTTTTTTGTTGTTGTATGTATTACTATAAATTATTATATATATAAAATATTATATGAATATATCATTGAGTAAATAATATGTAGAGGATCAGACATTTTATATTAAAAATTAATGTTTACTATATATATGAATAAGCGGTGTACCTACTACTCTATCTATTAAAAATATAGTGTTCTGCGTATGAATCAAATAATTATTCCACAGAGTTACTCTTACTTTATATTATCTACTCTATGCTGTATCTGTATTTATATACAAGAATGGATATAGTAATATAGTAAATGGTATATAGATATACATTTGCTTTTAAATTCTATGTATACATATAATCTTATATATATATATATAAGGTATATATATAACAAAAGTATATAATACTTCTTTATATATGTATATTCAAGTACCTAACCCATTCTATTATATATATAAATGTATTGTATATATTCTCATTTTATATTTATTTATGCACAGAGTCAGATAAGTTTTGTTTTTATATTTTATTACTTATATTAATGATCAAAAATAATAGGAATTAGTGCCACAAAATTGACGAACTGTATTGGAAGACTACATTCCGTGCAAGCAAATGAATGGTGCACCATGGTCGAGGTAAAAGTTTTGATATAGCATTGTATTGATATTAAAAAAAAATGGAAATAACTTTTTAACTTATTCGCAAAAAAAAATGTCTTTTATTTTAATAGTCGATGGTATTTTTAATCATTGATAAATTTATTAAGATAAAACGTATATGTGAATAAAGGGTTAAGAGGCACTCGAATTGTGAATTGAACTAAAACAATAGGTTATATTCAATTTGAATGATTTTTTTTTCATCAAATGTATAAAGTTTGCTTGACCATCTAACCATATAAAATTATTCAGATAATGCGGTCTAAGCATATAAAATTATTCAGATGATCGCTGACGTGTCAATAGCAAGAATTCTTTAGACGCAATTTTCCGCAATGAATGCCTTCACAAATACAGCAGTTTTTATTTCACAACAATATCACGTTCAATGTTGTCTTGCAATGCCCATTTAGTTTAGTTTAGTGTGGTTTGTTGGTGCAAAATACAATGTCTTTACATAATCTCATATAGAAATTAGTCCAGTGGCATTAAGTCACATGTTCTTGGGTGCCTATTAACTGATTCATTTCTCGAATTAAAATGATTGATATAAATTCCTAATGTTGCCGCAGCCGCAGATATCAACGATCGAGCATATACCTATTGGAAAACACTTTATGTATTGAATTTATATATAGAAAAAATATAAGATGTTTAGGATACTGGATTGCTGTTATATTATTTTGTTGTGTTAGTTTGGTGCTGCGCCTGCAGAACAACTACATATAGCAGACTGTACTATATATATATGTATATAGAAGAGCTTTAATTTTATGTATAAAATATACATAAAATCAGCTTATGTTATAAATGATGACGACGACGTCGTCGTGTACATAAATTTATATATCTACAGTGCGTTACAGAAGAATATATGCTCATTTTTATTCTACCATTGTTGCTGTAATTTTATTGTACATTATTTTGTTGTTGTTGTTGTTGTTGGTATCGTTTATGTTTCATATGTTTTATATATAGATTTTACTATTTACTATATTATGTTTGGTTATGTATATATTTATATAGTAACAATATGTATTTTGAATACATGGTGGTTCTGTTTTTAGTGTGTTTTTTTCCGCTTGTATATTTAGTACAATATATTGTATTTGGTATTAATAAACATAGATTTGTGTTTCATCGTATTATTTTATTTCTTTATTCATTTTTTTTTTTTTGTTAAATATCATTAGAAACGGCTAGAATATAACAACAAAAATTATATATAAAAAAAAATAAATAATATTATTAGAAAAAAAAAACTGTGTTTCTAATATAATGCGGTTGGTGGAAGGTCTTATATTTCATTTTTTTTTTTCTTCTTTTTAAACTGCTGTAACAATAAACAAAATAAAAACGAAAAATATGCATAAGAATTGAACGGAACTCTATATATAATTTATAATAACAATTCATTGTCTTAATAATATAAGAGTATAAGAGTATATTTTAAATATGCGGATCGGATAGTAAAGATTATAAGAATATTTATACCTGTACCTCCTGCATATATTTGTTTTTGTTTGTACATATAAATGGGATAAAATATTGACCACCAAAAAAAAAATTATAATATGGTTGACTAAATTTAAAATAAAATAAATTTTAGTTAGTATATATATCCATATTGTTATGGATTATCGTCCGTTGAACATATATATACGCTTTAAACAATGCTAAATTAACGAAATATTCACTAAACATTATTCTGAATCCATTAATCCATGACCTATACACAACTATACTATATTTATATGATTCATTTACGAATACCTTTCGCAATAAATACAATAATTCAAAATTTATTTAGAATCCTCTCGCAGTATATATAAAAATTTGGTTGTTTTCGGTAAGTGTATGTGCGTGTAGTGGCGTATTAATATATTTTTTATATTCCTTTTTTCTACAGTGGACATTGAATTACTATTCATTTATATTATAAAACATATCGATCAATTGCAGGACGCGCGTACATCGTCTTCTGTTTTTTTTTTTTTTTAAATCGTCCAATTTCTTTATTTATACAATCGCAAATAAATCAAAAAAAAAATAAATTCCATACAACAAAAGAGTTAAAAAAAAAAATTATAGAAAATCTTTAAGCTTATGGGGATTAATGATACTCAGTTGTTAATTTTTCCTATATCTTTATCATTCAATTCAAAATATACTTTTTTTGAGGATAGGTTAGAAAAAATAAAACTTTATATTATTCCTTCCGTTAATATATTACATGCAGATATAAATAGTTAAACAATAATATAATATAAGAAAAAGTAAATTAAAATTGATGGAATAATGAGTTTTATTGTTATTGAATTAGTTTATTTTTCTCATTAATTGTATACTACATTCTATATTATACACAATACTATAGCCAGTTTTTTTTTGTGGCTTCCATTTCATTATAATTTAATCTATATATATATATGTGAAACTTATTTATCGTTGTCATCATCATCCATAGCATTACTTCAATAGAATATTTACACATGTTGATGTTATGATACACCATATACAAACTGATGATGGTCTGATGATGATGATGGTATGTTATGGTATATATGGTATATAAGAAGAATAATAATAACGAAATGAAGAGCAATAATAATGTATAAGAATTAACTTCGAAACTTCGAAACAACAACAACATACAATATAATATGGCATTATATAATTTTACTTTTTCATATATATCTGGTATATATAGACATAAAATGAATTCTATAAAGTTGTGTGAATTTTAAGTATATTTTTTTTATATTATTTTATATGTAAATATCTTTATATTTATTTTGTTATACTTTTGTTTGTACTACTAATTTTTACACTGTGATCGCTGTTTATGTGAAATACTAATAGGTCTACTAATATGTGTGTGCCGCTCACGGATTAATCTCTTTGGCCGCCTTAAATGATGGCTGTTTCTACTGAAATATTTTTTTGTGAACGTATTCACTTTATATCTTTATCTTTCTCAGTTTGTGTTACGAGCTAAAAGTGTAAACAACATATTTTTTTTTTTGTTGAAAATGTCGTGTTTTGTGCCAGAAAAAAGTGATTTGCGGGAAGGTTTATTGTTATTGTTTCATTGGAAGAAAACTGCTGCTGAAAGTCATCGAATTCTTGTTGAAGCTTATGGTGAACATGCTTTACAAGAAAGAATGTGCAGAAAGTGGTTTCAACGATTCAAAAGTGGTGATTTTGATCTGAATGACAAAGAACGTGGAAAACCACCAAAAAAATTTGAAGATACAGAATTGCAAGCATTGTTGGATGCAGACGATGCGCAATCGCAACAACAACTAGCTGATTCCTTAAATGTATGTCAACAAACCATTTCTAATCGTTTAAACAATATGGGTAAGATCCAAAAGGAAGGAAAATGGGTTCCATATGAATTGACAGAAAGAAGCATGGAAAAGCGAAAAACCACGTGCGAAATATTGTTTCAAAGACAGCAACGAAAGTCGTTTTTGCATCGAATAGTCACTGGTGATGAAAAATGGATTTATTTTGACAATCCTAAACGGACTAAGCATTGGACTGATCCAGGTCAACCAGTCAAATTGACGCCAAAACGCAATATTCATGGAAAGAAGGTTTTATTGTGTATTTGGTGGGACCAAAAGGGCGTGCTGTATTATGAGTTATTGAAACCTGGTCAAACTATTACTGGTGAGGTATACAAAGGACAATTGAATAAATTGAATCAATCATTGAAAGAAAAACGACCAGAATGGGCGAACAGATATGAAAAAGTGATCCTTATGCACGGCAATGCTCGTCCACATGTCGAAAAACCGGTAAAAGAAACATTGGAAACACTCGGATGGGATGTGTTACCACACCCGCCCTATTCACCAGATGTTGCTCCATCAGATTACCACTTGTTCAGATCGATGGCACATGGACTCTGTGCACAACGCTTCCACAATTATGAAGACGTCCAAAATTGGATCGATTCTTGGATCGCATCAAAAGAGGAGAAGTTTTATTTTGATGGTATTCATAAATTGCCAAAAAATTGGAAAAAGGTTATACTTAACGATGGTAATTATATTCAATAAAAATTTTTTACTGTTATTACCGGAATTAATGTGTTTTATTTTTAAAAAAACGGCACACACATATTGGTAGACCTATTATATTGTTACAATATTGTTTGCGTCGTCGCTGCTCACATGGCGCCTATATTATAATTCAGAGAAATTAGTTCACTAGTATCAGTACATATTCACAAAAATAATTATTTATTTGTATTATATTTTATATATTGTACAAATGACGTAACTCTGTGTTCAAAAATAAGTAATACACATTGTTTCGTATACTCTTTTATACGATAAATAGAAAAAAAAAGAAATTGCAATTAATTACTTTAATAAATTAAGAAGAAAAAATCATATTATATCCAAAAATAAATTAACAGAGCCGTGCACACACATTAAGGTTTTGTTATTTTCTTAAATTTATTTCTTTAATTATAATATATAGAGTAAAGTATAAAAGACGAAAAAGTAAGAAATCCATATCTTTTTTAAAACAAGATCGTTTTTTTTTTTATAGGTCAAATATATACAAACAGACACACACACACACACACACACACACACATTATGTATTAAATTTCTTAATATTATTTTAGTTTTTCTTATTATATACAACGACGGTTTTTTTATTTTTTTTATTTTCTTACAGTTGTATAGTAAAATTACTAGTAAATTATAAGATGAAAAAAATAAATAAGAAAAAACCAAAAAAATGCCACTTGCAAACAAAGCACTTATTTTTTTTTTTTTTGTTTATAGAGATGATAACAGCAACGGCTACAGTTTCGTGACAATAAATTTTTTACAGATTCTAAAAATTTAACAAATGAACGCGATTTTATATATAAAAAGTTGTCGTGTTTTATTGTGTGATGTGAAAAGTCGTGGGAAAATGTAGTAAGTAAATAATATATAAATAGTATATATGTGATGGGATTAAATGTGCTATTGAAAACAGTCCTGTATTAAAATGATATTGATCATATTATTGTAGCGTTTTTCATCTTACATATATATATATTTATGATATAGCTTGCGTATAATAAGTAGAATAATAATAATATAGTTAGTTATATACTTATCTTATATATCACCAAATACCAGATAAATATAATATTATAATAATTTATGGTTGACTTACCTAAAATAAAAAAGAAAAGAAAAAATTAGTAATAGGCAAATAAATTATATTTAAATTTATAAATAAAAAAAAAGAAATGAAAATATAGTTAAAAATGAACAAAAAGTCCTATATGCGCTATAATCGATTTAAATTGTCGCACTTACGATACACTCTGCAATATAATAGTAATTTCATAGAAAGAATAACCATATAATATGTGCGGGGCAATGTGCAACACAAATATCACAGCATTCATAACATAACGCATACAATAGAAAATGTTAAAGAAATTTGTTGTACCACTTTCGGTTACAATTGCGATGATGATGCACGGAAGAAATATCAAATTTTGAGTTGCATTTTAAAACTGCTAATTTATTGTTATTATTGTATATATGTCAACGAAATTATGACGCCAGTCATCACCACATCCGCACACAGTCTATATAAGATTTTGTAAGAAAAATGCCTATTCGAATAATAATAAATAATTAACATTTACATATATATAGTAATTGTATAGTAGTTTTGGACGAATTGTAAAAACAATTCTCGAACTTGATCATCAAATCAAAGAATGTTGAATTGTCGCACTTACGATACACTCTGCAATATAATAGGAATTTCATAGAAAGAATAACCATATAATATGTGCGGGGCAATGTGCAACACAAATATCACAGCATTCATAACAGCGATGACATAACGCATACAATAGAAAATGTTAAAGAAATTTGTTGTACCACTTTTGGTTACAATTGCGATGATGATGCACAGAAGAAATATCAAATTTTGAGTTGCATTTTAAAAGTGCTAATTTATTGTTATTATTGTATATATGTCAACGAAATTATGACGCCAGTCATCACCACATCCGCACACAGTCTATATAAGATTTTGTAAGAAAAATGCCTATTCGAATAATAACAAATAATTAACATAGTAATTGTATAGTAGTTTTGGACGAATTGCAAAAACAATTCTCGAACTTGATCATCAAATCAAAGAATGTTGTGCGTATGCTGAAAGTACTAGCCAAATTTTTTTTTGTTTTTATTGGGAGCATTTCATCACAGTTTTGTAAAAAGCGTTGTACGCAGGATTATTGAGCACTCACACGCCCAGGACTTTGTGTGAAACTTAAATCTTTATTTACGTATGTTATGTGCTGCTGGTTTTTTTCTCCTCATACAATAAATCAGCAATTTTTAAGAAAAAATTCATTTACAATATACTCAATAGTTCGGTGCTTCTGTCTTACTAATACATAATTCTTTGAAATCAACATCATGCTTGTGTACATTCTTGATGCTTACTCTTTTGCGAGCACAAAAGTTACATCCATTTTTATCGAATAGTGATGGTCAAAAAATATACGCAATATTATAGATGTTGTAAAAATATATATTGTAGAATATCATATTTTTCTCATATTTCACTGACAATTTTTGTAATAATATAATATATGAAATACTGAAATTTCTACGTTATAGGCTATATGTATATAGTGTCCTTTTTAGTCCTATATATATATATATATATAATAACATATATATTAATATAGACTATATCTTAAATAGAATGACGCTTCAATATTTTTCCATCGTATTCCAATAAAAATCATCAGTCCGTTATTTGTCAAATATTTTTAAATTTAATAAAAATTTTTTTGGGTATAAAATTTAATACGAAATGCCTTCAAGTAAATATTATATTATGTATATGTATGTATGTATGTATATGTATATTGGACCAAAATAATCTTAAACATTTTGTCAATATGTATATAATATATATAATATTAGAAAAAGGCCATCTAAAAGTATAGTATAGTCTCAATTGTCATATAAATAAGAAAAAAATAAAATAAAATAAAGAAAAGGCATTTATGTCAATTTAAAGATTGGCATATGTGTAGAATAAGGAAATGAACAGCATAAAAAAAAAAAAAAAAAAAAATGTCGCCAAAATAGAAATAAATGAGCAGATGAATAATAAAAAAAAAAAAAAAGAAAACAAAATCTACTGTATGACACTAATAAAATTTTATGGATAATTTCAGAATAGATGGAAGGACAAACAAAAATGGATACATACAAATGGATGAATATATTGGTATATATTTATATAGATCTGTGTAAACTAAGACTATTTATCCAACGGCATTCACATACAATAAAAAAAAAACAACCACATTATTTTATTAAGAATATACGAGTATTATAATAGGAAATAACAAATAAGTAAATATCGATAGAGAATATATTGTGAATGTATAAGATAATATTTTCTTATCAGCACACATATTCATATATAGAAAAAAAATTATATTTATACAATATATATAAATTGGGTTGGCAACTATACCAATAACTCATTGCGTGTGTTTTTCTATTTTTCTATATATAAAAATAAAACACAATTTTTTTTTTCAAATAGAACGAAATAACTTTATTCCGTATAATGTAATATTGTTCATATTGTTCGATGACCTTTTTGCCTTCTATATTTGATAACTTCAAATAATTCCATATGCTCTCAAAGAATTTCTGCGATTCTAATCGCATTAAAGAGCACATATATTAATCTAATTAAATACTAAATTACTATTTTTTTATTAATTTATTAATTAAACAATTAAATTAAAAATATAAACTATAACTATATACAATACTATGTATATTCATAAAATGAAAAGTAAAAATAACTTGTCATGAATCATATACGATTCATAAAAATCCATACAATCTTATATTATATATATGCATAAGTATGTTCCGTTTTTTTTTTTATAAGTTTATTTAGCAAGTACTTAAAAGTGGTACATCATTCAAAGTGTGTTCCATCAGAAGCCACGAAATTCGCCCATCTTTCAGACAGTTTAAGGATTCTCGGTCTGAAGAAATGGTCATCGTTATTGAAGCAATCCATTTGTCAAGCCAATTTTTGATATTTTTAGATGATGTGAATCGTGCGTCTTGATCCCACAAAATACAAATATCTTATCAAAATTGTGACTGTGATGGAACAGCTTCACCAGACTGTAACACAACATCTTCTGTTATCCTCTCATCTGTAAATTTTTAATGGGATTCTAAATTGAGGAATAGAGAAATCGAATATCTTGCATAGATAAACGATTTAATAAAGAGACACTTATGTCGATATTGTCAGTGACTGGGCGGCATTCTTAAGCATTATATGATGTATTATTGTCAAACAACATCAGACCATTAAAAACAAATTTTATGAACCAACGTTTGCAGAATATATAAATCTTAATACACACACATCCAACAATTATTGACACCTTTTATATGGTATCTTAAATTTATTTGTATTAAAAAATTTACAATTAAAATTAATTATTGTTTTTTAATTATATTGTATATACATATACGAGTACATTAAATTCATTAATTTTCTCTGGATAATAATAATAATAATACTTTTAATTTATATATTAAGATATATATTTATTAGAATACGTTAATATAAAATATGTAATTAAATATATTTTTTATTAAATAGAAAACACTTTAATACTGCGTGCGTGCACAATATATAAAAAGGAAATAAAATTTTATATAGACATTTTAATTAATATTTTCAAGATATTTATAGTAGGTATAACATATATAAAACATTTACACAGGATAAAATTATCATTTATGTATTATATATATTACAATATATATATAGTATTTACAATATATACAATACATTACAATACATAAGTAAATATAGAGAAAATGTTAATAAAAAATTTCCGGTAAAATTGTATTTTAATTATACTTTATGAATATAAAATATTATAGTAAAAATTACTTTTTAATTATAATGTAAAGAATTTCAAATAAACAAAAAAAACCGGAAAAAAAAAATAAAATCAAAATATTTTTAGAAATAATTGATTGATTTTCTGCCACCCAACACCCACCACATAAAAAGATGGGAAAAATGAAAAAAGGAAATTGGAAACGATAATTAATTAAAAACATATATATTTATAAATGCATAAATAATTTCTATAGTAACAATACTAATAAACTATAAATATTAAAAATAAAGCCATATCTCAGCCATGTCACACCAAAGTGACACAGGCATTTTCCGTTTATAAATGTTTTATTTATTTAATCTTTTACAAAATAAACGTTTGGAAAAAATATTTTCAATAATACAATCGAGAGACCGTTTGTTTTATTAAATTATAAATGAACAAGTGAATTTGTGTTTATTTTTTTTTTTTCAAAAACCCTGACTGTAATTATACAATAAACAATTAGCAACAATTCGATCAAAATAGATATAATTTATATATATAGATTCATTTTGAACGCTTCTCATATTATATTGTATATAATATAGAATAAATTAACAAATTTTCACAGATTCTTATAAAAATTCGATAAATTTTAAGTTACATAATTATTTTGAAAAGTGGTTGATGCCGCCGCATTCAAAAATTTATGTTTTTGTGGCAATTTCAAAATAAATGCGCTATACTGTTGTTTCAACTGTATAGCAGGGAATTTAGTTTTCGACACATTGTTTGTGCGAATATAAAAATCTCGTGAACATTTTTTAACATTATTATAAAAAAGTATATCTAATAATACAATCGACAACGACGATGAATAATATCATAGTGGTATATGAAAATACAACTCTTCTGCGAACACCATTATACATATGGTTAATGATGTTACTGCATTATACTATCCTGTAGCACCAATACAGTGTAGTATATTTTTTATTTACTAAAATGTAGATTGATAATCAAATTTTGTTTAATAACACTGCACTGCTATATATTATTTGAAGACATAGACCATATAACATAAATATATTTTAAGACGCAGTAGTAGTAGTAGTAGTAGTAGTAGTAGTAGTAGTAGTAGTAGTTGATGTACGCAACAATATAATATTAATATCGTTTTAATGTTTCGAAAAAGGTCTAAAAACATTACAAAAAAAAATAGTGTACACTCACACAGTTTACAATATACATATAATATGTTTTGTAAATTCTTGTTGCATATTATTTTCATATTACAACAAAAAACAAAAAAAAGGATTTTTTTTTTTATTTTAAGTGCGTGCCAGGATGTAGAATAATTTACAATATATTGTATATAAATAGTATTTATATAAAAACCAAAATATCAAATAATATATTTAGTAGTGGTTGTTAAGTTTTGATTTGTTTGGCTTTTATGAATTCTCTTTCTATATATTACATCTTATTTTTTGTATTCTAAGAATTGAAAAAATAAGAACGAAAAAATACAAATTTTATGCAGTTTTACTCGTATATGTTAAGTTTTTTCTGTTTACGTTATATAAATACACATACATATAAATGGAATATATACAACCCAAATTTTTACCACTCATCATAAATAATATGTATTATATACTTTCTTATGATATTAATGCTATTTATAATATATAAATATATACTAACTAAATTATATTGCATATTATATATGCATTTCAACATCCAGTATATCCACCAAGTATAAATCGCATAAGAATGTTTTATGTGCGAAGTATATATGCTAGAATATAAATGGCATATATGGAGATATATATTATATATATATATATATATATATAGAAAGCAGACAGTTCTTGACAATGTCATATAATACAATATTATTTTATATTGCAACATATCCGCGCAATTATTTATATTGAAAAATAACAAAACAAAACATCTTTTTTCTGTATAAATAATACGAAGTCGTAAACATTAAAATTTTGCGTATTTTCAACATAGTATATTAACAGACAACAACAACAACACCGACGACGATATACAATATATATTCGCGTATGTACAAATAGTTATTCTATTTATATATATATAGAAAATATAGAATATAACAAATTTACATATACAATATATATAGTTTGTATATAGTGAGATGTATTGTATATAATGTGGAAGTTTGCTTATATACATAGTAAATTCTTTATATAACTATTTATTTATAAATACACGTATATAGAATTTGATTTGATTTGAGGAATATACGCATAAATTTTATATTTCGGAATCAATATATCTAATAATATATTGTATATATATAAATATATGTATACCATGACCATCGCGTATAACCGCACCGCTATTAAATAATAATAAAACTATATATGCAAATGAAAGATATTTTAAGATAACTAGGTAGGTGTATTGTATTATATATATATATAATTTTTGTTAAATATATAGTGTATGTTGAGAGTTTTTCCTTATAAATATTTTATATTTATATTGAATACGCAGTAGTAAGTAGTAAGTAGTAAAGTAAACATTTTCTGATTCTATAATGAAATTTGCTATATATGGATGTATTTATATATATATTATATATATTTGTTGTTATATATCATATATTATTATTATTGTTATTATATGGTAATATACCAATGTGTATAGGCTGTTGTAATGGTAATATTTAGTATAATATAAAATTTCTTGTCTTATTTTTTTTTTCAAATAAATAACTATTTCATGCATAGCAGCCCAAAACAACACACAACATAATGCATATATTTACAAAATTGTAGAGATCTAATACTGAGATTGATTTTATTATCAATATATATATATATTTACAATAGATTAAATAATAAACAATCATATAACATAAATTTCAATGGCAAATGGCATATTTATATACTAATAATAAGGATAAAAATATACTCTATATATGAGATAATTTTTGATTGTTTGAAATTGTCAAATAAATTATATTATTATGAGTTTGAACAAAAATCATCTTCCATATGTTTTATAATATTTATAATATTATTACGTGTTGTTATCATCATACCTAACCTAACTTCTCACTTTTTATCTATTTATAAATACACTTAATAAATCATTGTTATTATATTATATTATATATATTAACATTTGAAATTATTCTATGTATGCAAGAATGAATAACAAACTTGTTTTAATTAAAAAATTTCAGAGAAGTAATACGTGAGTAACAAAAAAAAAAAAAAAACCATAGTAATAATAATAAAATAACAAATAAATTAAAAAATTTAACAAATGACAAAAGAAAAAAAAAAATAAAAAATAAATAAGGAAGTGAAAAAAATCCAACAAAATTTAATAACCTTGACCGAATACAAACAAAAAAAAACAAAACACACACAATTCGTAAGAAATTATTTGCTATTGTATATAAAATCAAGTAATATATGTATTATTTTATTATTTATTCATTGAATTTCATTTCAAACCAAAAAGGTTTAATTTAAAATTAATTATATATTGAAATGCAATATGGTGCCCCCGGTGAGAAAAACCGCTTACGCATAGACACAACAACAAATTATATATGCGAGTATTTTTTTATATTTATATGAAAAATAGTAATTTCTGTTGTATTTTTTTTAACAAAATAGTATTATGCGCACTGCGCACGACAAATTCAAATAAAAACCATGTATTATATAATTATAAAATTAATTTTATCGTTTAACAAAATACTGAGAGAATAATTATATAAGCCACAGAATGAATTACTTACTTACTTACTCCATGGCATTACAACCCGGGTGCGGTTTTAGCCTTCGCCAACACGCTTTTCCAACCTGACCTATCCGCAGTTAATGTCTTCCAATCCCGAATTTTTATGATCTTTATATCACAGTTTACAGCATCTAGCCATCTTGCCTTAGGTCTTCCGGCTCTCCTTCTACCCTCCGGTTTACTATTTAACAGTTTTTTTGGCACACGCTCCTCCTCCATGCGTTCTACGTGTCCAAGCCATCTCAATCTATTGATCTTGATTGTTTTGACAATATTTGGTTGACCGTACAACTTGTCTAATTCAAAATTGAATGAATTACATTGCACCAAATTATTTTTTAAGCTAAACACACACAATTTCTATATATAAAATGTTTTATAATGAAATTCCTATATACACCGTGTGCCAATGTAAATCATAGAATGCGTAGCACCAACTCTTCGTTTTTTTTTTTATGATTATGTTGTGTGAACGTCAACCTCAACGAAACTGTCAATATTTCATGACATTATCCACTATCTGGTTAGCATCGAAAATACAACACTGAACACATAATGGTTACAGATGTTTTTGTGCGGTCGATCGAAAAATTAAGAAAAATAAACAAAGAACAAAATTTTGTTTTAAATAATGGTAAAAATGCTACTGAAACGTATTTATTTATTTAAAATTGTGTTTGGTGATTATTATTGTGTGTTAAAAAGACAAGGCATATGTGATTCACAAAAGGCAAAGAAGCTATATACCGCAGTGATGACGAACGTCCAGGTCGAACATCCGAACACAATTTACTGAAGAAAACATTGAAAAAAATTAGTGATTTCATGAATATTTCTAAGAAATCTTCAGCGAGATTAATCGAAATGGAGTTTAGAATACCGAAAACAATAATTCATCGAATTTTAATTGGTCGCTACGATAGGTGAATATTCATCATTTGTTGCACATCAATTAAATGATGATCCAAAATTGAACGAAATTGAATTGTAATAAACATTTTTTTTTTTTGCTTAATCATTCCCTGCGACTAATTTCTATTTCTTAAAACTCATTTGGTTAGGAAAGGATACTTGTACAAAAATTGCAGTTTTCAAAATGTTAATGGTACATAGATAAAATACATATATATATAGCAAAATTTTCTGTAAATCCGAAAAATTTCAGTAAATTTCGACAAACTGCTATGCTATGCGCATTAAACTTAAAATATATACAAAAATTGTGGATGTTAAATAAATGCATTCAATTAAATGATATATTTAACAAAATATGTATTTACGACGAGTATATACAATATATGCAAAAAATAAATAAATATAGAAAAACAGCTGCTTTTGTGACGACATAAATATTTTGTATATATAAACAGATGTTGCTCATATTTTTCTCATTGGAGCTGCTGTTGTAATTTCACAATATTTTTTTTTTTCTTAAAATGCTATGTGAAAAATTTATTTCCACAGTTTTGTGTGTACATAAATAATAAAGAAATCAATTATTGCAGTATTATATTATAATATAGTACACATAGGGTTTATATACAATATATTTTATATGCATTTAGTACCGCACATATATAAATAAATACATACACAAAACAGATTTAAAATAAGATAAATTGAAAATATATAATAGAATTAGATGGTGTTGTATAGGTTCAATATAAATTTATTGCGTTTATACGTCACATACACACACACACATGATACATTTTGTATTATACAAATTGGAGTTTAAATCCAACAATGTATATAGTATAAAATTCAATTTAATATTCAAAATGGTATATATAATATATTTAAATCTATATAAAATGAAGAGTTATTGTAAATGCTGCTTCAAATAAAAAATAAATACATTAATTGTAAAATAAACCAACCGCATAGAATATATATTGTAAATTGGTACATTACACACAAACAACGTCACACAATATAATAATTTATTATTTCTTATGACTTTGTGTTTTGTTGTTCATTTTTATGTCTGTGCGGTTAGTTTTGTTAAGACTATTCTTATTATTATTATTATTGTTATTATTTTCAATTGAAATAATTTACTCAGCCCATGTAATCAACCTTCAGTCTTTCCATCATCATCGTACATTGCGTTTTATATTATATACGAATATATTTGGTATTACAAGAATTTTTATACTTTTTGTACGTCCATATTATTTTAAAATAAGAAAAAAAGCTCAGCAATAACAACAACTGAAGCGCATAAACAACAAAAGGTATAAAAAATGTTTATGTTCATTTTTATATTTTTGGTTTTTAGTGAATTTCATACGGTTTTTTTTTCCTTTCTTAATATAATAATATTGAAATGATTGATCGATGATTTATATAAAATCAAATGAAATTATTTTTGAATATAATGAAAATTCTAATAATATAGAAAATTGTTTTAATCATTTTTAACACAACGCACGTGTATCGTGTATCCTTCTATAAATATAGTTAACTATATATACCATTGCTAAGTATAGATACATTTTACGAAACGTTAATTAATTAATATAACAAATAAAAATGTATATTATATATTGTATAAAGGACACTTATTTCAGTGTACGCATCCACTGTCCTTTTCTGCGACAATTCTGCATGCAGAATTCATGCGATAACTAATAAAATTTGTAAATTTTGTTATTTGAAGTAATCGTTCGCATTTATCGAACTATTTGGAATAGAAAATACATACTTATAGTTGCCATACAAGCAGTAGATTTATTTTGATTAAAATTGTTAAATTATAATAACATACGCGAAAATGTTCTCTTTGACTATGCCACTCAATCAATTTCAATAATATAATTTAAAATATGATTGGTTTAAGTTTAAAATTATTATGAAACATACAAAAAGATTTGTATATACAGAGTATTTCACTGTATACAGTGTACGAGTATGTTTTTTATACTATTATATTAGATTCCAATGTTGATTTCTGCCATCATAAATGATTAGCTGTTCAGTTTTTAATCCATCTGGTTTTTTTCATTCTTAACACCGCAACGAATTAAAGTCGAAGAAAAATGTTTTTTTCATTTTAGAATGTCTTGAGCAAATTATGGAGTTTTATTGTTACTACAATAAATTCAACTAATTTTTTAATTCTATCGAAAATAAACGAATAAATTATAAAAAAAAATGTTTAACATACATTTTTGTTTGCAAAATTTTTGGTATAATAATAATACTAATGCAGCTTCATCGGATTAGTAAAATTAATTAACATTTTAACAAATACACACAAGTAATTAAAATATAAACATATAAAAAATAATGTAATTTTAATTAAATTTAAACATAATAATAGATCCAATAAATATAATTAAAAATTTAAATTAAATAAAAATACAATAACTATTTTCAAATATTTTTCAAAAAAGTTTAAACAGGACATCCGAAATATATTGAATTATTTTTTTTTTAATACGTGAGCTCGCACATATTGATAATATTACATGGTGTGAATATTATGCAGATCTATTATGAACAAGAAAATGTGAGCATAAATTAATATTAATAATAAATATTTATATAAAATGAAAATTGTAACGAGAATAAATTATAATCTAGTTTCTGCATATATACAATATATTATAAACCCTTATATTGCATTTACATTCCATGTACCACTTTGTGCATGCACTTGTGTCAATATAAATAAGTGTTTCGGCCATAGGACATATAGAGGTAGGTATATTTAATAGAAAATTTACATAAAATATACTGATACGCCCGCATATTTATATTCTATTGTTATAGATATAAATTTTTATTATTTTACTTACAATATTTTTAATATATAATAAATCCCATTTTTTATTTATCTCTTCCATATACGAGTACCATATACCTCTAACTATACCTATATATATATACCAATACCTTGATATAGTCTCTATATATTATATATTAATATTATATAGAAATTTAATTAAATATCTAACTGATGACTGAGCACAAAAATATATAAATGGTTTTTGAGTATGAGTGGCATGTTTACGGATTTATGGTTTTAATAAATTTGTATATATATATTTTAGTTTGTGTATTACAATATATATTGTAAAATAAGAGAATGATATAATTTTGGTTGTTGGTCGATCGGTTTAACGTGAAAGGTTCAATTATTCTATTGAAAGCATATAATAGATTTATTTTACATCTATATGATTTGTATATACACTACACACACACATACATATTTATAAGTAGATTATATTTTATTTTATTCATTAAATCTGCAATAAGAATTTCCATAAATTATTTCTATAAATATATATAATCCCAGTATTGATTCCCGATATAGGATCTAGAGAGAGATAGAGTGAGAGAGTTTATATGAATATTTATAGAAAGAATATCCTTTTTCCAGCCGAATTGTTACTGTTGGCTATTAAAAATACATATGTTTCGATAATGATTAGCGGTAAGGTTAATCATTCCCACCACTACCAGTAACCGTACTCGTTCCCATATACAAAAATGACTTTCGAGTGTTCGGAAAGGCGTTGTACATTATGCGGTATAGTAATACTATAAAACCGATTGGATCGATAAATAGTTGCGCGATCTGTAACCATAAAAATTACTATAGACGTGGAATTCATTATTTGCCAAAATAAGATGGGAACATGTTACACCGTCACGAAATATATTATTAAATTCATTAATTTTATTCTATACTTTGATTTTATTTAAACGTACTTTTTGTTTTTCAATATGGCTACTATACCATTGTGTTCAATAATGTACATTTTTGTAATAAGAAAATTAAATGCACATACAATACAAAATTTTATCAAATTCGTTCTAGTAATGATCATAAATAAAATTAAATTCTAGAAAAGACAGATATTACAAATATACCATATAATATATATCAATTGATAATATGAAAAATGGTCAGTTTACATACCGCCACGCCGGTAATTTTCAAAAGTTACAAATATATGTATAACGATAATAATGCAAATAGTTAGTTGTCATGTCGCCACGCCGGTAGTTTTCAAAATTTACAAATATATGTTATAATATCTTATTTCAAAACTAATATATTACAATAAGAAATTTGATATTTTTACATTTTTTTTTTGGGTAAATATAACATTTTACTTACAGTGAGGAATCTACTGTATTTGTTTAAATAACAATAATGTACCTTTTTTGTATTATTTATATATATATTATAAGTGATCGGATATATATTGTACAAAACCAAAAATAACTAAAAATATATAAGATTTATTTTTATTATAAACATTTATCAACGCCATATATTTTAATACCCCACCATGTTATGCGAATAGATTTTATTTATTTCCATAAATAATAAATAAAACTTAAATTGTGTGTATGTGTAGAAATTTTTGGTTTCGGTTAATTTGCAAAATCCATATTATTTGATAAATAAAGATTATAGTATTTAAAAAAAAAGAAAAAAAGTACCTGCTTTATTACAATAATTTTTAATTTTCCGTATTTATTTTAATACTAACATTTTTCTGATAGGTGACCATTTGTTCGTTGATGGAATAAAAAGAAAAAACGATATCTTTGAAAATATGGTGTTGAACGCTATTCAAAGATTAACAATATCTGCACACACACACATAACTATGGGCTAATCACCCATATAAAAATAATAGTATTATGAAAACATCTATCTTTCGTTAATTACAGTACAGTACACAATTGGTAAATTGTTATATACTCCGGAGTAATTTACCAACTTGGTTGTAATGAAAGGTTTATTAGATGACATAAAAGCTCCACTAGGAACAAAATATGTCTTAATAAAGAAAAAAAATATATATATAATTTTAGTTCTTTTATTTTTATTTATAATTTATTTATCCTTTTAATTAATTTACAATTCTTAAGATTATAACCAACAATGCCCTTCAACAGGCACGATAGAACTCTCTTTAGTATTCGTTATGTGCACATATTTATACTAAAATGCTAAATTCCAATGATTATCTTATAATATCAAAATGCACTTTAGATTCTGTTATTATTGTAACGCCACGATGATTCATAGTAATGTCTACCATGATATCGTGGGTGCATTAGAATACATAACTATATACAAGGAATTATCATATATAGGCATTAATATATCTTTCATTAACCATTTTAATTTAAATTTTTGTTTCTTATATAATTTTATGATAAGTTTCATTTAATATATTTATATTATATACCGAATATTCTAAAAAAATAAACACTCTATACAGTTTTTTGTGTGCTAATTTTAGTTTTTAATATGTGATTTGTCTGAAACGTTTTCAAAGAATGAAAACAAAAAAATGTAATACAAATAAATAATCAATATTAAACAAAGTATTTTAGAAAACACTTAAACACGATATGTATATACGAACGAGCATATATTGTATATTAGTTAAAGTTGTTTTTTCTTCGTTAGCTAAATATTACAATATATAATATATATAATCACATTCAAATAACACGCTAATAAGCCATAAAATAAACGGAAAGAAACACATAGAAAAAAAAAAAAAACAAACCAGAATAACAATATGAAATTTATGAATATTAAATTAAGGGTCTTGGCTTGGTAATTTTCTTATAAATTTATATACCCAGTATAACATATACTCTATGCATGTTTTATTATTAGAATTTTAATGTTAAAAACAACATTAAAATATACATATAAATAGAATCAAATACGTGTGTATACAAAAAAAATAATAGACATTTCCATTCATATCTCATATAATTAACATAATTAAAAAGAAATTTTTCTATATATATATATAAAATATATTATAATTTATTAAAATGTATAAATAGACTATAATAGAGATGATATACACGTAACATATCTTCTACGTTGGTTGTATATTAAATGGTAACTGATGGTGGTGCAAAAAATAAAAAAAAGGATACATAACGTATCGGTTACATTTTATATGCGAAACAAATATATGAGCAAATCGGTAATGAGATACGAGGTGTAAATAACAAAAAATTGATGTTTAATTGAAACGGTGAAAATTGGAATAGATCGGCCACAGTAAACATGTGGGGGCTACATAACAAGGGAATCCTTGTAGTGAAATCAACAAACCACGAGATAAATGGGTGTGATCGACCAAAAAAATATATGACACAAAACTGTAATTGCCGAAACCACAGTGCATGATAAAACTTAGAGAAAAGTAAAGACTTTTTGGGTGGAACAACAGAACATACAACATTTGAAACATCAAACATTTAAAATCAATTTTGTTATTCATACTAAAAATATTAATTATGCTGTGTGTGTTTGTGTGTGAGTGTTAAAAATTCAAATATGAACAAAAAATAATGAAAATAAAAAATTGTATAAAAATAAAAGAAAAAAAAACACCAAAGAATTTTACTATACAACAAATCTTATAATTAGTGAATGGATATAGAAATACAATCATTTAGAAAAAATTTTAAAATTTTAATGTAAGTCAAAGAGCAAGAGACAGAGTGTGTGTGTGTGTGTGTGTGTGTGTGCAAAGATGTAAATTATTAAGTTAAATATAACAATTGTTAAATTTTGTTGGAATAACAAAAATATATATTAAATAAATATATTGCGCAACAAACAACATTTATTATAACCATCATCTTTCTTTTCTAATATTATTTATGACAAATTATTTAAGATGAACGTATTTTGTGTTATATATTCACATTTTAATGACAAAATATAAAGGTATGGTAAATGTGTATTTTGTTAATTTTCCTAATTATTGTATATAGAGATTGGTATTATGATAATAAATTTGGTTATCTGTGACTGTTGTTACGTTCTCTATACATAAAGGTATAAAGGTGGTTGGTATGGTATTATTTTATAATTTTTTCTATACAACATTTTTATATGATTTAGAAAGATTTTTTATTGAGAACTTTTTAGCAATGAACCCGGATACACATTTATATATAATTCTTTCTAATATATTTATTTATATATATATAGACTGGTGCACACACACACACACACTCACTCACTCAGTCATCTACTGTATTAAAATAATTTGTATTCTAACTAAATGTGATAAAATAAAAAAAAAACATGAAAAGAAAGTTTTTTTTTTTATATAAATATATGAATTTCACGATTTGATGGTATGAATATTAGTGGAGTGCGTGTATGTTGAAAATAAATGTTTTTAAACCGCCGTCTCTGTTCATGTATGCGTGCACAATGTATATTATTATTATTATTATTATTATAAAATGTAATAATAATAATAATAATAATAATAATAATAATAATAATAATAATAATAATAATAATAATAATAATAATAATAATAATAATATAATGATGATGTTGATAATGTCTGTTGTATTTTGTATAGTTTTATATATAAATATTTTAATTTAATAGCTGATTCATGACTCAGGAAAAAAAGGTCATTGCGTTATATTTTCCTCCTCCTCCTCCTGCTTTACGTCGGTCGGATTGTTGTTGCTGTATACATTATATATTTTTTTTGAATAATATAGTTTGTTGTTTGGTTTGTTATTTCATTTTATAATATATTATTTTTTTTTCCATTCTTGAGCTCTCTTGCTGATGATGGTTTGGTTCGTTGATTGTTGCATGGTTTAGTTTTTTTTTTTTTTTTTCCAAATTGTTGTTGCTACTTTTAATAAAAACTTTAATATATATACACTCTAGAGCCATATACAAAATATATAGTTTGTATATATGTTAAAATAATTGCATGTATATTTTGTATACACATTATTTCTTCTATTACTTATTATATATTGTACACTGTACACATGTTCGAACATGCTATATTTCGTTTTTTTCGAGTTTTTTTTCCATAATTTTTTATGTTAATTGATGAAAAGTAGTTTTTAGGTGAGAAATATAATAATAATAAATTGAAGTAATAAATATATGTATAAGTAATGTAACAATAAATAATAGTATAGTATAGTATGGTACTATACTAAAGGTAAAAGAGAGGGGGGGGGGGGGGGGAATTGAAAACGTAATACAATAATATAATACATAATAAAAAAACAAAAAAAAATAATAATAATAATATAAAAAATAGCAAGTTGTGTGTGGAATGAATCAACGATAAACAATGTTTTATGCTTCATGAATCAATAAAAAAATATATATATATGGTAATATTATATATTATGTAAAAATGGGAAATAATTATGTGAATTAATGAAAAATTATGCATAGGTACACAATAAGGTTACAGAAAAAAAAATTGAATATAATCAGCTGATCAGCTTTTTTTACTAAATTATTTATAGTATTATAATAACTCTATTATTACATATATACAACAAACGCATACATTTGTATTGTTTGTTATGTATTTTCTATATATATATATATATATATTCTACGATATACCACCACCATCAGCAGCAGCAGCAGCAGGTACATTTATGATATCAATATAATCAAATGTTACGTAACATTTTATCATCTCTATTTTCTATTTACGTATTTTTCCATTCAGATGAATATTACAAATTTAAAGGTGAACATTTTTTTCGTAATGTTAAAATAAATGTAGCAAGAAATTATGTGAAAAACATATACATTCAGCCAGCGCACATTAAAAAATAAGGATTGAAATACAAAAATAAACTTTCAAGGACATTGTCAAGAATTTTCAGAGGATTATTCTATGAAAGAAATAATTTAAAGGAGAAAGGAGATTTGTAAGAAATATTTTACAGTAATAATTATTTAATTTAAATAAAACTGAGATTTCGTAAAATTTATGGTTACATTTTTGCTTATTTATATGGAACGATAAATCGAAAATGGTCGAAATGTGAAATAATGTTTTCAGATTATAATATCAGTATAATTCTTTTGTATAAGAGTTGAGTGTAAAGATTACATTATGTTTTTTGAATTACGTGGTGGGGTTTTATATAGTTTTAAAAGGACTTTCATTTTTTTGTATACAAATTTGCAAATTATTATAATCAATTTCGAATCTTTCGAATAGAAGAAATTTTTTAAAATCAAATCACGTTTTTAAAACATATATATGGGGCCGATATTTTTCGTTTAATGTCAGTGAAATCATTGTTTATGAAATAGTGATAGTGATGTATCATAATTTATTCTTTAAATTTCACGCAGGTTATATAAGACGATTTATGGTGACATTGAAAACTGAATACCATGCCATTCTGGCACTTTGTCAGTGCGCATAAGTGGAAGTTGTGTAATTATAATTTTAATTATTAATAGACGTCTATTTTTCTATATACAAATCAATAAAAAATAATAATAATCATTATAGTGATTTATTTCGTGATACACATATATTGTGTGTAGGTAATTATTATAGTTAACAAAAAAATTGATAACATTGACCTTTTTTTTTTTTTTTTTGTTGGGTGATTGTGTGGGCGTAGTTTTCTTTTTTTATTTATTTTTTCCACTTTTAGGATTCATACACATAAATATCGATCGAATTTTATCGTCCGTTGTACCATATTAATAATATTGTTAATATTTTACTTATAAATTATTAATAAAATCAAATAACAAAAATTACTCGTATTCAAAGTACAAATTATATTCATTCAATAGTGCAAGAGTATATGGACGACAAATATGTGAAATGTACGTAATTGAACATATATGAATATAAACATATTATTTATAAAACTAAATATTACTAATATTCATCGAGGTGAAAAGAACAAAAAAAAAAAGGTTAACCTTTACTTAATGATTGAATAAATATGAAGAAAAAATAGTTTTTTTTTTATTACATATTTACTTTGAACTAATTGATTTTATTTTTTTCCTTAGTTCTTTGAATAAACTGAATATTTTGTATTACTAATAATATGCATATATATATTTATTTAGGTGTGCTATAATTACACGTAATCATATAACTATACTATTTTTACAATATCGAAGCAAGTTACGCAAATATATATTGTATAGTTATAAAAAATGATCTCATTAAATTCACCCGCATTGTTGCCAGAAAACATGAACTTTAATTTATTTAAAAAAATTTTTTGCTCTGATTGTATAATCCGAACAAAAATTGTTAAAAAAACATATTCGTAATTACAAATTAGCTGATTTGTTTTTAATTTAATAATTTCGGTAAGTTTAGTTTCCAATTCACGGCTAACATAGGATAAATTCTTAATAGCACGTTCCTGAATAAATGGTGATGCGCCAGCTAAATGATTTCCCATATTTGTATATAAACATTTATGTTCATCAGCATTTAATACATCATTGTAGAATGTTGCTGCTTGTTCATAATAATCTTCAGTTGTTTCAACTTGACGATCACGTGCAATGTCACCACTGAATCGATTAGTTGGTTCAACTTTACGTATAGTGTGTTAAACTTTTAAAGCTTTCCACTACAAAGGGAATATATATATATATATTTTTTTTCTATTAGAATAGTTCTAAAACTGAGGAGAACGTAACGTGAGGAGTTTTTTTAAGTGATTATAGTTCATAAAGACTGAATAAGCGATAAGATTTGATAGGAATTAGTAAAATGAATGGAATATGAGACAAATTTTTATAGTATTTTTAATACACGAAAATTTATCAACTAAATTATCATTTGTCACTAAGTGTAGTGCGCGTTAGATGACAGTAACTATATAAAAACGAGAAGAACAATTTTATAATTGACTTGGCATTTGTTTTACAATATTCATGTCATTTATAAATATAATATTATAACATATTTGCATATGCACGGCGGCGGCGGCGGAGCGATGATGGTTACTCGCCCGCAATAACTTTTCGCATCAACAATAACAACAAAATGGAAAGAAAAACCATCATCAAATAATAAACTGCGATTAAAAATTTCATTAACATATTATTTAGTTTTTTATATTTACAACACCTTTTTGATAAATTAAATAAATAAAAAAAAAATTGCAAATAAAAAAAAATTTTAATTTATTATTGAAATAAAAATGATTGTATGGATTTTTTTCAAATTGAATGAATATATTATAATTTAAATATTTATTTATATATATATAAGAAAGAAGTGATTGATTTTATTTTTTGTTAAAGATGATGAACCGATAAAAAAAAAAAACGTCGTCAATTTAAAAAAAAAAAAAAAAAAACTAAAGAAATATATAAAAATCATTGTGTCGTACCGACGACATTACATCCGCTTCCACCACATAGTTAGAAGTTATACTACAATATATAAAAACTTTTTGAAATAAGATATTTTTTTGTGCGGATTCCATCATACAATATTTTAAATAATAATTTATAGTATTGCTATATTTAACAGCAAATATATTATATTACAATATTTTCAAAAACATTTCTGGTCAGGCACAAACATTTCTTTTACAATATACATGTAATTTATTGCTAGATAAAATCGTTATAATTTAATTGATTAGAAAAAAAAAATAAATCTCTATATGTTGAAAAAATCAATGAACTTCTATATGAAAATTAGATTGAAAAATGATGACAACGATGATAACAATTTGCAACAATCATAAATAATTAATGAAACACATATGTATTCTAATGAACTGAAATTTTATTTGATAAATAACTATACTATCGATATTTGTTTCCAATAATTTACATATATTTCATTTATGTTACATATATATGTGCCTAGACAAACAGTAATACAAAATGATACACATACTAAAATATTTCCATAACAATAATAAATCGTATAAATATTATATTTGTTAGCATCAATTCCTATCTATAATAGCCAGTCAAAATCAAAACAATATAGACAATCGTTATATAGCACTGCAATACGTGCGAGATTGCAGCGATGCCTCATGAAATTAAAGAAATTCAATTAATACAATATGCTCATGCTTGGCATCATTGATATATAGGTGTCATATAAAGCGATTGTTGTTTGTGCACAATAATATAAATGGAGAATGATCGTGGAGCAAACAAGATGAACTATAGCTCATCAAACAACATTTAAAATCAGATAATCATCAAAAGAAAGATCGCAGTTTCGTAGAATTACAAAGGAATTATCTATTTTAAACTTTTATCAAGCAACCACACGATCAATGCAGATATATATATACATTCAATAAGTTACCAAACTCAACAATGTGCAATTCAAGAAATGCACACCTTTGATCTTATCACAAAAGATTTTATCGTCTCTTGGAATAAAACATGCGAACAATACATATTACTGTGAATAAAGTTATTTAATTATAAATGAAAACTAAAATTATGTTTCCATTTCAAACAAAATCAAAGTAAATGCAATTACTTTGTGCGCAAACCAACATTTATATAAACATTATATAATTAAACATATGTTATCTGCAAGCATATACGACGCATAGTATAGACATAGACACACATATAATAAGAAAATTTGTGATGTAGCACGCATAACTCAAGGCTTTTTTCTATTCAATATATGCTAATAAAAAATAATAAATTAATTGAACACACACCAAAAAATATCCATAAATAATAAATAATACAAATATTAAGATTTAATGAAATAGAATATGAAATAAATAATATGTTAAAGTTAAAAACAAGGCATTTATATAAATATTACGTTATTATGGGTACAACAAAATTCAAGCGAATGAATGCACGGGGGCACGTATTGATTTTAATGTTAGAAATACAATAATAATATTATATTTATTTTTTATATCATTTGTTGTTTATCGTATTATAAATAAATTGCATTTAAATACTATATAAATTTATGTATTTATATATTTATACACTATGTTTTTATATTCAATTAGTTATGGCGCCCATTTAAAATAAAAGTATTCATATTTTTTTTATTTTTTTATTTTATCTAATATGTGGTATTGGATTGAAAAGAAAAATATAATAATACAGTCAAAATTTAAAGAACATACTACGTCTGGGATCGATTTTTGAAACGCCTGCCTACCTATTCACAAAACCAATAAATATTTGTGTGTTCTCAACGCTGTGCTATATGAATTTTCAAGAATCAACAAATATAAAAACGTGAAAACAATTTATAATTATAATATTATTATTTGAAAATATTTTCGAAAATATCACTAATTCACACGAATGATATGAAATAGGTAAGATGGCTTATACTGGCATAATTCTGGAAAATCGAAAATTCAGGAATATTTTCCAAAACATTTAATCAAGTTTCTGTAATGTGGTTTGGATTTTAAAATTTATTATCTACTGGTGTCAATACATCATAATTTGCTGGTAAATATGTATAGACGAGTGCAAAGATTTTCAACGCATAGATTTGAGACTGAATCTTGTAGTAATGAATGCATGTGCTTGAAATAAATGGTTACTGTATAAGAAAATGTTTTAGGAAATGAATAACAAAATGTGTTACCGATCGCATATATAACTGAAGAATTGACATCTAACTTTGAGTGACATCGTTATAATAAATATATAAATGATAGTTATATATATATATGCACGCAGACTAACTAATATATATGAAGAATAGAAACTAACATAACATTTTAACCATATAAGATGACATTAAAAAGAAAAAAAGAAGCTTAATCATTGGATATAATATATAGAAATCCATATTATATTAAACTTTAATATGGTTATATAATACCAGTAAATATATTACTATACAAAGTAATTTACATATAATGTATATATTATATCTTTGTCTCTGCCTTAATGTATCTATATAAATATATGTGAAAATAATTATGTGAAAATATTGATTGACAATTTTGTTAAATAAATTAATTGAATTACTTTTATTATTGCGTATTTTGTACCCACAATTTAAACTAATGATATTTTCAAATTTATATGGATTTTAAATATACATTGTTGAAAGAAGACGGTATAAGAAAATTCCATGTAATGCCATTTAAAATGCACATATATTAACACAAATATACATCAGCAGAATTTTTATAAATACCATAATTTATAAGGAATACTCACCAATTCGACCACATTTCAAATTGTGCATATTCATGATTTTACGAGGTCGCTATAGTGGTGCAAACTCAAACTACGGTTCATCAAAAATACTTAAAATTTTTAAAATTAAATATAATCAACATAAAAACTGTTAAGCGATATAAAAACAAATTACTTCAAAGCGGTCGAATGTTTGTGATAGAAAAATAAAAAAAAACCATAAATACTTTTCTTGAAAGATTTAATGGTGTTTCATGTAAATGTTAAGTATAAAGTGACTTCAAATTTACCGGAAGCATTGAAAATATTATATATATATATATAGAAAATTATCTAGAAAATAGAAAATGAAATATTTTCCATTATGTGTTTTAATTAAAATTCATACTATTTTTGTTTATGGTGTGTGTGTGTGTGTGTGTGTGTGTTTGTGGATATATAAAATAAAGAAAATTGCTATATATGAATTCTTTTTACATTTCTAATTTTACTGTGCAAAATTGTCGTTTATTTTCTTAATTATAAGAACAATAATCTAAAAGTCACTTCCGTATAAAATCAATTATAATTTATATATTGTATATAATGTAGTTTCAAAGAATATTATTATAAGAAGTAATTTATATATTGTAATATGTATATCGTACAAATACACAGTTTTATTATAGTTAATGTTGCGGTTATTTGGTTTTGTTGATTGACTTTCATTCTGCGTTAATTGTTAAAGTTTTTATGACCAAGGAGTTTTTTTATTTATATATATATAGTATTTATTTACATACCACACACACACACACACATACCACTTATACTTTGTATACATCGAAATCGTAACAATTGTATACATATATATTTTTTTATTTTTTAAATATATAATAAAATTTTTACTTTCATGTAATGTTTCAGAACGTTACGTGTACGAATAGTATGAAAATATATAAATGCACTTATATATACCATATATATGGTATAAAGCTGTACCTAATGGATTTAAAATGTAAGTACATTTATATATCATATATATAGAAAGTAAAATAACTGCAATATACAATATGGTCATTGAACCTACCTATCATGTACATAATAATAAAATAATATTATAATAATAAATATATAAGTAATAAATGTTTAATGTGCCATTTTATACAATAATATTATTTATTTAATTCCTTTTTTTTTTATTCTTATAATAACAAAACATAAAGTATGAATTTTGCAGTTGGTCTTTCCATAATGTAATGCATTTGGAGTGGAGGTACGTACATATTTTTATAATATTTGATTATTTTATATTTAATATATTTATAGTTTTTAATGTAATACAGAGTAAATGTATATAATATTCGGTACCGTGGTGTGTAAAAACAAGCCGAGAAAATTATAATGATTAAAAACACACTCACAAAAGATGTAAAAAATTACTATTTCTTAATATTTTACCTATATAAATTTTGTGATTTACTTTTTACTTTATACATAAGAGCTGAAAAAAAATTTGTAAAACAAAAACTGTATGTAAATTGTGGTCAATTTTATTGTTAAGAATAGTAGTATAGTATAGTCTGAAGAAAAAAGTAGTATGTAATGTGTATGTATTTTATAAAATTTTAAGTTATAGGCCCTATATTGTTACAATTTATATATATTAATTTTTCATTGCACGTCTACGCATATATTATTAATAAAAATATGTACTCCTTTGAAGCATAATTATATTATTTTTACAACTTGTACTGATATGCGTGATTGTTGATTAGATCATATATCAAATATGGTTCCCATGTGGACTTGTGTATATGTGACACTTGATTTTTATATGCATATGGGTTATTAAAAAAAATTGAATGAATATACACATGATATTGCAAAACAACAAATTATATATTGTATATCATATATTTAAAAAGTGGGTGTACAATTACATATCTTTAAAATAACGAATGTATATTTATTACCACCTTTGTATGACTACAAAATAATTAACAAAGTTCTTATAATATTTTAAATTTAAAAACGCACAGATGACAAATGATATATAGACATTGGTTTAAGACTAAATAGCGTATACACAATTAACGGTGTATTATTTTCGTTGATTATATAAATGCAAAAAAAAAAAAAAGAAAAAAGAACGAACACCTTCAATTTATTCTTTTCAAAATTAAAAAAAAAAAATTATCATTTATTAAAAATTATTTACCTTCAACTTAAACTATGAATCTTTAATTTTTTATTTTTTTGCAATAATATGTAAATTATATACGAGTATAAAATGAAAAATTTATTACAATGACATTGCCTTTTTAACACACATTAACATTTTTATATATATATTCATTTGAAGAATTTAAAAGAAAAAAAAAACTCATCTCATTTTCTAGAAATAGATATTTGTGTGTGAGTTTTTTTTTTTATTATTAATTAGAAGGTTTTTACACATTTTTTTGTTTTAAAAATTAATTTTTTATATGATCAGTGAGATAATTCATAAAGAACTATTGATAGACGAATATAGTGTTGTGATCGGGTATCATTATTATATATATTTAATATATATGCGCATATAAGGTATATGATAGGAATAAAATCGTAATGCGATCTCTGAATATGTCCGGCGGGCATTTCATATAAAAAAAATGATCGATGATTCTGATAAGGAATATTTACTAAAAAAAAAAAAAAAAGTGGGAAACCAGAACAACTATACTATCTTAATTTTAAGTTTCTGTGTAATCCAAAAAACACAACTCTAATCTTTTTTTTCTCCTTTCTCCTGTTGCACAATGATAATTGGTTTGGTTCAACGAAATGCCGTACACAACAAAACATTCATGTGTATAACAAGCGTCAAGCTGTTGTGGTTACGACACATACGCATATGAAAGAAACATTAACAATAATCGATAACAATCCCGATCAATAGTCTTCCGTGTTTGTCAGCGGAGCAACACAAAAGTCAATACAATATTTATAAAACATTTGCCTTTCCACAGAATGTTTAAACTTTTGCTCCAAATTTATTGTGTTAATTTGATCAGTACGGCCGTAGTATTAATTATAGTTGTTAATCAATTTAATATATACTAGAACTAGTAGACTCACTCCAATATATATATCTATAGATATGTTACACTAACGATTGTCTAAACATATTATTCGCACATATATACATTCAAATATAAATATGTAATTAAAATGAAATTAACTATATATTGTACCATATATATAAATGAATGAATAAATTGAAATACATTACATTTCATTTCGGTTATTAACCTTTTATCAGATTATATTTTAATAATAATCTGCGGTGCATATATATATTATATAAATAACTTTGTATATATATATATTAAAATATACTAATGAGATAATTGATTACAGCAGCTGCATATAATGTAATAAATTAATTGTTTCATTTAAAGTTGACTATATAAATAATTTTTGAAAATATATTATAAAAAATATTATAGAGATGTGATAGAAAATTGAAATATTGAAAACTTTTATGTAGAATAAAAAATGGCAATATCGATTTTGGTATACACAAAATACAAAAATATACCATAAAATCTATAAATAAAATATATTGGAAAACATCATTTACAAAAAAATATCGGACGTCTTTTTATTATTTTATTATATTAATATATAGTTAATCTGTATATATAGAACGGCTTTATAATGATGGCGAAAATAAAACAACATGCATTGGAAGTAATATATTGAAAAATATGAGTTTGTATTGCCAAATTTAATATAAATTTCTCATGCAACTGAAGACAACTTTTTGATGTTTGGAAAGAGGAAAAATTTGCTTGATGAAAAACATGATGAATATTATGAATAAGGAAGTAATTCATATGGCTAAGCATAATGGCAGTGGATTTTTGTCATATGGCATTCTTCAACTGTATAATAATAACGAGTATTATATATGCACCTCGATGATTGCATTTATTACCTGTTTTATAAATAGGCGATGTATTTTATACTAGTATACACCGTAAAGAAAACATCATAACCAGATTATGGAATTTTGCATCATGTGCGGTAATACCACCATGTTCCACCCACACTGGTATGTATGTATGGATATTTGTTATACACAATTTAATTATTCTGTGAGGCTAAAACATGACACGACAATAGGCGGCCACCTCCAGTTCTTTACAAGCATATTTTCTTTGAACTATATATATTAATTAAGGGTTAAAGGGTATATATATTTGTCAACGGCGGCCATATATTATATATTTATACACTATATAGCGATTCTATGATGAATTTTATAAATCAACCGCATATGAATGGTAGTTTTAATATTGAATAGAAATAATTGATTTTTGATATAATTGTTTTACACAAAGTTTTTAGATATTTATATACAAAAAATGTATAGTGCACACAATTAACTTAATTTGAAATACATTTTAAATGTTAATTGAAATGGAAGACAATTTTTAAATGGGATATAATTATGCAATTGTACATATATGGTATAATAGTACTATTTATATAAAATTTCTGTATATATAAAATATTAAAGCTGCAATCTACAAATAGAATCTATTATAAATACATTATATTGATATAACGTACCCATATATTGTATATATAAAACATATATAGCTGCTATAAAATGCTTAAATAACAAGATGAAAAGATGTATAAATTTTATATTGTAAAAACATCATTTATCACTCAAAACTATACTAAGAAATTAATCAATTTCCATGTGCGCTATATCGTGCATATACTAATTTATTACAGAAGATAGTTTATAATTTATATTTTAACCTTAAAATATCGATTTATTAATAATATACCAATACCATCATGGGCATATTCAATTTGTATACGTATATGTTATATTATATAGGCATGTATAGGAGATATCAATATTGGAGATATCAATTTTGTTTGTATATACAGGCTGTTCTCGAATACCACCGTAATGGGTTACAATTATGATGTGATTTAAATCCAGTAAGTAATAAAAATCTTCATTAAATTTGCCCATTTTTTTAAATTGTAAATTTCTTTACTTTACACATAGAATTATTAATTTAGTAGTTTCTTTAATTTTTTATTTTTTGGAAATATTTAAATTGGTTGGATTGAAAAATTCATCTTGTAATAAAAACAATGATTCAAAAGTATCATTTCATAGTTATGCACTATAATAAATATACGATGCCCCCACCATAACATTCTCGAACATTCTGTATTTTAATATTATATAGATATTTATAAAGGACACACTGAACATGTTAATATATTAATATAATATAGATTATTTTAACGTATATCATACAGAAAACGTTTGATTAGAAAATTAGTGAGACATGCAATAATATATAAAATACATGACAGAATTATAATTTTTCTATTTTCGATTTATTATAATATATTTATATATAAAATTATAAATTATTGATTGATTGGAAAAAAAAAAGGAAAAAAATATAGTATTTTTTATTAAATATTTTATCAGTTTGTTATATAGGTATAAGTGATATGAAATAAATAATCATGGGAAATTTTATATATATTGTAGGTACACAAAATAATATAATAAAATACAACATATAGAACGTGAAGAACGTGAAGATATTTATATGGGAAAGTTGTATGATGTAAAAAAAAAATGTACATATATTCGGTATTTTTAGATGCAGTGAACTGTGATATTAAAATCGATAAAAATTCGGGATTGGAAGTCATTGGCTGCACATACGTTCGGTTGGAGAAGGCTAAATCCTCATCTGGTGGGGTTTTAATGCCACATAATCAGTATAACTAGTAAATATTTATAGACGACTTGTATCCGAATCAATAAACATCGTAAATTTGTGTGAAACAATTAAATTCAAAATTCATACTTTTACTTTTGTAAGTGACTTTTTTTTGTTTTTACTATATAAATATACGTTTCCAAAAAATGAACGAAGCTATTGTGAGTTAAATGATAAAGAAATAATTAAATATGTAACAAAGACACAAGCGGTAAAAAATAACTTCTTAACTATAATAAAATATTATTAGTATTCAAAGTTCAATGTGCAATAATTATAATATGATTACAAATATATAGATTTTGAGGCGAAAATTCTTAAAATCAACAAACAATTTAAAAACAAAAAGTTATTAAAGTTTATCTCACAGTAGAAAAAAAAAACTTATTACATCATCAGTCCATGTTTACGAACAAAACATCATTCTAATATGTATTAAAGAATTATATGTATAATAAAGATTTATGTATAATTCTACGGAAATTTACTGGAAAACTTTCTACACAAATTCTGAAGATAAATATTAAATTGTATGACAACAGAAAATTATTACTGATAAATTTCTAGAACACAAATCCTTTTTAGAATGTGTTCACACATTCAATACTGTTCTATACAATTTTTGTCTTTTACCATAATATAATTTCTCTTACAATATATACATAAATGGCTATCTATATTATAAGTTTATAATATTAGAATGTATGTATTAAATATAGAAATTCTAAAATAATCTTTCTTAGCAACATATAATTTCTATAACAATTTTATTTCCACACATAAATAATATAGTATAAAATTTTGTATGCAAAAATTTACAAATAAAATACAAAGTTCCTCGCGTCATTGCCTTATTTTGCTGCCCAAAGACAGTTGCTCTTATTCATCTACATTTATAGATTGTTTTTTTTTTTTTTTCTATTGTATGTATAGGCAAAAAAAACAATAGACAAATAGAAGAAATATAATAATAAATTAAAATTAAAATTTTAAATTATATATTATATATATAAACGAAATAACCTATTTATCTTAAATTTTGTTACCACCAATATGAAATTCAGCTAATACATTATTATTATAATAATTTTATTGTTGTCAAATGAAGGTATACAACACAACAACAATAACAACAACAACAACAACACAACAACATATTTTACCTGAGTACCTGTTTTTATGTGAGAATATACACATAGTATAATATAATATGTGTGCATATGTAATGGCTCAACCTCGCTCGTATCTTCTGCGTAACATAATTAATGTTTCTATGTTTAGGAAATTTATTAATAAATTACAACTACAACAATAACACAAAATCCAGTTTCTATTTTTTCACATGTTTTTTTTTTTGTATTATTATTGTATTGTAGCAGCCAGAGTAGCGTGTATACGACGACGTAAACATATAAATATATACAAAATTCAAATTCTCAAAAAATTAATAGAACGACTGTACACAAAATTTATATACAAAACAACAAAATTCAATGCATTATTGTAGCCGGGGACCGGGTTATATATTTTATTTATATATATATAAGTTCTTTATTTACAATATATATTATTATTATTATTATATATAAGTACACGATTGTATATAAGGTTTTTTTTTTTTTTTTGTATATGTAATTGTGTGCATGCTATGGTAGTCGTGCCGATGGCATGATATAACAAACAAAACAACAATAATAATACCTCGTGTTATATACAAATTTTATATATATATATATATAGATATAGTTATTAGTTATATAAAATGTTTGCCAGAACATTTTTTTTCTGTTATATACAATGTTGTTGTTGTTACTCTATATTTATATATATATATATTATGTACTATATATATCTTATATAAATATATATATAGAAACATAATACATATTCTCATCATCAGAAAGAGTCTATGCTGTATGGATGGAGTATAGCTTGTAGCTGTAGTAACTATAAATTCTAAATAATATATGTATAAATACGGACTCCTATATACCAATGTACATAATCAATAGTATATAGATAGATATATACATATGATGATAATACATAAAATATATAAAGAAGACTAGGCTGGCGGACTGGCTGACTGGTTTAGCTATATAAGCGGGTTTTATATATTGTATGGTGTTCAGTTGTTATTGTTATGTTATATTTTTTCTACAGATGGAATTATATAAAATGTATAAAGATATAACGAACCATATAATATATTTTATATATATATATATATATACATTGTATTTACTCATTGTATATATATATATTTATTTATACATTCCATACAGAAAATGGAAAAAATAAAAATAAATTTTAAAGATGTAAAAGAGTAAAAGAGTACACACAGTTTAAAAGCAAAAAAAAAAAAATTTTGCTGATTATTATATTTTATATAATTTTAGAGTTGGAATTACTGGTATTATTGTTGAATGGTATTTAATAATGAAAAACATATTTAAACGGACGCACATATACGTATACATAGAGAGGGAATAATATTTTAGTAGAAGATCAAAATTCAATCCCGTTCATATACTTTTTATTGATTTTTTTTTATTAAATAATAAATTTGAAATTATACTTTTTTTTTTTTTTTAAATTACTGATAATACATATTTTTCTTTCCCGATACACTTTTGTATCGACATGGGTTCTAGTATGAAAACAAACAACTTATATATATACGCATAAAATGCGTTGTTGTTTATATATGGTTATTTGACTGTATATTAACATTTTTAAAGTGGTTTTTAATCGCCACGATAATATCAGAAAAATTTTCACATGGGCCATGGTAACTTTAATAGATCGCGTACGTCATGTAGAACTTCTTAGCGTCAGACACATATGACTGACATCGCGATTAACGTGTTAAACATTTTGTTTTCTTCTAATATAGTTCTATAAAATTTTGTAATTTAAAAAATAATTAAATAAATGTTATATGGTGGAGTATAGTATTTTCACGACATAAAAAGGAGTGATTTGATGTTATACGATAGTTTTGAATAACCGTGTGTTGGTCAGAGTGATGATGTTTAAAACTGTCTCAATATATAATCATCATAATATTCGACATGGGTTTTAGTATGAAAACATGGGGATGGGGGTTTTTAATATAGTTGAAAATTTAGATTCATCCATTTATTATACACCGCCTGACTCAAAAAATAACATTCAAAACAATGTTTGGTGGAAATTTATTTTCTACAATGGTAGTAGCGACTTCTTTAAATTCAATGATGTAATATTGTTTGTTAACATAATACTCGTCCGTAGAATGAATATGTAAAAATTTCGATTTTTCTGGTGCAAATCCAAAGAATAAGTTTAGAAAACAAAGAAAAAGTTCTGTTCTTTTATGTAAATGTATCAGAGTTCATTTGATTCGTATACTATTTATAGGTAACAACAAATAATTGATTCGCAATAAAGTTGAAAATTATTACTATTTTTAGGAAAGAATTGTATTTGAATTTCGTTATTATGACATGAAATATAAAAAAATAAATAATTACTTTTCTATTTAGTTAAAAATTCTTTGTTGAATACGAAAAGTTAAAGTTAAAGTTAAGTATATGTTTCAAATAAAGTTGAAATTTGAGTAATTTCATTTCTGTAGGATTGTACCGATTAAAAACTTATGAAATTACACAACATCTCTAAGTAAAAAATCTGGTTTCTGAACATGCAGATCAGTGCATTCGTTTATCGTTTAAACGCTTAGATGAAAAACCAAATTTATATGTATATTACCGTGTGAATTTTGTAACAAAACCAATTATTTAAATACGCGACGAGACGCATGTACACAATATCATTTATAATACAATATATTAATATAAAAATATATTTATATTGATTACGTAAAATCATAATTTATTGATTAAATTTATATTATTATAATAACGTATATTAGTTAGTTATCTATGTTGCTGTTGATGTTGTTTTTTTTTTCTTCGTTATTATTGTAGAATGTAATCTTTGTTTGGCTAAATGATAAGCAGCAACCACATCATCAATAGTTAAATTATATTTATTCCCTATCACCGTATTTTTGACGGACGTTTTTGATGATGATGATGATGCAGTCACAATCGAAGCAGCTGTATTTATTTTTTTTGTTAAAAGTTGTAAATAATTTGGATTTTTTTGTAATATAATTTGTCGTTTTATTAATAATATTCCCGTTGATAATGTTTCAGTACCATATCGATTTAATTTCGTTGGCTATGCAATTATGTAAAGGGAGACAAAACAAAAAAAATGTATTAATTATGTTACTTTCTGTTAACTTAATACGACATTACTTTATCGTTAGCATTTGATGGGATACCATTAAATTCATCGATATTAAGTTGACGACGACCACCAATAAAATATCTTTCTAATTTATCAATTAAACGTGATGTAGTACTAAGGCAATTGTCACGATAACAGTATAATTTTTCTTGACTGGAACCCGGTACAAATGGTATAATTGTATGTGTATAACCTTCGGTACGTTCTCTTTCCCAACCATCCACTGAGATTATTTCAAATGTTATTTTAAGATTATCTATTGTATAGTTACAGAAATGCACATATAATAATTATGATTTTCTATTTTAACAATTAAATTTATATACCATTAAATTCATAATCTTCATCACATAATATATTTAATTCAAAACAATGTCCAAATTTCCAAATTTCAATATTTTTATCACCACCATCATAATAATTATTATCAAAATAATCAGTTGATTTTTGTAATTTTAATGATGACTGTGTGCATCCATTTAATTGACCATTATTAATTATTTCACATCGATTGGGCAAATGAATGTTATACAGAACATGAATATTATCATATTCAAAATTTGCAGCCGATATAATTTCAATAAATAAATAAATATATGTACAACGTCTTGGCGGTATGTGAAATAATTTTAAATCTGACATTGTTAACGAATGCATTTCTTTCGATCGTATTAATAAATTATCAATTAACTATGCGTGATAAAAATTTAGTTTAATTAAATTGTTATTTTAAAATTTAAATTTTATTAAATTTTTGTATAAATATTATATACATATACCTTAGCATTATTACCATCGGAAAGTAATGTTAACGATAGATTTTCAATGGAATATTGATACATATGACGACAGTCTAAATTAATTTCTAAAAAATATGGATTTATATTAATACTATTAAAATCGGGATAAATAATTAAAAGACCATCTGATGATCTCCATTTAATAATAAATAAAATTGTTTCAATTTCAAGTTGTGCCATAATTAACATTGTTTCAAAATTATTTAAATTCTGATAACGTTTTCGTAACAGTTTTGCCATTGAACATTTATCATTTTTAATAAATAATTCATTGTCATCATCGTCATCAACATCATCATCATCACGATGATTACTAATATCTTGATTATTAGTTGAATCAATAGAATTACCATATAATTTAATATTTTGTTCTAAAATATTTTCCATTTCTTTTAATTTTTCATTATTTTCATTTTCTCTAAATTTATAATTATCATCTGTTGTGTAAGTGAATATTTTCTTGTGTAATTTATTTTCAATAATACCGTCGTTATTGTCTTCAGTATGATGCTGCGGTGATATTTGTATCTCATTGATTACCATTTGATAATATTTTTTTTCTATGTCAGTTTTACAATTATCTTTATTACCATAATATTTGATTTCATTTAAATTAAACTGTTTTTCTTGCCATTTTAATGTAACCATTTCGATTTCATCTTTAACATTAAAATTATCGTTAGCATTGTTATCAGTTGCATCAATAATTTCATTATCACTGTTAATATTATTTTCCGATGATATTGTAGATATGTTAAATTTTGGTATTTTAATTAATGTATTTATAGTTTTTAATGTTATTCTGTGAAAGCGCGCGGGGAGGAAATAAAAACAATTTTATTTCTTTATAACATTGATATATTGCAAAAAAAGTGTATTTTTACCTGAATTGAAAATTTTCAATTGAATCCGATGATTTATAAATACCTGTATTTTTATCGAACAGTTTATAAAATGCCATTTTTTTGTTCTCAATTTCTAATTATATATTATAATTATTTTATTTTTCAGATTTATTTATAAATATTGTTTTGATTGAACTATATTAAATTAAACGTTGGAACCCATATAATTCCTTTTTGTTTCATAAACAATTTGTTACCACGGAAACGTATCGGACGACATGCACAAAATTTATAAATAAAAACAAATCATTTATATAAAAAATAGCGACACCTTTTATAAATACGCGTATATACAAGAATTTTATTTAACGATTTAACAAAAAGAGGAATAACTAAATACACAGTGTTATATTTGGGTTTAAAAAAGGATATTAAACTAAAACACTTCACTAATTAATTCAATTAAAAACAATATTATCGGAACCGATTATATATTTAAATTTAATTAAAGATATAAAAGCAATTGTAATGGCTTTTATGTGAATTCGTCTCATATACGAACTGACTGAAAATAGAATTACTAATAAGATGATCGACAAATTCAAACAATTAGTCAACATAGGTTCTGGACTGAACAATCTCCAGGTTTTAAAGTTATTAAATAGGAATACTCAGGAAAGAAACTACTGGTAATTATTACCAATTAAAGGACATTTTTACATCCTCTCACTAATGATGCATGCTGACTCTGCATAGAAGACGTAGATGTTGTAAAAACTTGAAAAATGAAGATTACCGGAGTCATCTCCTCAGGTTTCGGTAGAAATACCGAAATTTCATTTAATCAAAATATAAAAAGGAAATATATAATTATTCGTCTTTAAGGTAGATTTCCATAATGCTTTGTGCTTTGGGACCAAATAATCACATTATGTTTCCCAAAATATAAATAAAATATGTATTGTAAACCCATCATACAAATTTAACGATAATGATTGTGATCTTTACTAAAAAATGAGAAATTCAATTTAAAATTTATACAAATTTTGCTCTTTATTTTATATTTATAGTAAAAACGTCATAAACAATAAAAAAAAAATTTATGTTTGTGAAAGAAGTCAGAATTCAGAAACTTGTTTTTTATTTTTCTTTTATTATAAATAAATATAATTTACTATTTCGAGTTGATTGAATATTTTATATAATAATATTTAATGAAACAGTCACGAATTTCTCTTGGTTTTCCATAAAATATAAAAAACAAAAACCACATATTTTATTATTTACATTTGTGCGGATTGCAAAATTTAAAATATTTTCTGTGACTGTGTGTGTAGAGGTAAGAGAAGAAAAGAAGTGTTTATATAAATTATTTTGTTGAATATTTTTGTTGTTGTTATCTATTGTAGATAAAAAAAAATATAATATAATACAAAACAACTAAAAAGAAAATATATATAATTACATTGAATGTGTGTGAATCACAGTAAAGTTCATTATAATGATAATAATAAACTTAATTTAACAAATTATAATAATTGTTACTGTATGCGATTACAAATGCAAGTGAATTTAATTATAACTGAAAAAAAAGTAGTATACAGAAAAATATTAAAATAAAACATTACACCGGTTTGTTTTTATAGTTACGCAATGTGCGTGGTGTTAATAACGAAATATTATAGTAAATTTTGGTGATTCATAAAACATATGTCAAATGGTTCAGTGACAAAATTTATATCATAAATATAAATAAAGTAAATGTGAACAAACTTTAAAGAAATTTTACGTGTACATATTTTTATTAATTAGTAATTTTACCTGTAACATATATTTTATAACTGGTTTTTATCATAAACAAAAAAAAAAGAAAATTATTACATTTCTAAAAAGAAAATTTCTTTTTAATTTCAAATGATAATTTGTACACTGTCGACGGAATCGAGGTTTTAATGTTTTAATTAATAGAATGGAAAAAAATTATCCATCAAAATAAATATAATAATTAGATAAAAATAATACAGAAAAAATATAAATCTCTGTGTTTCTGTTTTGTGTTTTATAGTTTACAAAATATTTAAATAAAAAATTAAATAAAAATTAAAAAAAAAAAAAAAAACACTTGTTTGTGTTGTATTTATTTTTTTTTTTTAAAAATAGAATATTATTTCAATTGTTTATAAGTTAAAGATTTTATAATTATCGTAATGTTTGTTGGTTTCTTTTTCAATCTTTCGGTGAATTAGTCAGAGACCACGCGAGCGATTTTTATTATTATATACATAAAAATATTGTGTGGTGATTTTTTTGAATTATTCGCTCATTTTCAGAATCATTTATTTTTGTGTTATATAAAAAAAAAAAAGTACATAATTTATCAGAAATAAATAAATAAATAAATTTAAAAAATATATAAATTTCCAATATAAAATTGTACGTACGATTTTTCACTTTTTTATTACGATATCTTATCATTTCCATATTTATAATATATACATTATCAATAAAATTGTATATGTGATAGATTAACATTAAAATATTCAATATGATGATTAATTTCGTTTTTATTGAAATAAAAAAAATAAGATAAAAATAATTATTATTTAATAAAAAATTGTCTGTGTATTTATAATATTTAAATTTATGTGCGCCACCACCAGCCACAGACATCAAATGTAAAACAAGATTATAACTCATCATACAAATAAACTATATATTGGATATTATTAGCACAATTAATTATTATATAGTTAATAAAAAAATTTAAATAATTAATATTATATTTTTAAAAATATAGAAAAACCCAATATTTTTTGCAAATAAAATTATAAAATTAAATAAAATAAAGTGTTTTTAGTTATTTATTATTAAGTAAATTATTATTTTACTTTTTTAAAATGTCACAACAAAGAATTATGCAACATGCACAAAATATTGAATCGGGTCAACAAGGCCAACAACAACCACATGAAGAAATTCCCTTGAATCGTTTAAATTCATCGGAAGAAAGAGCTAAACGAAGACAATTACGTCAAATTTTTAATATGGTATGTGGCTTTAGAAATATATATGTTTATAAATCGTTTTTCGTGGGTGATTTTGAAAAAGATCAATATTTATAGGATTTCTTTTCGTTTTCCTATACCCTATCTATTGTTGATTAAAGAAATTAAGTCAACATTTATAAGTTTAACATTTATATGTCTGCTGGGTGTAAGCTGGGTGTGGAAATAATTTCAATTTTAGCTGGAACAATGTATCCTTGCTCACAACAGCTTATGCAACGTGTGACCTTTTGCATTTTCATATGCAAGAGGTTGAATTTACGCTTGGTACTCGTAATTTCTGATCTTTTTCGCAACTACTCTTTGTTCAGTTGGTTCAATTGTCGTGGATAGTGATTAGCAGTAACATTTTCATTGGGATAAGTTTTTCGTCCAATAATACATGGAATTCATTTTCATTGAACTCTATGCACCTGCTACACTTTTCGCTTGCCAAAATCAATAGTAGTGCAAAAGGACAATCTAATTTATTGCAGAATAAACAAAAATATGTTTACCCAACCGATAACCGTTTGCTGACTCAATATTTTATTGAGAAATGCATAAAGTAAACAAAAAAAAAAAATCTGCAATATGAATGATTTCTAGAATTGCCAATTACAAATGATGGGCACAAAGGTTAAGTTCCTAAATAATTTATTTAAATATATAAATATATATTTAAAGAATTACAAAATGCTGTTTTTTAACCTTAAATTAACATTTACATAATTTAATTATTGGTTTTTAAACGTTTTATTTATATGTTTGGTCATGTATGTTAGTACATGGTATGTTAGTACCGAACTGAAATGAAGCTTGTAACCTCCAATTTGAATGATATAAGCTCTAATCGCTGCTGCTCCACTCTCTGATAATTTACTTGTTGTATTATCTTGCAATATAAATACAGCAGTAATTTTTAAATATAATAATTCTAGTTATACAGGAAATGTACCGAGAGATGATAAATTAAGTATTGACTTATTTTTACAAATAACAATTTTGTTTTCATACTATTATTTTCAATTAAATGATAATAGAAAATATTAAAAATGTTGAAAACACATTAACTAGATACTGAAGTAATACAGGGTAGTTACATGTTATTTTACGTTAAGTTTAAAGAATTCAAAAACTGAAGGTATTCATTGAACGCAAAAAACATTATATACATATTTTCGCCGGATACTATTATTTTGGCCGCAATTGTGAATATTATTTCTATATCAAAAAAATTGTATTATTGATAAATAATAATTCTTATCTTTATATTAAATAATAAGAAACACCTTGATTATCTAATTAACAACGCTATTTATACAATTACATCATATATTCCAATAAATGTGCGATATAGGTACATTTTTTATCAATATACATTCAAAAAAGAAAAAAAAAATAGTTGTTGATAACATTTTAACAACAACAAATTTTATGTACACAGTTACAGTCTATACTTTTTTCTCATATGAAATCGAATTGTATAATATTTACGCGTTTTTATCTTTCTTATATTTTTGTTAAATAAAGTATTTTCCAAAATTAATCATTACGCGACCTAAAATTGAACTATACACCTATGTATAAAATCGATTGGAAACAGTATAATTTATTAAAATATTAGGTACTATTAATGTGTTGAAATCCGGTGTTACATAATGTTCAAAGAGTACAATGCACACACACTGCACAGTGTTAAATTGAAGATGTACACATAATTTATAATTATATCGTCTTGAAATATAAAATAAAGAATGACTAATTATTGTTGGTTATTATATTCGTAAAAATTTCATAATATGAAATAAGTAAATAACTATTTTTTTTTATTTAAGCAGTATATTCAAAATTTATATTCTTTTCTATTTCAATACTACACACACACACACTTGTTAAATTTAATTTAATCAATAAATTTAAATATTTTAAGCTAATAAATATGTACGTATATTATAAAAATAATATATATATATGTGTGTGTGTGTGTGTGTTTCTACGTACAAATATTAATATTTTTATATTTATAATAATTAAAAATAATACTATAATATCGATCTATAATTATTTAAATTTGTATATAATTTATATCTACATGTTTTATTTTAAATACGCTATTAAACATGTGCTTTCCATTTACGGATTCTTCTCACAAATGCTTAAGTTCAAATATTGCGCGATTTTAATGGAAATCCAAACTATACCATTTTGGATAATGAAAAAGGAAGAGCGTTAAGAAAAATGTTGCTTCTTAAATTCATTCTAGCTGAATATAGTTATTATATGTGCATCAATAATTACAGACTAACTGAACGAACTGAATTTATTATTGTTACTAAGCACAAACTTTATGTAATTAATGATTTAATGTAATTTCAATAAAATCTAATAATTATATGATTATATATTTATATTTTAAATAAGCATAAATTTATTATATTATAAAAATTTAAACAAGTCATATATTAAACTATACTTTTAATTGACAATTAAATGTTATGGACGATGATTAATTATAAAATAGTAAATTCTTTAGTAAATTAGTTTAATAAATTTAAGTACTATATTAGAATATTTAAAATTTTAAATGAATCATAAAATAAATATTGGGTGTTTTATTTTTTTCAAACAGCAAACAATGAAAAAATAATGAAATGGTAAGATTTTTAACTGTAATCGTTGATCGATAGCATTTAATCTTTGAAATTAATATCTGGTTATTCTGTACAAGAGTGTATTAGTCTAATTTTGCCAACAATTCGTGCGTTATTTCAATAACGATGTGAGTTATGTTGAGTTGCAATGCCTCAATCAAGTATTATTTCGGAGAACCATTCATAGTGTATTTTTTCACGAAATGACACATTTGACATCATCTTGCTGCTGTCACTAAATTTCGATCTGTAACGATTACCAATTAACGTAACACGGTAGCTTCTTCATTATATTTGGTCTTATCATATCCCACAGAATACTCCACATTATACAGACACTGTCAAACGTAAGATAATATTTCCATTGGATATGACAATTATTTGTTTATATCATTTTGTTATATTATCGTATCAATTTTGTGTTGTTATTGCAAGTGAATACCATATTTGATCACTCTTATTTGTTTACATTTCGACTAAGAAAATAACATAAACTACATGTATCAGTATACACCAAAATATTGTTATGACTTCCAATACACGTTAATCATCTTCATTCATTGCATGGCTTCTTTTCAATAATCTGTCTTTACCAATCAATAATTTTAATGTTAAGCTTTTAATCATCATAAAAATCGTAAAAATATAGGAAAATAGATTTGTTAAAATCATCTATGCATTCAATTTTGATTTTTGATCCAAGTCGTATTAAATAAATACATAAATGCTATATTAAATCGATATGAACATAATAATAAACAAAATCTATATTATAATATTTATTGTTCTTAAATTTTAGTTTGATAGCGATCGCGATGGTCACCTAGATGTTAAGGAAATGAAAGATTTAATACGACGTCATCAATGTAATCAAATACCAAAAGGTGTGGCCAGACAAATATTAGAGATGCATGATACAAACAACGATGGACGTTTAGATTTTGAAGAATTTTATGTTATGTCAAAACAACATGAATGGTTATTTAAAAATTTTTTAGTAAAATATTGTAGAATGATTGTACCGTCACCACATCGGGTTGCAGGCGATGAAGTTGGTAAGTGTAACAATATAGTAACAATATATTTTGGCAATATCATATTAGCCTTTCTCTATAATAATTATATATGTAATTAATATAAATGTGGAAGAGTGTGAAACTATCGGGTATTAAATAACATAAAAAGAAAAAAAATTCAAAGAAATCTTTACTAACCAGCTATACAAAAACTATTCCATATTTATAAAATTTTAATTTTTATTAGACATGCACGCAATGGCTGGATATTCTCAGGAATCATTAGGTGATGTTGTAGGTTCGTTGGTCTCTCAGTAAAATATAAATAACCAAACATTGTTATGGGGTTTTTTTTTAAATAAACAATTTTGTGTTTTTCACACATATGCACGTTGCACGTAAATACATCGCATACAATTATAAAACAAACAAAACATGACGCATGTATCATAAAGCACAATTTTCTTACATCATAAATTGCACACATAATAAATGTATATATTAAATATATCAATTGGGTACACACTTCAAATCGCTTATACTTTCACATCGTTTCTATATTGACAAATTTCAATTTATAAAATATATACTAATAAATGGCTACGCTATAGTGAATTAGGATTTTATAAAAGTTCATGTATAATTAATTATTAACTATACGTTATAAATGTAACACATGAGCTATATATTTGAAATTTTTCAGTTTAAAAACGGCAACAGTTTTACACTTACTATTATTAATTAAGTTTTTTTTTTGCCATATACATTTTCAAACCTATATCAACTTTAAAATTGTACATATATATCACATTGTTCATTTTTACGCCCCCCTAAATGGTGAATTGGAGAAAAAAGTTAACATGACGGTTGTATGAACAAAAATCTTGTGTATTATATAGCAGGTTTATGAGATATCTGTTAAAGTCTTCAGTATTTTTGAGAAAAATATACCCTTTAAAATTATACTGTCAGGCGTAAAAAAGGACATTTACAATCACATCACATATCAAAAATCTTACACATAAGCATTAACATTTTTTTAAATTTTTAAAATATATTAAAAAGTGATAGGCATCAATGATCATGTGAAAAAACGCATGAATTAAATAAAAAAATGTAAACAAATTTTTAGCACTTATTTATTTTTGCAGCATAAGTTTTGCAGAACTTTTTTTCACCAACGTGTTGTCACAAATAATAATGCGGTAACGAATTGAAGAATATAAAATATAAGAAATTTATAAAGATGCCTATCATTTTTTTATTTTGTGTTTATATTTTTATTTTATAGTGTATTTTTGTTTACCATTGAAATCGTTAGTTGTTTATCTAAATTTATAAATGATACTTAAACAAATGTTCTTTTTTGTTTTCTATTGTTAAATATTAGATGGTGCCTACGAAAGGAGCATGACATTTTGTCCACCGCCATTGACAATGATAATATTTTCAATAGTTGAAATTATTATGTTTTTAATTGACATTATTTATTTAAGGTAAATTAATGAAATGGTATGAAATTTGAAAGTTATTTTCATTATAATTATTAATTCATTTTAAAGCCATCGTGTACGCTAAAATATTGGTAAAGTACAATATATGACACATCGTTGAACAGAAAAAAATAACTTGTGCAAATTATGTACGTTCTAATATATGCACATTATGAATTATAAGAAATCGTCTCATTGCATAACATTTTTATATAATAAATATATAATATTATAGTATTCATTTTCATAAGAATAATGTTCAAATAATAATTAAGTACATAGTAAACAAAAAAATTATAAACAAACGGTTTAATGAAAAACACATTGTGATAATTTACAGGCTGTCGTACATCATAAAATTATTTACAAACATATTTACATAATTTTCAAATCAACGAAATTAAATTGTTCTCTTTTTCATATGTCTATAGAGATGATCCAAATAATACTAAAGAAATTGGAGTAAGTACAAAAGGTCCAGCCGCTACACTATTTATCTATCATCCATATCGTCGGTACGAAGCATGGCGATTTTTAACATATATGTTTGTACATGTCGGTGTTATGCACATTATGATGAATTTAATTATACAAATATTTTTGGGTGTTGCCCTAGAATTAGTACATTGTTGGTGGCGTGTAACGCTTGTATATGTGGCCGGTGTTGTTGCCGGTTCAATGGGTACATCAATAGCAAGCCCAAATATATTTTTAGCGGGTGCATCGGGCGGTGTATATGCATTAATTACAGCACATATTGCCACAATAATTATGGTAAATTATAATATATATTTGTATTACTGTATACTACTACTATTATTTGTATGCAAATCAATTGCAATTATAATTATAGATAATCCGTTTATTTTTTTGTTTTTATTTTAGAATTGGAGAGAAATGGAATATGCAATTGTACAATTATTTGTATTTTTAATATTTTGTATGACAGATATCGGGTTTTCAATATATCGTCATATTACCGATGAAAATGATCAAGTCGGTTATGTTGCCCATTTATCGGGTGCCATTGCTGGTCTATTAGTTGGTATTGGTGTATTACGAAACTTAAAAGTTCGACCATGGGAACGAAAATTGTGGTGGTGTGCTATTACAATTTATTGTTTGGCAATGTTAAGTGGTATTGCTGTTCATATATTTTATCCAAAACATTTTCCACCGTCACAAAGGCGTGAGGCAACATTTAATTAATATTTACACTTTAAATACGTACACATAGTTTGAATACAAACAAACAAAAATTGTTGCTAAGTATATTAACGTACAAAAAAAAAATAATATAATAATATTACAGATTTTGTTTTTATATAGGTATAAAGTTATTTTCTAAGATTGTTGTTGTTGTTTTTTTTTTTTTTTTAATGATATTAACGACAGAAATGATAATAGTAACTGGAAAGTAACTACTGAATTTGCACATAGTTACTTTACGTAAAATAATAAAAATATTCAGTATTTAACAAATATAAAGAAATTAATCACGCACGTGCCTTAATTTTATAAATATATATTTTTTTTTTTTTACAATAAATGAAATTCATTTAATTTTTAATTAAATGTTTATTTTAAAAATATACGCCTAGTTGTATACTTTTCGTATTCTTAATATTTTTCTTTATATTTCTAAAAATCTAAAATGTATATAGATTCAATATCTAAATAAGTGAAGAATTTTACTACTAAATTTTATCGATAAAAATTTATGTTTTTTTATGTTTAATTAAAAAAATATATTGAGAATTTAAAATATTTGGAAATTTTGCAAAAAAAAAAGTTTTACTTAATTTATTTTTGTTACATTTTTTCGATTACATGATTGAATTATTTTTTTTTATGAAATCAATCACAAGAGAAAAAAAAAAAAAAAAGAAAATGGTTTCTCCATTAAAAAAAAATGTATATCTAAATTCCAATTTCAATACTAAAAATATTTTCTTATTGCTAAAATTATATTAATTAAACTTACCAACTACATCTTTAATCCAGTATATTATTTCTTTTTTCATTATTTTCAAGTGTTTATTTGTAAGTTTATTAACACATTTCTTATAAATAAAAGAAGAAAAAAAAGGGACGCCATTGAAAATTTTTTTTTACATAGTTGAAAACGTCGTCATTGCAAATGTATTTTTTCTTTACATGCAAAATTTTAATATTATTTTAACACAAAATTTATTAATATATATATATTTACAACAAAAAAAAATTGAATAAAAGTATTATTAACACAAGACAAATATTAAGTGATTAAATTTAGAGAAAATAAAACAATTAAAAAAAAAGAAGAAAAAAAAAAAAAAAGAACTAAAAAACGTGAACTTTCACTAAAGAAATTTTCAATGAACTGCACGCACAGTTCACTGATGCTGATGCTGTATGCATATTGTGTGTCCCTTACTCTCTTGTTGCTCATTTCAATATGGCTGCTGCCGCGCCGAGCCGATTCTACATTTTCAACAAACAAAATATAAAATATGGTGGTATTATTTGTTAGGGGGCTTTCATAATGCAAATGAATATCACTTTTTTTAACATTCACATTCTTTTTTCACATTCTCGACATTGTGATATTCTTTTACATCGTGAAAGTCCCCTGACAAATAATAACACGTTAAAAAAATCAGAAAATTTTATAATTAATTTTATTAAAAAATATAAACAAATAAATAATAATAATAATAATAATAATAATAATAATAATAATAATGATAACAATAAATATAATATATTTAATTGTTATTGAATTATAATGTGTAGTGTACAATAAGATATTCATCAATTCATCAGAATGTGTTGGTGCCGGTAAATGCGTTATCAGCACATGGAATAAAATGTTTTTATCATCGCAGGTAATATATTATTATAAAATGAATAATTTAATTGTTTCTATATATTCATTAAAATGTATAATAAATAAAAAAGATATAGATTTTACAACATCGTCACGTGCAATGTGCCATCAATTTCAATATTATATCAACATAATCTGTAAATTGGGCATGAGCCATTTTTGGAATACTAATCAAATGTGAATATATCGTCCAGTTTATATTACAACGACCTCGATCTAATTGATTTAATAAATCCACAAAAAGTAAATTTATTTTATTGATGAAGTTACAGCTCACAGGTATAAGATTTAATATTATTATATTATTATTAATTATAATAGTTTGAGTAAATTACATTTATTTAAACTAAATTTTATAACAGATTTTTATTTTCAATTGTCTACAGGATACAATATCAAATGGAGACGCACTACGACCATCACCACCACCAACATTGCATTTCAACTATCCAAAACAATGATTGTAATTACATAATCGTAATTATTATAGAATTTTTCCAACATCAATAACAAAAACAACAACTATTAATTATGATATATGGATAACTTTTGTATTATTTGGTACTTCACCGGTGGTTGGGTCATAATTAATAAACCCACATACAAATGAAATATTTGCTTCATCTTCACTTAATTCAATTCGAATTCACAAACACAAATCAATTGAACCATTATTGACTTACCAAATACAAACATGAAGGATGCTACCTATTTAAATAGATTGAATACACAGACGGATGCTTATCTCACATATGTTTATAAAAATATTGATAATATTTTCAGTGATTAGAAACAATTTATCATCATATAAATAATAAATTTAAACTGAAGTGTGGATTCTCCACTATTATTCTTCGGCATATGATAATGAATGTCAAACCAAGTTTTTATTTTATTGTGACTTTGTGTCAGTGACTCTGGATTTGATAAAAAAAATATAAAATATTGTAAGTATAAAAATATATAATAATTCAATTTCAACTTACTGATTTTCAACAAATTTAATTATATTCAATTGTCAAAATTAGATGCTATCCACATGCTACTTGAACTGGAAGAAGAAATTATCGAAAATCTTTTACAAAAGTAAAATGTATATATTATTATATGGAAAATTTGTTATGTTTCAATATTTATCGTGTTGCGGCTATTCATAAGTAAGTCAGTTCGCCCATTTTCAATGCTTTAGTAATAATATATCAAAAAAGGTCGCTGAACCAAATTCCTTTCTTTTTATGCCATGTGTATGATTGCATCCGATGTACTTGTGCTTATGTAGCGCATGTTGCTGTTGAAACACGTATTGATTATTTTTAAAATGTATCCTTCTTTATAATAATTAGTTGCACAGTTCATTTTTAACAGCAATTTTTCAACTTCGATTGCAGTAATAAGGGATACAAATCATTGTGTTAAATAGTAAGTAAATGATGTTGTTAACTTGTCACTATCGCTTCGTGCACATTCATCATTTACTTTTCGAATTGGTTATATTGTGGTTTTGTTGACTTTATTCGGTTAGTGCATTTTCATGCAAAGAATTGTTTATTGTTTTTGATTGATAATTTTGTATGGATTCATCTTTGATTTGCTGCAGTAGATTCTTCAAGTCACTTGTTGCCGTGTTTAATTGGTTTTTATCACTTGGCTATGGCATGCATTCTGTAGTTATATAGTGCTTTGCATTGTGTCCAGTCGGTGGCATCTGGATATCACTTGTGTATACTGTTACTGATTATGATGGGTATGATTAGTTGATGATTTAACTCAGCTAGCAAGTAGTTATGAGTGACACTCTTTGGTAATATAGTGAAATCCATTGGGATCTTATTTCAGTCCGTTGGTCATAGTACGTTGAAAATATAAATAAATATCTTGAAAATTTTGAATCGCACTATCGCCTTATTGATGAAGAAGATGAAGATGAGCAACATGCAACCACCGTCTGCTCTGCAATCGGAAGTGCCCGATTTTTTAAATAAATTATTATTTGAATAACTATTAACTGAATAACTTAAAGCCATCCCCATTAAAGTTTAAATATAAAATTTTGACATAGAAACAATCTAGAAACCCTCTAATTGTTATTCCTCCAATTTGAATAATTAAAAAACCATTTATACGAATATTTTAAAATTTAAATTTAAAAATCAAATAATAAATTCCAAAGAAATGTGGAAGTTTGTCAAACTGTATCCACTCCTTCTGAATACTTCCATACAACCTGAATATTTCCAAATGCATTGTTTGAACATCATTTATTCGTTTATCTTGAAAATGTTAATTTAAGTACAATATGATAAATTCTAAAGATTTGTGGAAAAAGGTGATACTATCTATGCTTCTTCTGGGCTTTTGGCACACATTCATCCTCCATACGTTATACACATGAATTGAAATATAAATCGCTGTTAATCTATTATTATAACAGATTTTGGCAAGTTTAGAAAACTATAACACTATAACAGGTGACTGAATAATATTAAGATCACGACTGGTATATTTACAAAAAACCTTAATATATATTTCATTTTCAGGTTTCGATAAGATGCACAGCTGTAATAAGTGACATTGCTACATATGTCCGCAGAAATACTACAAGATTAACAAGTAATGCTAAGCTCAACATAGTAGATTGATTACTCTTACCACCAGTAACAGGATACAGAGGTGAGTTATTTAATTTTTTTTTTGTTACACATTATGTTTAAATCGCTTTTACCATAAAAAATTTAAATCCTAGTGTTTTTCCATCTTTTGACAATCCCATCATTTCTTACTCAAGTCTTAAAGAACTTATCTGCATCTTTTATCAGCAAAAAAAAAACAACTGCACTACAACTCGTTGAAGATCAAGATAACATGATCGTTGTGGCAACACATCCCAACCAAGGTTAAATATGAGTTTTGATGAATGTGCAAAGTGTGCACTGCCATGGTGACTAAAAAACAATACCTTTTCGATTTGCCAATTATGGTCGCTTTTCTTTTGTGTTGCGTAATAAAATTTCAAAATATAAAGATTTCTTTTGTAATCCCGCATCAAACTGATAACATAAGCGACTTTTGATAAATATAAATATATTATTGTATACAAGCCATTTTCAGCACCAGCGCATTGTGAACAGTGAATTTTATTAAGTTAATTAGATTTTTTACGTAATTTTAAACGTTTTTTAATAAATGAATTTGATATATCGGACTTTTCTAAATGCTCATGTATTGAGCTATTTGATGATCCACCGCGATTATTTATTTGAGTTCCTTGCAGTAATGGTTGATTTTTTGTAAAACATCTCTTTGGTACACAGAATTGTTTGGTCCTTTCAACGGAATCTGTAGCACCTACCCTCGTGAAGAGAGTGAATTCACCGTACTTCCGTCTACGGTATACCACCTGAGGCACACTTTCCTTTTGTTGTAAGCATTGTCTATTTTGGTACTGGTGCCTAGTTTATCGTTCACCCTTGACCTACCCCTGACAGAACGATATTTTACTTTTATCATTTAAACAGACCGGATTATTGTGACTAAGCCCCCACACCGTACACGACAAACTGACTTTCATATTTTTATTATATTTTATATAAACTTTATTATTTCAAAATTTGTTTATTCGTTTTCGTACAGAAAGAAAAAATATACAAAAATTCATCGAAATTTGCAGAATCAAAACAACAAAAACAACAAACATATTTGCTGCTATTAAGAGAATAATATTTGAAGTTTAATTTAAGATTTTAATTTATAAGTTATTTATTTATATTTAAGTTATAGTTTAAGTTTAGCTATATTAATTAAATTGGATGAATTAAGCTAATTATAATAATTAATTTTCATTTAATTGTTAATTAGTTTAATTCATTCAATTAAAAAGACACAATTCAATTTATATGAAACTCTAAAATATCTGAGATAGATATGTATTCTACATATCGAATTTTAAGTAGCAATTACTCGCGGGCCATATATTATATAATCACTTATGATATTATTAAATTTAGACATTGCATGCAATGTTCTAGTTGGCTACTAACTAAAATTTTATGCATTCGTATTTGAATATATTATTTGGTCACACGTCATAACTTTGTTAATGCAAAATTACAGAGTGCAATTGGTGAATTGTTACAAACTCACATACGCGAGAAATGTACTAATTTGACTGTAATATTTGTTAGATGTGGATGTGCGTGGATGCGTTTTTTTTTTAGAGAAAATGTTATTCTATTGTATCAACTTCAAAATATTGTCTAAGGGGAGCAGAAAGTCATCTAATTAAATGTGTATTAACAATCAATTGTGAATAGGGGATGCATTCCTGCTGAGGCTGATCTTAATAGTTTATGATCTGAACGAGCCATCGGGTGTGTGTGTGTATAATATCATTTGAACGAATTTCATTTTGGTAGTCTGAATGTTGGGTAGCATTTATTGGAAAAAGACACACTAATTTTATTCATTTGTAATTAACATAATGAATTTAAAACGGTCGGATTCTAACTGTTTACTTACTTAATATTGGTGTAATCTCTCAGCCATGTGCAATGATCTGGTCACTCACATCCTGGAAATTGGATAGTTGAAGAAACAAAATTTTTGTTGGTCTCTCTCTCTCTACACGTGGAATAATAGCCAATATTAGCGTAGTTGGACAAAGCAATAAAAAGTTTGAGATTATAATATATTCGTGATCTCGTATTTGTAATATATTCGTGGATTTATATTCAATTTAGCTTTATTTTTTAATTTGTATATGAGTTTTTTTTTTCCAATGACATTGTCAAAATGTTATTTTTCTCATATTTTTTGATTTTGAAAATTTAAACTTCGGGAATCACTTGGGCATATTATTTTAATATGTTACACGTAGAGGGATTGTTTCCTCCCAACATAGTGACCATAATTTTTGATCAATTTCGATCAAATTTGGCACGTAGGTTTACATTTTACTTATGAACAACATTATATCCAATAAGTAAAAGTAAGTTGAAGTAGAAAGATTTGATTGTAATAGAATAATATATTATATAAGATAAATTACAAACAAAAATGTTAACCTTTAACTATAAGAGATAATCCGAATAGTCAGTAAAACATATTCACATATAAAAACGCATATGTTTTTTTGTAAGTTTTTAGTTTCGTATAACAATTTTCATTTTAAATTGTTTTAACTTATTATTTAAATGACATTTTTACAAGACAAATTGTAAATTGATTGATCTTTTGCTTAAATATTCGGATATCGCTTTGACCCAGTTATTTAAAATTCGTATATAAAGTATAATTATTAGTTGGGATAGCATTTAACATTTAAAATTTAAATAGTAACATAGAAATAAGATAAACCTAGTAATAAGTAAAAATTAATTTAATTATGTGTAGATACTTACGCCTTTAAACCCGATCTATACGAATCTATAATAATGATATAATCATATTAATATAGGTCAAGCTCCATATGGCTAAAAGCATTATATTAGGAAAATAGAAAAAATCTATACGAGATATTGTATATCTCGTCTATAATATTGAAAAGTGTCGCATGGAACTTCTGAAAATTAAATTAAAAATAATTAATTTAATGTAAAATTCATGCATAAAACGAAAAAACATTAACCAGTCATAAACGTAAATGTAATTCATCAATAATTGTTGTTTTGTTATGTGATTTGCAGGTCGGTGGTTCGCGGCCGGGCAAAGCACAAACAAAATTTTAGAAGTTTTTGTTCTTTTTTTTTTGGCTTATTTATTTAAAATATTTTATTAGAAACATTTTTTACCACAGTAGGACTCCGATATTTTCACAGGTTTTCCCAGAATAATTATTTGCATATAAAATTTTCTTCACACAAATAAACACACACATAAATATTTTTGTAATTGTTTTTCCTTCGACGCGCATTCTTCCATTACATACCAACAATTCGCGACGCAAGCATTAATGTTGTTGTTATTATTGCTGTTGTTTATTGTTTACATTATTTCGAAAGGAACACGAAAAAATTAAATAAAAAGAAATGTTGATGTTTTGTGTGTAAATTAAAATTTTCAAAGAAGTCACATAAAATTCATATAAAATTTTTTTCACACAAATAAACACACACACACACACACATACACACAAATTTTTTGTAATTGTTTTTCCTTCGTCAAGCATTCTTACATTGTACTCTGCAATACGCGACGCACACGTCAATGTTGTTGTTGTTTATTGTTTACATTATTTCGAATGGAAAAGAAAAAGTTAAATAAGAAGAAATGAGTTGTATTTGTTGTTTTTCGGAAGTACATTTAATTACAAATTTTTTTTACAAATAAAACACACACACACACACAAATATTTTTGTAATTGTTTTTCATTCGACGCGCATTCTTCCATTGCATTCTGCAATACGCGACGCACGCAGCAATGTTGTTGTTGTTTATTGTTTACCTTTATTTCGAATAGAAAAGAAAAAAGTTAAATAAAAAGAAATGAGTTTTATTTGTTGTTTTCCGTAAATTTAATTGAAAATTTTTTTTTTTACAAATAAACCACACACAAATGCACACACACACAAATATATTTTTAATTGTTTTTCCTTCGGCAAGCAATTTCTTCCCATCAAATTTCATGTAAAAACAAATTTTTTTTTTTCATACATATGAAAAATTTAAATGGAAATTCTTTGAAAACCCGTGAAAATCTCGATGTTCCATAGTGGTAAAATGTGTTTCTAATATTTTAATTAAGATAATTGGAAATTTTCAGACAAATCGGGCCATTAATTCGATTTAAAAAAAAAGGCACCGCAAAAGTTATGTCCGAAATTGACCACATAATGGTACATTTAAATGTCCAAAACGTTAAAAAAAACACTTTTTACATAAGTTTTGGGACATTTCAATGAATTTCAAACACAATGTGGAAAATCGTCTCATAACTTTTGTGGTGATGTAAGGAACGGACTCAAAATATGAAAAAACCGGATTTCGTGAGTTTTAGAGCTAGAGCTTTTTCCTTTGGGAATCCAATAGAGGAAGACAAGGACCACAACTTTGTAGTGGGACCACTTCTGGGAAATCCAAAATGGCGGAGTTATTAAGGGGTGAAATTTGGGTTTTTTTTGGTAAGCTTTACTTTGAGCAATTATTGTGGGAACACTATAATACTTAGAGACTTGTGTTATAGTTCAAAATACGTGTCATATAGTCTATTATGTGGGATAATTAGGATTTTGGAAAATTCCGTTGGGAAAGCCGGGAAATCCCTATCGGAAAACATGCGAAAATCGATATTTTTCGTTGTTCTAGGAAAATCCCCATTTCTCATCGGAAAATTCCAAAATAAATTTTATCGTAAAGATTAAACCTTCCTTTACCTTTCTGCATCATTGGATTTTAAGATAATTGAGTATTTCCTAGAGTTACATCCAACGGAAGAAAGGTCTGCATTTGGATTTCCCAAATTTGGGCAGCCATAGCCGGAAACCTGTTGTAGATAGGAAAAACTTTTCCTCCATAAATTGTAGGCCCAGGTGGGGGCTATAACTGGTAATAAGCTCATTGGAAAATATTGAGTATTACCGGAGTTAGGGGGTCCCAAACGTGGGAAATTCGGTACCGGAGAATGGCCATAACTCCGCTCCCGGAGGGATCCAGGGTCCGGAGCTAACCTATAAACTGCGCATTGACGTGCTCTACGTTTTGTGAAAAAAGAAATTGGATCGGAGCGATGAGGTCGGTCGGAATGGCATTTAACCATCACTCTTTTTCAAGACTGCAAAAAAGCAAAAAAGAAATTCCCTTTTTTTTTTTTCTTTTTCTTTATTTACCTTTTTTTTTTTTTCTATTTACTTTTTTTATTTTTTTTTTTCGGATTTTTTTAAAATTGTAAATTCACACAGGCGGCCGGAGCCACCTATGTGAATTTTTTTTTTTTTTATGCGACCATCATCGCATTTCGAACCCGCCGAATTCATATCCCATATGTATATTCGCTACACCTCTACCTCATACACTACACTTGTTATTAATATTAGTATGTCGGTTACGATATATAAGGTACAAAAATTTTGAATTTAAATATTCTTATAGGGGATTACATTATGGGTGACCGATATTTATAATTTTTATAGGTGTGCACATGTGGGTCGCTTTTTTTTTTTTTTTTTTTTTTTTTCTTTTTCTTATATATATTGTGTTGGTGTAGAACTTTGTATATGAAATATTTATTTATTATATATTATTTATGTTTTTATTTTGTACTTACCATTTTTTTTTTGTTGATGTTTTGGTTTTCTCAGGCGGAGACATAATCAAGGCAATGATATTTTTTTATAAGTTAATTTTTTTTTTTTTCTCTTTTCAGTTTTCAATGGACGGAAGTTGAAGGTTGGGAACTATTGATGAACTTAATAAAATAATTAGACACATTTTTTTTTTTTTTTAAATTAAATTAATTATACATTTAATAATATTGTAAAATATATAAAATGAATAAATAAAGATTACAATTAGTGATAATTAGCTTATATTTACATGTATTATTATTTAATTTCATTTTATATTAATCTTCAAAGGCTTCACAAAATGCTTCATCGTCATTTATCATTTTTGTGGATGTGTGCGTATCACTATTTTCTTCAATCCATTGTAAAATATAATGTTTGTTTTTCTTAAAGCAAAACCTTTAACATAAAAATAAAAATAAAATGACTATAACGTTTTTTGAAATTCCACATGTGATTCACTTGATGTAATATTATCTGTATGATATTAGAAGTTTCTTTAAATTCGTTTTTCTATTTCTTACATTTTTCACAGGATACGCATGATACAATATTCTTCAACTGTTCATGATAAATGAAAAACCATCACAGGACAATATTACGTAACATTATTGCAATGAATGAGAAAAACAATCACTTCTAGCCAAATAAAAATGTACTTGAAATTAATGTATATTTTTTGTTTTACAAATCGGTACAATTGGGAAGGCATATCAATTTTAGAATATATTGAAAATAAAATAAAATTTGCAAGAAAACATAAACTGTTGTCATTTTCAGTCTACCCTCGGTTCTGGCCATAACTTAAATAAATAGAAAATAAATGTGTACATGTTTCACACATATTGATTATATGTATTCACAGTAATTTTTAAACGCGTGTAATATGTTAAAATAACACAAATATAAACCGATTTAATATTACAAATTTCTATATAAACGGTTGAATCGATACCAATATCATAATGTGTTACGAAACTTGAAACACCTGTGATTACAATATGCGTGGTAGTATTTCATACTTATTCGTATGCTTAAATATATTTTTGAATATAAAGACAAAATGTAAATTTCACTTTTTCCAATAATATAGATTATGACTATAGCTATTAATGATACAATATTATTATTCGTGGTAGTTTGATTGATAACACATTTTATCAAAAACTATTGGGTCAATATTTACTACTCGTTTGTTGGTAAATAAACAGAGGCTTTGGTTTTAGAAGCGTTGAATTTAACTTAATTTAATTTTCCCCAATTAGATATGATATTTAAATCATTACTGATAGAATATATCATGATATTATGTGCAATATACTACATTAGTTGGAAAAAGTGATTTACATTACATGACTTTATATACGCTATGACCACCAACTAAATAGTTGTTATTAATTTTTTTTAAAAGCTTAATAAATAATTAATTAAACTATAATTAATTATAACACTTATTATTAGTATTAATTATATTAAAATTGAAAATAAACAATATATATTTCTTGTTAAATTCTACGTAAATTGTGCATAATAAGTTTTTATGATTAGTAATGCTCTGCAGGTTTTCGAATGAAACCGTAGGACAATATTATAATATTCCGAAAGAAGCATATTTTTCTCCGATCAATTATTTAATATAAGAATTTATGATCGAAATAGAGTAATTTAAAGATAATGGTGAATATATCAAAAACCTATACGGTTTTCGCGATTTGATGAAAACATAAAGCATGGTCTCGCGGTCACTCGTCGCCACTTTCGTGGCAAGGCTGCTGTAATTATGCTTTTATAAACGCCTTATTTATTCAATAATTCTATAAAGTCGGTATAGTGTTGTGTGTAAACATATATTGTATTATCTTAATAGCGACAAATATATAGAATAGTTTTTGATGAAAATATATGGTACTGAACATTTTATTCCCCATAAGAATATCAGGAATAAAAATTAACCACCTCCGGTGTAGTCATGTGTTTGATTACCGGTATTGAACTGAGGTTAATGATGAGTAAATAAAAAAAAAAAAAAACAGAATAATACAGCAATTACAAACTACGCGTGTAAAAAATTACCAATTGTTTTTTTTAAATATGCATGTGTAAATGACCGATTAGAAGGAATATCTCCTAAAATACTAGTTGTGACTAAAACCAGTAATGCATATGCTACGTAGAATTGTTTAAGAAATATTTCCATTTCAATTTGATTATTAATAATTTTTGAATTACTTATTATTACTTATAACTTATTATTACTTATATAACTATTACTTATATAATATACAAAATTGTACTTAATATTATTATAAAATTACTATATGCTATTTTATTAGCTATTTTTCCAACTGCAATCGTTTCTATGTCTGAAAAGAAACAAAAAATAATTAATATAAAAATATTTTAATAAAATTAGTAAAAAATAGTTCAATTTTATTTCCAAATGTATTGCATGCATTACTTTAACCAGTTATTATGGATGTGTATAGGTTCAGTTAAACTAAATTTCATCCTGCATTTATTAGCGCAGACATAGGAGTCGATGCACGTGGGAATATAGTAGATTTCGTCAGTTAAGCCACATAGTGTCACATACTGATTAGTTACACTCTCAATATCGCCCATAATCCACTTAATTTATGTCTAGGAAACATCATGTACATATAAATTATTACATTGTAATGGATTTGCTAAAATTTGAGAATTTCAGCTACGTAAATTATTAGAATATTTCTATGTGTGATCACATTTTTTATTTTTCTTTTTAAATAATAGAATCTTTTCTGATTATAGGTTTTTAAACTTATCTTTCCTGGTCTTTATTTTATGTATTTTCTGTTATTTTTCGAAACTCACTTGTATGGAATTTAGTTTTTACGCTCAATAGAAAATAAGATTAACAAAAAAAAAAAAAAAATGGCTATCATAATTGTTTTAATAATTATAAAATAAATAACTAAAATCAAATTAATAATTTTCATAATACTATATGTAAAAATATATAGATAAAAACTTATCGATATCGATCGCATAAAATATTATTACTATGGATCATCTATTTCTATTATTTTAATTGAATATCTATAAAATCAAATTAACACACAAATTATATTATGCACAATTTAATATATTCGCGAACGTGCGAAATTATTTAATTTTATTGTATAACTGAATTAATCCAATCTACATATTGTGAAATACGTATAAATACAGTCAACTCATCTGTACAATCTTGATTTGTAAATGAAGCAATTCCAAGCTAAAATAAATTAGTTATTTTTATTTATAGTCATTGTATAATATGTGTGCGTGTTTAGTTCGAAAACTAAAAATGTACTTACCAATACATTTGGTAAAGTTCTAACAAAAAATGGTGCACCTTGATCACCACCACATATATTACCGAATGTTAATTCGTTTTCTTTAATTGTACAAAAATATCCAGCTATTAATGGTAATAAATGTGGATATTGATCTTCGCACACTTGCTGCGGCTGTACAACTAATTGCAATTCTTTTAAATATACAGAAAAAAGTGAGGGTGGTCCAGCGGTAAGTCCAAAACCGGTAACTGTAGCAACTTCATTCGCTAATGGTATATTAGCACCAGGTGCTGGTAAAGATATATAATGTAAAGTGGGTGATACTTCAATTGGAATTTCCATAGTTATAATTGCAAGATTATTATCTAAATTTGCTGGATTATAATTAGGATGGACGGCTGAAACACTTGCTGTATGTGATATAGCTTCAAAACGATTTATATGTCCAACTTGAATTGTCCAGTGACCAAATCTATTGTAATTTAAGAGTATACATTTACATTTATTTGCACAGCAGAATTTAATGAAATAATTTAATCGATTTACCCTTGTACATTTTGTGCAACTGTTAAAACGTGTGTATTTGATATAATTGCACCACTTCCAACATATGTTTGACTGGGTGGTGCTTCTGCATATGGTCGAATTAATAGATGTGCATGAAATGGTGTACTGACCGCATACGTTCCATTTGTAATAAATGTACTGGTCGCCTAATTAAATGAAAATAAAAACAACTAATAATAATATGAATTAAAAAATGATTTAAGTAAAAAAAAACGATCGTGTCTATGTTTCCTAAACGAATGATATTTTGAATAAGTTATTAATATACATTCATTAAATGCTGCAATCACAATATTGTTAAAATTATGTGCGGTAAAATATTTAAATTTTAAAAGAATACAGATTTCTAATTTTTAAAAATACATCTCATTTAATTATTAGATAAGAAACATTGACTAACAATAAATTAGAAATTTAATAAATTGAAGGTGTGACCCTTTGTGTTTCATTTTTTTACCAGTCACATCCTACATATTTATCTTATCTATACATCATCTTTTCAAGAATTATATTGCTATTATTCTCACAGATGTTCTTATAGAGTGATACTTGTTTATAGGAACTTATGTTAACATTTACAATGGAATGTCTTTCACGTTTAATGAACTTTGTTTTTGATTATAGAAATGTGAATTAAATATATTATTTTACTGTATGGCAAAATCCAAAATGATTATATTTGTAATTAATTGTTCACATGATCACATTTCACGAATAACAAGAATATACACACGGCACCGAATCAAATGAATCGCTTATGTAATAACTATAAAATATATAATAATTAGTTTTATACGAACTTTTACATTAGATATATAAATTATTAAAAATAATATAATTATTTTCAACATATTTTCATTTATTTGTAGACTATATACCGTCTAGTTTGGTGTTGTTGATATATGAAATGAATTACAAAAACTGATAATATAATATCCTGAGAATTGAACGTAAAATTACATTTTTTATATAAATACCCTTAATATTTTGATATCTTTCATATCTATCTCTGCATGGTATACCAAAAATATAAATGCGATAATAATATTAAATACAAATATTTTGATAAGATAGCTATAATATTTTAAGTTTATTCAGTTTATTTTAAAACTATAAATTATAAATATTATTATGTCGCAGACAATTACTGATATTTTTTTGGAAATATATAAAAATTTCTTTGGTTATTTTAAATTCTGCTTATTTTTTAATTTCTATTTATTGCAATTAATAGTAAACAAAATTCCTCTGTAATCATATTTCCAGACTGTGCAGTGCAGTCATAATTATTTTTGTATGTATTTAGTATACCATTTTATTATCTATCTATATGCAATCATTTAATCGCAACATTTAATTGAATGACGATATCATTTTTAAATTATCTACTATGGCGGATCTATATTGAAGGTAAACAAGAAATTACTCTGCAAGTAGATATACATTTTTATGTTCGAACACAGAAAATAGTTGCTGGATGAAAAAAATCTACGATACAATATCATGGATTATGTTAATTATTTATGGGTGATGTTAACTCTTGCTGATATATATTGTATTTATGCTTATACGACCGCATGAACCACTAAATAACTTAAATTGACATATATCGGAGTCTGTATATATATCATATACCAAGCTTTGCTTTTTGTTTGTGTATTGTAAACAAAAGTTAATGTTTTATCAACTCTCGATCGATGAACTTTTTCCATTTCAACAAAAGCTTTGTTTGTATTCAATGACTATGTGAAAACAAAACTAATTAATACGTCTGTTTAATATCGTTTTGTTAATAACAATGCCAAAATAGATCCGGTCACATATTATTATTAATCAAAATTAATTATTTTAGTGTATGACTAAGTTATTATAAATAATTTTGTTTTTGTCAATTGTAGCTAAATTCAAATTGTGTTTAATTGCATGTACATATAATTTTTAAGACACAATTTTTATTGTCTTATCAGAATTATGCTTTATCAGAGCGTGCTGACAATTTCAACTTACATATATACAATATATCGGTTTAAATTAGACGTATTACTTTAATGTTTAACGTTTATCGAAGATCATATGTATTGATTTGGTGATGATGAAACTGATCAATCTTTGTGCAAATAATAATTAGAAAATATTTGTCATTGTCTTTGGTAATAAAACGCATTATCATTATATTATTAACATCATCAAAATAATGTATAGCATAAAAGTGTTTTGGTGATGAAGCCATTTAAAGTACAAATTCTCTGGAACACGCTGATCTTTCCATATATATTTCATTATTTATATATATTACATTTTTTTTTCTTCTTAAAACCATATTATCTAAATAGTATAGCTCACATTAATTGATAAAACTTAAATTTAATACTATATATGACTTATTTTATAACGGAAAAAAATCCATAGAAATATGTATTTGTAAATATTAAATATACTTAATTATATGCAATTATATTTACAAATAAAATTTAATTAATTATTTCACTAATCCAATTTAAATGATGTGAAACACGTACAAATACAGCCGCATGATTAGGCCCCGTACAATCTGGATTTACAAATGATGCAATACCCAACTATTAAAAATCAATACATACATAGGTTAACAAATTTTTAACAATTCCAATATATTTTTTAAAAAAACATACCAATATATTTTGTCCACGTAATATTAAAAAGAATGGAGCACCTTGATCACCACCACAAATATTAGCCGGTGTTATTTGATTATCATAAAGTGTACAAAAATGTGCATTTAATGATGGTAATAAATGTGGCCATTCATTTAAACAAACCGATTGCGGTTGTACACGTAAAAATGCTTGTTGTAAATATACTGCAAAATTTCCCGTATTTGTTGTAAAACCAAAACCGGTGATGGTACCAAGTTCATTTTCTAATGGATGTAAACTTTCAGCGGGTAGAGGTAATTCAATTGGATGTACATTTATTGCCGATACAATTGGTATTTGTATTTGAATTATTGCTAAATTATTATCTAAATTTGCGGGATTATAGCCGGGATGAATATGTGAAATAATTGCTGAATGTGATGTTAATTCAAAACGATTTGTATCACCAACCAAAACTTCCCAATGACTAAAACTATATATAAAAACGTTTTTGTTAAATATAATTTACACATTTATGTTATACGCAAATGTAACAAATATATAAATTGTATGAGAATACTTACGTATGTACATTTTGTGCAACTGTTAAAATATGAACGTTTGATATAATTGCACCACTACCAACAAATGTTTGCGCTTGTGGTGCTCCGATAAATGGTCTTATTATAAGATGTGCATGAAATGGTGTAGCTGTTGCATTAAAACCATTAACAATATCCGGGCTTACACTTCTGGCCTATAACATTTATAGAAATTAATATATATATATATATAATAAATTATATTGTGTGGTGTACTAAATACACTAACCTTTACATTATTACAAATATAAAATAGTACAAATAATGTAATTATTAATTTAAACATAATTGTATGTAGAAAAATATATTAGTGCTTAACAAACAAAGAGTAAATTAATAATATTAATATATTATCTTTAAGATTTTGTATATTCAATGTGCCTATATATATATATATATATATTTATAATATATGAATTGAATAATAATCAATATATATGTACTTGGTATTAAAATTGATAAGATTATAATTGATACGGTTTTGATTTTACGAGAGAAAATGTTGCGTCGCGTATACATATAATCGACTTATTTAATTTTTGATAAAATAATTAAAATTAAATAATGAAATTCGGATATATTTATATAGCGTAATTGTAAAACTTGTGAACGGTATGATCAAATTTTGAATTATACGGAACATAAGCATGCGACGCCATCTGTATCGTAGCAAAGTTTAGTAAATTATAGATTACTGTAATTAAATGCTATAATCAAAAGAAATGTTATAGAGAGTACATATACCTTCTTATAATATAGATTTATAAATATAATTTCATAAATTTAATCGGCAAATAAAGGCTATCACATAATTTTTATAAAAATATGTTTATATGAAATGATTTTATTAATAATATAATATGTCATCAATCAAATGTGCGTATAAATTATATAGGCGCGACATTGTAGCTATGTAGACTGTAGAGTCTGTAAAAATGCTTAACATATAAGTTTAATTAGCAAATGAGAAGGGAAGGGCTCACGGCACGCGTACTATCATAGTGATAACATATTATTTTACAAACACAATAATTATTTAATTCTAATATTATCTATATATGCAATCATCAATCATCAATCATTTGCAAATTTTTATATAATAAATATTATGATGTATTTTTATAGAATTAACTTTGTCTAAGATGTCCAAGACAGATAATATTAGTTAATTTTTATTTATCAATGCATCGCAATAGCGTAATGATTAATCTTTTAATTTATTATACATTAAAAAAGTAATAATAAACTTAATTTAACATTAATTTATTTACTGTCTATTAAAATTGTTTACTTTTTGTATATATTTTCACATAATAATAACTAATTACTTTATATAGAAAAAAAAAAAAATAATTTTTTTCATCATACTATACTCTCCGATGTTGTGATAGTATTATTTAATTGTAAGTAATAATGGTTTAACACGATCTTCAATCCATCGTACATATTCGGTAATTTTAATAAGTGCTGGTGGTTGATGTGTTGAACAACCATTCCAAAGGCTACCAAATGATACAATACCAGCTAAAATATCTTCATTATTACGTTTAACAGCTAAACCAGCACCTTGTGCACCACCGCATACATTAAAATGAATGTCTTGAGCACAAAAGAAGTGACGCGCAATACCATTTATATGTGGATAAACATTTTCACATTCGTCTTCAGTTAATGTTTTTAATACACCATGTTCTAAATGTGTTGAAATTGGACCATAATCGGATAAATAACTAAATGATGCAACAACACCTTCAACGTTATTGCCGGGAAAATCTTCAAATGGTTTTGGAAATGCAATCGGTGCAACATGTTCTATGAATATATAATAAAATATTAAATTTAATGGAAATTCTTACATTTTATTTATTTTACCTGAAAATTCTAATTCTTCTGGCAATACAATTACACCAACATTATTATCATCGGTTGTGTCATCAAAATCTTCATGTATATAACCAGTATATGATGTCATAATTTTTAATTCACGTTCCAATTTACTACCAACACCTAAATCCCAACGTGCATAATGATGTATATTAACAGCGGCTGTTAAAACATGTTTATTTGTTATTAAAACACCACTGCCCGGCCATGTATAATCATATTGATCGTAAATCCAAATGTGTACATGATATGGTATTTCGTCATCTGTTTTCAATCCATGCCACATACGTGATGTTGCCAATGAATTACACTTTATATATATAATAATAATTAGTAATTTTTTTAAATTTAATTTTTCACAAATTAATGAAATAATATTGTAATAATAATAATAATAATAATGTAGAAAATATTCACCTGAACATTCGCAAAAAATGAAATTATTACCACAGAAAAAATTATAATTTTCGATTTCATTTCTAATCGTTATAAATACTTTTATTGAAATAAAGTTAAATTTTACAATTTACATTGAATTTATTGCCTTTTAATAGGTTGTTATTTGATTGATGATTGGTGATCTTTACAGGCAGGAAATATAATATCACATTCATACATTCTTGTTTCGTTGTTTTTGCTACTAAAATTTATACTTAATCTAATTTAATTATAGCTAATTGATATTTTATCAATGGTATGTTGTTGTTGTTGTGTCTATTGTTGTTATATGACTGTTTGCCATATACAATTATCTAATAGATCGCCACAAACGATAAATGCTATTGATAAATAAGAACATTTAATTTTTACGTCTATAATTGTTTATCACAGGAATATGTTTAAAAGAAGAGTTCAAATAGAATGAGTTTTTTTTTCTATGTAAAAATTATGATAAGAATTTATAAAATGTTGTTATATTTGTGTTTCACTATTTGTTTACTTTAGAAAAAATAGAAAAAAGAACAAAAAAATAATATTAATATAAAATCTTTAGTTATTAAATTATTTTTTTTTTTATTAGCAACAAACAAATTTATTTGTAATGAACGAAAGAAATATTTTTAGTATCTTTTTTATTACAGTATACCTTACGATCGATTAGCTTTCGATTTTCGCAGCGACGATTGTTGTATATAATCGCACAAGGAACAATTACAAATTACTGCATGTTGATAATATTTCAGTACACCTTTTCGAATATGTTTAAATATAAAATAGTTTACTTTTCATTTAACAATTTTAATTTTTATCAAAATATTAAATAGCTAAATTATAATTACATTTGCGCGATATTACAAACCAGCGATAATTAAGTTAAAAAGTCTATTAACGAAAAATTTAATTGTGGATCATGTTCTCTGCTAGATAATTTGCAACCCTTGTTGTGCAGCTGCATAACTTCGTTCAGGTTATTCTTCCTAAAATTAAAGGATATCGACTATCATTATTTTTTTTTTCAATAATAATTATCTATTATCTATTTATCTAAATAGTTATCTATTTTATTTATTATAACTTTTTATATTGCAGGTATGAATACCCATCACTATATTTTACTTTTGTATATGATGATGCATGTGTATGCAAATGTATATATTATAACATACAAAATCACATTGATGAATGTGCGAGTTATTTGGATTATATTATATAACACCAATCTGGATCTTTTGGTAACTAGCAATATAGACTTTTTTTAGAAGACATTGTCAGGTTTCTGATAAAACAAATAGTATTCCGTTCATCGATTTCCCGCAACTTGTTTACTTACAGCATGTCATTAAAACTCAGGATCTTTCCTTTAATTTCGATTTCCCGCAAACCTATTAGAAAATTAAAAAAAATATATATATATAAAGAAAACCATCTATAGTTGATAAAATATATTTACTATTAACACTCCTGTGTGTACACCATCGGTTGGCCAGATCAATTTGAGCTATTTTCTATATTTTTCGTCGATTGTTTAGTCCTTTAACCACAATTTAATGTATCAAGATATCCTCTACTGTATATTTCCTGTGAATAAATTCGTTAAAAAAAACAATTAGAAGTGGATGGAAGATATTGGACATCAAATATGTTATATAGAACACCATAGTCCAACCAGTCGTGATAAGATCATTTTCTAAAGTGTCTGAATTAATTCAATAAACATATAAAAGTTTCATCTACGAAATTTGGTTAAATTCAAATTTCAAAAATGAAATTTTCTTATTGAAAGTTAAAAGTGTTTCGAGTGCTGGAAATTATATCCAAGCACACACACAAACACACAAATCATAAAATAACACATAAAATTATGCATTGGTCATGGCTGAACTATACAGGGTATCTGACATGACAAACCGCTGCCGTGTACACACTACACAGGTGTGTTTAAAATTAAAATTAAATCAATATGAGTTCTGTATTTATTTTCTAATTATATCATCGACATAATTAATGATAAATTCATTTATTACTGATGACTGATGATTTATATATATGACATTCCCAAGTATGACGCACAAACAAAACCATCGAAAAATAATTACACACATACAGCCATAAAAATGTTGATACTCTGCTAATGTAAATAATATAAATTATGTGCTAAAAATGACCGATTTAACGTAATAATCTAATAATAATGATTATAAAATTGATTTATTGTTTATTAAATTATAAATTATAGTCCGTATTGATTTTTTTTCTTTTTCCATTCGATCGATTCACATTATTTTATAAAAATAAAATTTATTAAACCATTGCAATTGTGTTGCAATTTTATAATTGATAAAATGATAAAAACTAATTTTTTATCAGCTTATATCATGACCATTTTATTTATTTGTATATTTTATTGAAAAATATTGATAAAAGTATAAAGTACACTTTGGGCAATGCGTGTGTTAATAATTGTGTATAGTAAAGTGGTATGTGGTGACCTTCATACAAATGCTGGAAATAACGAGAGACACGCTGCTGATTCTCATCACGACAAACCCACCGTAGTATATATATATATATAGTTCAGTCGATAAGCGAACGAAATGTTGGTCATATTCAATGTCACCCGAAGTATTTATCTATAAAATTATGTATAGTGGAAATATCATTTTCAATTCTATAAAATAAACGGATTTTTTTTTCCAAGTACCATTTCAAGAAAAAATCATTTATTATCAAAATTAATCAAAATGTTTAAAAAAAAATATTAGATAATAATTTATAAAATCAAAAATGTTTATCATTTCGCACATTATTTTCGGAAATTATATATTGATACAAAATTGAAAATCTTAATTAACAAATGCTTTAACAATACCCACTAAAATTATATACAATTTTATATATGAAAAAGACATATTTTCTTATTTTTTGAAATTGTATTTTCTTGATAAGAAATTCAAATATAATATATGGAAACCAAATTTTATTAAATGGACAAGATAAATAACTAACACCGGATGGTAATCATAAATTAAAATTAAAAAAAGTATCTTTTGATTGGTTACTAATAAAAAGATATCTCTTATCAAACAACACAACACAATGGTAAAAATTAATACGAAACATTAGAGTATTTGTTATTGGTTTTTGCTTCTAAACGTCGCAATTTCATGTCATAATTTCTATTCGTTAATCTATGCGCGTTTCTTATTTCAAATTATAAAAAAGGATGTCATCACTATACAAATTTTTTCTGACAATATAATAAAAAAAAATTCTCAGCATTTGATTTAAACATTTTTTTGTCTAGCGATAGAATGAAACTTCATCGGATGATAAGTAGTTGTGGTTATCAAAATCTATATAATATATATTGTTTTACCGCATGTAAGGAGATAATTATATAATGGCGTGGTGTGAATCTTGGACAAGGATGATTATTATTATTTAATTAAATGTGCCGATAGTTTATTTCCAAAAAAAAAAACCTTTGACAGAAGATCAAATCAAATAAGACCATACATAGTTTTATTACACGTATTATATAAATAACCCCAATGTCTATAGAATTAAATTCTGTTCAATTTATATATTTTTTTAACAATAAATAAAAAAAAAACAGAGAAATAAATAAACTTTATAATTATTTTGTAATATATCCTATTATTATTATTATTAATATACGCTCTTCTTATTATATCAATGGACTTTGTTTTTAATTGTTAAACTTTGATATATATTTGCTATAAACAGTACCCTTTGTCCGACAATTAACCGACAAATGACATTCTAATCCATATATATGTGCTTATTACTTTATATATGCGTAATATGTTTATGAATCAACCCTTCAACTAACTGTTAAAATTTCATGATACACATATTACATTCAGCACAAAGAACAAAGAATAAATACCGAAACGTTTGAAATGTTTAAAATCGGTTATATGCGGTAACAAGTGTTGATGCAAAACATATCTTTTTAGGGTGGCATAGACGATTCCAAAACGGTTAGAGCATGAGTTGTGCGGATGATGTAGCATGTCTGGATCGACCATCGAAACAACGAATACCAAAGAAAACATTCAATATGTAAATACGTGATTTCGTGAAAGTAATAAATGTTGAGGTGTAGAATATATATTGAATTGAAATAATTATAATTTATTTGAAAATAAATTAAATGTTTATTATTTTCTTAATCCATTACCCCGGTTATTTTTCGGATAGAGATAGTGTATATATTTATAGCTTATCACCTAAACTTTCATTATATGCAATGTTATGATTAGTACTTTATTAAAAAGAAAGAAATAATAATAACTAATAATATATAGGCCCATATATACTACAGACATACACATATACATTTATAACGATATTAAATTCAAAGAATTTTGAAATAATTTTATGAACTTTGTATTCCTCAAGTACTTGGTCATACGTTTTATTTTTTTTTTTTTTGTCAACCTAATTTGAAATCAATATTTTTATAAAATACCCATACACACACACATTCAACAATAACAAATCCAAAGTTAAAGGTAATTAATACTATATATGTGACGTTTTAATAACAACACCTATACACAATTAATAATATATATATCGTATACGGTGAGACTGATGATAATATTAAATATATAGAGTCATTTGATAGTTAAGTTAAATTTCCATTCATTAAACCAATTAAACTCTATAATATAATATTATGGAATATATTATGAAAGTCCATTATATAAAATAAATCTAATCAAATTACGATTATATTTTTGGTTTATCATCAAAGCAAAAACAAACAACAAAAAATGATAAATCTTTTTTTAATGCATTTTCCATATTAAATTAATATATATATATTGAATTAAATTGTGCGTATTAGATTTTAGTTATAATTAGATTAACCAGTGTTTTTTTTTTGGTTTTATGTTTTTATTTAATAATAAGTTATCAAACATTTGATTTCTTTACTATATAAAGACATTAAATTTAATTTATAAATTTAATAACTATTATAAATTTGAACGTTACAGGTTTTAATTAAATATATATTTATATATATCATTTTATATTGTGTGCTATTTGTGAAAATTTATTAAATTAAAAAGGAATATTATAAAATGAATAAAATTATTTTAAGTGTTTTATTATTATGTATCCTTAATTCCGGTACGGTTCGGGTAAGTTTTATTATATAATAAAGTTAAAAACAATATTACAAGTTATTTAAATTATATATAAATAATCGAATATTTTCCGACACATTTAAAATTTATTGTAGGCAATTTTAAATGGACATCAAGCACCAATTACACCATATCATGCATATTTACGTGCGCATAATGTAAATAATTTAGGATTAGATGGTGGCGGTGCATTAATATCAAATTTACATGTATTAACAGTTGGTCAATTAGTATTTAATTTTATACGATGGGATATTGGATTAGGTAGCAATAATTTTTTTCAATTACAAACATCAACCAGTACAGTTTCAATATTACATCCATCGTATGTGCCAGCAACAAGAGATAATAATATAGCTATAATAATATTACCGAATGCGGTAACCATATCGGCTAATGTACAACCAATTGCGTTGCCCACAATGTTTCGTCAATATCCATTTGTAAATGAAGAAGGTATTATTACCGGTTTTGGTATAACATCGAGTCCGGGTAGCCGACCGGATATATTACAACGTGCATTCAAACGTGTGATTACCGATGAACGGTGTCAAGCATTTGTGGCCGTACAAGTACCAAATCATTTTTGTGCAGAAGATTTAGAATTTCGTTCAAACATATGTACGGGCGATATTGGTGGTAGTTTTACGGTTCAAATTCACCGACGTGAAATATTAGTTGGTATTAGTTCAATAAATGTAGAAGCATGTAATGATGCAGCACCATCAGCATATATTCGTATATCACATTATCGTCAATGGCTTTTAACAGTTACTGGTGTTTAAAAGTTATTAACTATATTGTCGATATCATTTTTTTTTTTTTATTACTATTATTATTATTTAATTTTTGTGATATTCTTATTTTAATCTTATACAAAATATTGATTAAATTTTAAGTTATATATTATTTATTTATATAGTTATATATATATATTTTTTTTATGATTGTTTATGTATATTTGTATATATTGTTTGTGTATATTAAAATGGATATTTAAGTATAATTCTTTTTATTACATATGGAATAAAAATGATTTGAAAATAAGAAATAATAGTTTTTATAATATTATCCTGCCAAAAAGTGCGATTTAAAATGAAAAATTTGGTATAGAAATATGTCATTTCTGTTAATGCTGATTGATGAACGTGGATTGTACACAACCACAATGGTTTTACTTAAACACAATTCTCTTTGAATTAATATATATATTTTTTATTTATTCCCTATAATAAATAAAAGTAAAAAATTTGAAAAAAAAAAGATAGATTATTTTATGTGTGCGCACCTAAACAATAATTTTTATGATGGCATTGAAATCACGTTAAATGAGTGGCGCCAACGTTCATTAATTATTCTATTATATAAATAAATATATATTTATAATTTATTTCTGATAAAAAAATTGTATCATAAATTATCACAAATTTAACTAAAAGGATCAACCGCATACGCAGGCTAAGATTATAAATACAAATATATAATAATACATATTTTACATTGTTTGTGTGTTGTATTTTTTTTTTTCTTTAATAAATACAATATAAAATTTAATTAATATTTAAAATAAATTAATAATGAGTAATAGATAGATGATAATAGAAGTAGCAGGAAAAATAGAAAAAACTAATAATTATAATTATCGTTTATGTATTATTTCATTAATCCATTTTATTATATAAGATGAATTGGAGGACATTGAAATAAAACCTATTGAATTATTTTCATTACAATTACCATACCAATGTGTTGTGATACCAATTAATTGTTTCGATATTACATCGATTATCGGTGCACCTTGATCACCATTACATAAATATGATGATTTTGCGTTTACATTTAATGCTGTTGGCAATGCACAAAATATATCATTATTATATATTTTAGTATCATATAATTTTTCACAATTTTCATTTTCAATCATTTTGATTGGTATTGTTTTTATTTCCATAACATTATCATTATCATGATCATCAGCCATTACATTATCATCAGCAAGCTGATCAAATGTTATTCCATAAACATTTAAAATCATAGATTTATCTAATGGTTGTGTTGACATTGTTACAAAATTAATATGATCTATAATATATAAAAATAATATTATTATTGTGGCACATTGTTATGTTAAAATTTTATGGAATTTATATTAATTAATACATTAGTTTCCTACCATACGCGGGCGTTATGAAAGCATGCGTTCATTTAGAAGATCACACACGTTTTGACAGACGCGTGTTTTAAAGCGATAAATGAAAACGAACACATTGTGATAATATAAAAAAATAAAATTAAACAATAAATAATGAAAAATAATTAATTAAAAAACATTCTTTTTCACAATAATGAATAAATGAAATTTAAATACAATATATAATCAAAATATATTGGAAATCGTTTCAAGCGGTACGAGGACGTTAATTTGGAAGGGTCACGATAATTGGAAACCGGAACACGACCACCCTCACAAAACAATTAACTTAAAAAGTTCAACTAAATTAATTATTCACGATATTCTTGACCTATTCCATTTGGAGCAATAAGGACATATATATTGATAGAGTTGGTGAGTATTTGATTTCAATATATTGATGCAGCCGGATGGGTGACGTATACTCTAGTACGTATATACTTCCATTAAACTTTAGAACTTGAAAATAATTCGCAATTAAGATTTCAAAATAATCGAATAAATTAAAATATATTATAAATTGGAAGTTCGCAAAATGTTAGACATTATCATTAAATGCTTACGTTCAAAAATTCAAGAAATTCTGATAGAAGATAGTGGAACAATTTTATTGGGAATATTTGGATCGCATGGAAAACTCCGCGGTAGGAGTTTCAAAATAATCGAATAAATTAATGGTATTATAAGTTCGCAAAATGTTAGATATTATCATTAAATGCTGACGTTCAAAAATCCAAGAAAATCTGATAAAAGATAGTGCAACAATTTTATTCGGAATATTTGGATCGCATGAAAAACTCCTATTTTATTAATTATTAATTATTTGTTTTGCGTCATAGAACATAAATTTTTTTCGAATAAATTTAAAAATATTATTGTTACTCATATAAATCTGATTAATTGTTGAAATTTCTGCATATTTTTAATTATAATAAATTATATTCAATATTGATTATATATTTTTAATCTTGGATTTTTTGTTCAAATATGAAATTTATTTAATTAATATCATATTTTTTAATTATAATATAATTTATCAAACTGCGTCATCGTTTAATTATTTATAATTTAAAAAAAACCGAAAGAAACATTATAAATAAATAAATGATAAAAAGATTATTTTTTAATATGGTAAATGTCTGTCTTTTTTTAGAGTTACTCTAAAAATAAAGTATCCTGCGATAATGTCAAATTAATAACGACAATCGACGGCAATTATAATTAATATATACTTTTATTTCTAAAATTATAAATTAAATATAATTTTCAAATGAATTTTTCTCGTTCACTTCACAAATTATTATAATTGATCAAATAAAATGTTAACCAATAATATGTATCTTGGGTATACAGACGCTGTAAAGCGTTGTCATTTAATTCAATTAACATATTATCATATATACATATGAAGTAATTTCGAAATAGACAGAAATTTACCACACCATTTTAGTGATAGAATAAAATTAAAAAACTGACTTACCTGTATTAATGTTATTCATTTTCACTGTAATTATACCAATATTATTTTGTAAATTTTTTGAATTAAATAATGGATGTACATCGGCTGTATCACTTTGAATATATTGACCAAATGATAATAATGATTTTCCATTATTATTTATATTTGAAAAAATGTTGAGTCCAATTATCCATTTTGAATATCCGTTAATATTTTGTGCAACAGTTATTATATGATTTTTTGTTATAAATGTACCAATTGAAATGTATCCATAATTATGATGAGCCGTCGTCGTCACTTCATTTTCATGTTTTTGTTGTTCACTTATTATTATGCATAACCAATTATCGGTTGAATTATAATCATTTGTTAAATGTTTTTTTAAAATTAAATTACTTGGAGCTGTCTACCTAATTTTATTATAAATAAATAAATAAAAAAAATAAATATAAATAATTAAATGAATAAAAAATATATATGAATATGAGTGTAATAATATTTAATAATAATAATTAACCTTAATAATTGTAATTGTATTTATTAATAAAATTAAAAAAATTAATCGTAAATTATATAAAATATTCATAATTAAAAATTGTGCGGCTTCGACTTTAATATTAAAATATAAATAAAATTATGGTTCGATCGTTTAAATTAAACTTAATATAAAATAAATTTAGTTTTTTTTGCATTTGTAATTTTTGTTTATTGAACACAAAATTTGATAAAAATATCACATAAATGTTTTACATAAAAAATATAATAATATATATAATATAAAATGTGAGATAAGCACAAAAGGATTATATTCTCATATACCATATAATAATTTCATATCTTCATAGTATATAATACTATCATTATATGTACCTGTATGTGTTGTGTACATGCAGTAATATGATTTTAGATAGAAACTAGACAAATTTTCATACATATGAAATATACATTAAAATACCTTTATATTTGAGTAAGCATTACATAAATAATTATTATCTAATGTATGCAATGCACAATATATATATAATTGTACTGTTGTCCTAAAAATAACAGCACTGACTTTCAAATTATATTTGGATGTGATATCTATATTGGATAATTGGATGTAGATTTATTAATATTTATGCATTGTGAAGAAATCTTAATAAAGTGTTCAAGTTTCATTACAATTTCTTCAGTATAAACCAAAATAACATTTGCATTTAGTGCGAGAAAAATTGGTAAAAATGTTACCGAAAACAAAATGCTTTTTTATTCAAAATACAAGTATTTAAGTTAAGTGAATAAATCCGCATTGGAAAAATAACCAGAATGATTTTTCTTTAACCATTCCGGTTATTTTTTGGACGGTGGCAGTATTAATTGTTTGTTTTTTCTTCCGGTTATTTTTCGCACAGAGCTTTATAAATAGATTTTACTTTTAGTAAACGAATTAATTAAATACACATTAAGATTACATGAATTTTATTATTCCTACACATAATTTATGATATTTTAAGATTATATAATATATAGATATACATTTACAACACCATATTTTCAAAGATACTCGATTTCTGACTGTCTGAACAAATGATAATTGAGTTAAGTATGTTTTTTTAGTATTAAAATCGCAATGTCCCGATTGAATGACATGTGCGTTTTAATCACTGCACCACTGAACCAATTTGCAGTTAAAAATTGATTCTATCTTTTTCAAAAATTTTGAACTCAAGTAAAGAAGTCATGTTTCAGATGTCCTACACCAAACACATGCATGAGATTTACTATTGAATGGAGGAATATGAATTGCCACAATTAACCCGTTTATACATAGTCAGCCCTACGAGGTGGACGATAAGAAATTCAGATAATTGTTTATAATTTTCACATTACATTACAATATATAGAATTTGTTATTACAATTTTTATACGTGCGGTTAGTACAATTCTTTTCTATTGTATAGCATTTTTAACAAAATAATTTGTAGGTCCCTGTCACCTACATATACGATATTATATGATATTGATATTGATATTGATACTATTACACATATAAACACAAATTATTAATACAAATGTATTTCATGAAATAATGAATAATCTTTAAATCTAAATTTTATCATATGGATTTAAAAAATTTTTTATACGATTATATTCCAACACCTTTTTGTCAGAATATTATAGTGTCATCATAATGCAAATTTATATACACTTTAAAATATTCGAATTAAATAAAAAAAAATTATGGAACGGGTTGTCAAAATCTCTTAATCATTATGCCGAGTTAACAAATGAGTTCTGTATATGATATCTGATGTTGTTATGCCATTGAACACAAGTTTATTTTCTGTTTTGATTCAAACAGATCAAATGTTTACATTTAGAAATCAAAATCAATTGTATTGTGAGACGACAATAGCTTATGATGTACGATTTCCTTCCAATGCTACCAAACTAATAGCATCATCTTCCCTGATGTACGAGCCTTTTTTTTTAACTTACTGCATTACATTCTCCCTTATTTGTTATCTAATTGAATTGAATATACACAACTTGTTAATATGTTCGGTGTACAATTTATCTGTATGAATTTATGCCTGTCACAGGCGAAATATATGTAACATTTCGCAGCAAAACAAATATTTATAAAATTGTCTACAGGGAATTTTATAAATAAAGAGTTTACATTGTAATCGAATAAAAAAAAAACCCCTAATTTTTATAACCTGTAGAAATTAGCGCCCAAAAAACGGGTTACTAACAATTCCGAGACGCTCATATTATATCAAAATGTTCGAAAAGGTCAAGTTTCTAGTCAATGTTTTCTGTAGATGTTTTTCATAAAATTATAAACGTTTCAAAAATTTACTAATGTAACTTGTTACATAATTAAACAATTCTTTACACTTAAATTATAAACATTAATTATAAATTGTCACAATAATTAAATAAAACGTGTTTGATTTCTTTTCAAATTTAATTATATGTACCTGAAATATATAATTTAAAATTATACAAAAGAAATAATTATAATATTTTTAAATACATATTTCAAAAGATATATACAATTTGCGTAATTTATACTAATTATTTATTTGGTCGTAATGGAATTCCTGTTTGTTGTGATATCCATGTTATTACAGATGCCGTACGTGTATAACCAGCTGGATGACCAGCACCACAACCAGCACTTGATATAAATGATACAGTACCAACTAATGTATTTATACCGGCTTCAGCAATTGTTAATGGACCACCATTATCATTAGCACATGGACCTTGTATATTAAATTCAGAACCAAAGGTACACATTGTTGTGGCACCAATGACTGTGGCACCAAAGAATGATGCACATTCAGCATTTGAAATAATTCTAGTGCGTACATAACGTAAATATGATGATACATTACCTAATATGCATAAATATAAATAAATAAAATAATATATACACACACCAATTTACATATAATTCTATATAGTAATTTGCGGAAAAACTAACTTGTATCATTTAAACGTCCGAAACCACTTAATGTTGCTGTACCATTTACAAATGTTGTATTCACTTGATTTTGTGCTGGCAAACGAATTGATTGTATTGTATTTGTAAATGTTACATTTATTGGTAAACTTAATAGGGCAACATCAAATGCAAATGTTGTTGGATTATATTGTGGATGTACAATTCTAGTTGATGCTAACATTGACACCTGTGGTTGATTTAATGATATTGCACCCATACCAATTGTTATAGCATTAACACTATTTTTTATTTATATATATGAAATAAAATCATTGATATAATATAGAATTAATTTTAGCGCACGCAAACTTATTATATTAATGAGAAGAAAAAGACACATAACACTTACTTTGTAAGACAATGAGCGGCTGTTAAAACCCAATTATTTGATATTAATGCACCACCACATAATGTTGTTGCACCTGTACTAAGTTGTCCAATTATTGATACATGATATGGAAATTGTCCCGTTGTTGCATTATAACCATTTATAATACGTTCAAAATGATTTATATTCTTAAATGATGGTAAAACTGGAGTCCCAGCCTATATACACATAAATATTTATGCATTTATAAATTCACTATATCTTTTTTGTATATATTTATTATATAAATACTTAAAAATTATGTACGAAATTTTATTACCTGACAAACGGCTAATAAACAGGTAATTAAAATTATTGACTTCATTGCTTATGATAATTCCAAATAATAATTACAATTGCCAATTTCAATTCAATATATATATATTTTGTATACCATCCCGTCCGTCCTATCTATATATACCAAATTATTTATCTATAATTATTGGTAATTTTTGTACAATCATATGATAATTGCAATAATTATAACATGTACACAAATACTACCGTAAAACCAATTGATAGTAGGTGATTTATATAAAATAAAATGAAAAAAAAAAAAGTGGCAAACAGAGGGAAGAATATTTTGATTGAAATCAATTAGAAAAATAATAATATAGTAATGAAAACGTTTATATATAATATAACATATATATATATATATATATACAGACAATTATAGATTAGATAAGACATATAGAATGTTTAAATGTTTATTTTATAATATCACATCATTCTGAAAGAGTGTAAGAGTGTTTTTATTTGTTGAAAAAGTAGAAAAAAAAATTTTAAATTTAAAAATAAAAAAATATGCGAAAAAATTGTAAAATTATCAATAAATTATGTACATAGTTTATTTTAATTGTCTATTTATATACGTGGGAGTGGGTGGTTTGAAAATTTTTCGGCCTATAACAATGTAAGACAATTTTTGTTGAGGTGAAATAAAATTTATTTTAATATTTTACTATTCATCAACATTTCCTTTCATTTAATTACATTTATTCTATAACGTTGTTCCAGTAATTCAATACCATCGTTTAAGATATTCATCATTTGATGTAAAACGCTTTCCGCATGCATACAATTTTTCCGATTTTCAAAATATATAGAACCAAATCTGATGCATGCACGATTGATGTTCGAACAATTCATTCTTTAATTCGTTGAATTTTGCCATCAAAACACTTGTGTGAGCGGAACATGTGTCTGATAGGAGTTTTACCTTTCTGAAAATAATCGATAAAACAAAACGTAGTTTTTTAAGCCAAAAATAAATTTTGCCATTAGCTTTCAAACTTATCCATCTTTGGTGTACCTCCACCGGCTTCTATCCATTGTGTTGACCAATCTTTCTTCTTTATCTAGCACCGTATTATATAGACTTGTTGAATAATTTGTCGTATGATAGCATAATATTTGGTTGACCTTGAACGTGGTTTGCATATTGTAAGCGGAAAATTTCAAAAGTATAGTCCATTTTTTCATAGTTGAAAATGAAGGTGATGTGAATCCTTTTTAACAACAATTTTTTTTGTTTATGAATTTCTATTGGTGTTAAACTGCAATGAATATGGACAGATCGAAATGGATCTTTTCAATACAATTATGGTTTCACAGTTTCTATATAACACGATCAAAGTTATCGAGCCACGTTGTGTCAGTCCGAGAACTATTCAGACTGATATGCATATACAAATAGTATATTTATAACATTTTCAATTGATATTTATTTATTGAATGATATTTTAATAATATTCTCAATTAGATTACATTCATATTTTTATCATGTTTTCATAACTTTGATGATATAATGTTACCGCATCCGGTTCGGTCCACACACATTAACTATATATTTCTATTTTATATTTATTCATCTGTAAAATGTGTTATTTTTATTTTAGTCAATCATATTTTGCGTTTATTATTATATTTTTTTTTTTTTTTGTTATAATTAATCACAAAGAAAATCTTATGAAAATTTCGTGTACGAATAAATGTTTCTATACACACAAACATGGCAACAAGATTTGAATATTTTAATTTTGTGAAATTGTTATTGTTTGCATATAAAAATTGGTAGTAAATAGGAGTAGGTGGTAAAATATAATTTATCAATTAAATGTTTCATTAATATCATTATACTCGTGTTTTATTAAATAGATATTTATATTTTAATTAATAATAAGTTAAAATTATTTAAAAGATAAAATTGGAAATTAATACAATTATTATTTATTGTATATTATTTAATTAATAATTTCATTAATCCAACTTAAATAAGACGTAATTCTCATATAACCACTGCCACCAATGTCACACATATTAGATGAAATAAATGAACGAATGCCAACTTGTATATGACGACCACTAGATTTATCGTATATTACTAATGCACCACCAACGTCAGCATCACATAAATTTTGTTTAACATTTCCAATTGCACATAATGTTGTTGGTTCAATTTCCCGTTCAGGAAAATAACCTGAACATAGAAAATTTTCAATAATACTTAATCTAACCCATTCTAACCTATAATCAATTATACTATTTTCGTATAGTACTTGAAACCCAGAAATCTTAGCTGATTTACCAATATATGTTTTATGTAATTGTCGTGTTGATGGTAATGGTATAGCCCGTATATATTCTATATAATATCGAAATATGAATTATTTATATAAATATAAATTATTATTATTATTATTATTATTATTATTATTAACCCCTTAAGGTTCTTGACCTTTTATGATGAAAGTCTTAAAAAGTGGAAAAACGACGAGATCAAACTATATTGACTCGTTATATGCCTTTTTTCAAAAATTCGTTAGGACGAGCCTGGCTCGTGCAAAAACCTTAAGGGGTTAATTATTATGATTATTATTAGTTAAATGTCATAAGATAATTTAAAATATTTAAGTTTAATAAATAAAAGGAAGTTGGACAAAAATATGTTATACAAAAAAAAAGAAGCAAGAAAGGCATTTGATTGCGGGCAAAAAGATTTTTATAAATGTAATTTTTTATCTAAGAATTTATTCGATTTAAGAAAATGTTGCTATCTAAGAAGTTGATATTTATCTTTAACCATTCTAAACCATGGGTAACAATTTGCGGTTATATACAAATTCATTTTAAAACTTAATATGATACGTACGGCACTCGCAACACGTTTGGTGTATGAGTAGGTCTATATGTAATTCGATAACCGAAAAAAATAATATACGAGTATTTATTATTAATAGAATTTTATTAAAATGACATACTTGAAGTGTCAACATTCACTCGTATGAGCGCAACATCATTCATTTTCATATGTTGATTATAATTAGGATGAATAACAATGTTATCATTATAAATGCCATCGAAAAATGAATGATTAAATACCGTTCTTGGTGATATTAAATTAGTTGATCCTAAACCAATTTTTATTTTTTTGATTATTGCATTTTCTAAACTATATAATAAAAATAATAATTAATTTTTATCCTTCTTTTTAAATGCATCTATTAAAATTACTAAACACATTGAGCTGCTGTTAAAATCCAATGATGTGATATAATTGAACCACCACATAATTTTCTTAATTCATAATAATATATACTAAGCACTGATGCATGCCATGGAAATTCACCATCTGTTGCATAATGTTTAGTTATAGTTGGTTTCTCTTTCGATTTTAATGCAAATATTATTAAGTGGCATAAGTTAAATAATAAACAAATGATACGAAACTTATTATTGAACATCATTTATATAAAATTCATATATAGCCAAATATAATATTAATTTTGAAAATCGTTTTTTATCAAACACTTCTTAAAATAGTATTTATATATTTTATTTTTATTTTTTTGCAATTAAAATACAAATTTGATTCGGAATTATCGTTTTTATAATAACATCGCAAACACATAAGTGATTTTGAATGCCTATTGTAGAAAATATATATATTCGTATTATAAATTAACTAATTCTATACTAAAATATATTATATTTAATATAATTTAATTCAACCACCAGAGCATATAGTAACGATCCAGGAATTCTAAAAATTGGAATTAATATAGTTTTTATGACGATTGATATAAGATCTTTGGAATATTTTCTCAAATATGTCGATATGACAACAACAGAAAGAAAAAGACTAAAGATATTTCAAAACATAACGGAAAAAATTTTCGATTTGATAATCCCATAATAAAATTTTATACTATTAATAATCAAGAATCATTTGAGAATTTATATTTTTATTTCCGCATTAAATAATTAATTAAACATTTAATAATTATATTTATTTTTTATTTAAATAAAATATTTACTTACTAATTTAAATTATGTAATTAAATAAAATTTTGATAACTTTATAAATTTTAAATAATTTACATTTATTAAAAATTATAACAAAACCATCATCATGTATTATATGAGAACACAAAAGAAACTGAACCTGAACTGAATTGAATGTATGGTATTTTGTGTGCAGTGGTATGGTGACGATGAATATTTGTAGGACTGTGTGAAAAGTCTCTAACAAAAACATTATATAATAAAATGAATTTTTAATATAATTCACGGTTTGCTTACGTCCTTTCGTTAATCTTTTGACAGAATTTTTAATCACATTAAATGACTACGTGCACACGGTTCACACTTTATTTACAAAATATATATTATTATTTATTAACTTTTAAACCGATGCAACATTAAAAATACACAACCATTTTATTATTATATATAAAAAATATGAACTAAATCTCGTATACACATTTAGAAAACCAATATCACATTGATCAATTGGAATATCAGAAATAATGCCTACTTTTATGTAACCATGTCTACATCTATCGAATATTACTAATGCACTGTCAATATCAACCTCCGGCATACATTTCGTTCAGGAAAATTCTTTCCGATTGTACATAATGATGATTGGTAAATATGATTATAGTACATTTTCATACATTCATAATTATCAATAATACGTAAACTAACCGATTTCAATGTACGTGATAAAACTATACAATCGTCATGTAATTTTCAAATACAATATATTTATTTGATACCAATGTCTATAATTAAATATTGTAAATACATTTAACGGATATATTTTTATAATTACAAATGCATTGTAATAATAATGCTATAATAGAATTAAATTTTCAGAAATTCACACTACAAATTTAAATCGGTTTTTAAATATACATTTTATTATTATATACAATATTTTTAAATTATATGTCGTAGAAATACTTACAAAATTTTATAAATTATGCAGAATTAAATTAAATGTTGTCACATGTTTTATTTTTAACATTTATTAAAAATTAAGTTCACAATATAATATAGAGAATATAAATTAGATACTAACGATGTAGTTTTATATAGTTATATTCTAAATCGAATTTGACGGGACGCTCCCTGATTTACTTATTTTACCGACATATATGGTTAGGTTTTTTTTATAACTATTGTATTATTAAAATATTGTATTATGGAATTATGAATTTTATAATTTATTTATAATAAATTTATCATTTTATATATACAAAAAATATTATTGCATTATGTGTTCTATGTTTTTTTTTTTAAGTTTTAAGTTTCAAGTCTTTATTTATTTTATACACATTATCTGCGGATAATATTCTATATTTATTTGACTGTATTAAAAAACTAATAAGTTGACTTAAGCATCTTCGGTAAATACAAATGTTTTGTAAATTTTCATTCTATATATATTGTATAACCGCAAATATATACAATTACACAAAATTTTGATAGTGTCCGTATGTACAAAATGGTGGTGTACCAATTGAACCCATCGGACAGAATGGATCACATGCGTTCAATGGTTCTTTACATTCCGGTGGGATACCACCATTGGTGCAACGACAAAACGGTGCTGTACCAAAAGTTCCCGATGGACACATACAATTACAGTCCATTTTAATTGTTTCACAATCAGGATAATTACCGATAGTACCGGTCGGACAATATAATTTTTGACAATCAGGATATGTACCATTATAACCAGGTGGACATGTTGCAGGCGGTGGTTTACAATGTGGTTGTTGTTTACCAGTCCATCCTCTGGGACACGGTATTCCCGAACAATTAGGATAATTACCATAAGTATGATGTGGACATTTTATCTTAGGCACTGGTGCATCATGACAATCAGGAAATTTACCTATTTTACCATATTTTCTACATGTTTCTGGTGCTATACATTTCGGTTGATAATCACCTTTCCAACCATTTGGACATTGAATTCTTGTACAATTTGGTTCGTTGCCTGTATAATACAATGGACATGGTGTATAACAATTTGGATGACGTCCAATTTGTTTGGGTCCACATGGTTTATAACAATTTGGTGGAATTCCTATTTTTCCGTTGGCACACCGTTTGGCCATCGAAATATTTACATTTATCACTGGTGATAAATAATCGGGTCCTAAACAATTTGGATATGTTCCATGAAATGGTGCATTACATTCACACGTCGCATCAATTCGAATAGCCCTTGGTCCACAATTATTTTTTTCAATTTGTTGAATTGTATCTGCATATTTTAAGCATATAAATATTATTTGAAATATTAATACTATATGCTGCAGCTGCGCGTTCATAAATTTCATTATAATTAATATAGAAATAAAATTAAAATAAATAAGTTAAATTAATTATGCGGGCGGATATAATTAATATATGTACGAGTATATGTGATAATTATTATTAAATGATCGATTTTTTTATGCTTTGTATTAAGAAAATTTTATTATGATTTATACAATAAATATAAATATATAAATATATTAACTGTTTGCGCGTATATGTATAATTCGTAAAAAAAACTGATAAGATTAAGATCATTTGAATTTTATATTGAATTAATTAATATTTTAAATTTAAATATAATTACAAAATATTAAACAAATTCAGTGCAATATTTATAAGCTATTTTTATAAATAATTTACTATTACATACACGTCTTATATACACAATAAATATGTATATAACCTTATTGATAAGACGTTTTGGGGAACAAAAAAAAATAATAAAAAATACAATCATTTTGTGATTGTCCTTCGTTTATTATTTTTTATTTGTTGAGTCAATGCTATAAATATAAAATCAACGTTATATATATATATTTAGTTACGAAATTGAAATAACAATTATTGGAATATTATAATAAAATATTCAATTGAAAACAAAAAAAATTGCTTAAATTGATTCTTAATTGAAAAAATTTTATATTTTATATAATCTTCGATTTTTATATAAAAAGATTGATTATGTTAACATAATGTATAGGTAACACTAAAAGTCTATATTCACTTATTCACCATATAAATATATATATATATATAGGTTATTATTACAAATTGTTATACTGTTTCCATAGACAATATATACATAAAAAAAACTAATCACTCAAGACTATTAACATTTAATAATCGCACATATATTTTAATATTATATTTTTTATTGTCAACTACTTACTATTAACTTCATCGTCGAAAAATTAAAATAAAATAACACTCATGATCATTTTCATTTAAATAAAAAATTAAATTAAATATAATACCAACATGAAATTTAACCATTTATAATATATATTAAAATATGAAATGGCAAATGTTCGAAGTTATTTTAATAATAAAACAAGTTTAATGCAAATATTCCCATTTGATAAGGATAATATATATGATATTATAGTTTTATGGTATTAGTACACCAGTAATAATATATTGATAATATGTTTGGCAAAACTACATATACATACATTATATTGTATATATATGGCAAAGGTAAATTCTAATAATGAATGAATAATTATATAGAAATGAATTAATTAATAGTGATTTATTATCGAAATGTATGAATATATTATATATATATATATAGAAATAGATGAGAACATCATATGTAAACTATATATAAACCATATAATGCTTTAATAACCTCCGCATACAGTTCTGCACACCGCTACCTCAACCGGTCCATACTAACTACAAATATATATTATTCATGTGAACAAAATTTTTAACATAAAATTTGCAAACCGGCATTCAATGATCTATCACTTTTCATCTTTCTTAATTCATAATCAATAATAGAATATTTTGTATGTATACAAGGTGTGGTTTTAAAATAAATTAAATTGTGTGTAGTGTGAACCTTTCTCTTTCGATTACCGCCCCCCCCCCCTTTGTCACTCTTGACTCTTAATTGAATGCCATTGAAAGTAACTCAAACTTCCTGGAAAGAGTGATATATAACATGTAACGAATGTTGATAGTGCAATTTTATATGCAGTTTATTTTTCAGCATTAGTCTCGTTATTTTATAGTCATACCTCTTATGTGTGTATGTCTACAAGTTTATTATATAATAAAATATTGGGTGAGTTTTTAAGAGCGATACAAACTTGAGGCGTAATAAAACACAGAAAAATTAATGGTATATCTAATATTTTTTTTTTCTTAAAACAGTAATGGATGACAATTAATGTTTGAAATTAAGATATATGTTTGGTAAATGTGCAGCACCAATATTAGCTTTGTTGGACGTTATATAGCACATTCAATTAGTTCCAATTTTAATCACTTTTTCAAACAATTCAGGAGTTATTATAGCCACAATCACGATACAGAAAAGTGTATCACTCTTAACACATCACCCGTTATATCTATTAACCTTTCGCAAGGATAGAATTTGATATTTATAGGTAATATTATTTATAAATATATATATATTTAAACAATATCGTGGCTACGGAACATGTGTTTTTAATATATAAATTTTACTTAAATAATATTTAATTTTTTTTATTTATCATTTTAAAAAAACATCGATATAAACTTGTTTCGTTTTATTTTGTTTAATAAAACGATAATTTTTGTATATTTGAATTTTCTATCTTTTTGGTTTTTGCTAATACTCGTATAAATATAATGAGCAAAATAATACTTCTATTAATTTATTAAAATACCAATTTGCATATCTATATTAAGATTAACCTTTTTATATAGAATTAATTATATGCAAATTGATGAGCTATTACATTGTATAAGATAACTCTGAAAGTTATGGTAATCGTGTATAGCGAATGTATTGGTTTTAAGAAGTTTTAGTAATGACGAATGAAAACATTTGTCATACATTCGAGGTTATTCGTTCAATATTATACCCGCACTTTCCAAAGATCAACATTAATTGAGTATGTTACATTCTCAGATAACAACGTTTCTATATATGATATATATATATGAATGAAATATAATTAATTCCATATATAATTTGGAGTATATTTTTTGAAAACCAATTTAATATATAATTGTATTTCATTTTTTCAAAAATTTCATAAAGTACTGTCACTGACAGTGATGTCATTAATTTTATTTATAACTACTATACAACATATATTTATTGCAATTGTTTATAATATACATTTGTATCTGTTCGCTATATTTATAAATTATATACGCATAAATTCTTACTACATTTATGATTAAAAAATTTTAAATAAATATATATAAACAAAGATTTGATAAGGCTATGAGGAAGGTCAGAAATTATTTATTATAATGTGAAAATATCAGACTGTATATATAGTAATATATATTATATAATTATAGAATAATTTATTTACAAATAAAATATAAATTTAAATCAGAAATTAGCGTGTTTTTGTAATAAAAAGTCAGATTTTTTGTTGGTCTTTTTGTTATTTTAATATTTTCTACATAAATCAAAAAAATTTAAATTAAAAAATAATATGGGAAAATTTTGTAAAATGTAAGTTTTGTAAATAAAAGAAAATCGATAAAATTAATTTAATCAATCAATTATTACAATCTCGTTGGTGAAAGGATAGTGTTACAAATTGTAGTTAAAAGCAATTTAATTTATTTATATAGATTTTTATTTAAATAATTTATAGACGTTTGAAAGCTATAATTTATTGATATATATTCTTGTTAATTTAATGTTAATAATAATAATTCTAACATACAATTTACATACAGATTTTTCATCATAATGATGTGCCAACAACAATTTCAATTTATAATTAGTGATAAAATGTTTAATTGTACTGAAGTAAGCTGTACGATAAAATTTTTAAATACAAAAAATTATTATTATCCAAAAAATTTGAATCGAACAGCAATACGAACGGTTGAAATTTTATATTCAAATTTAAAAACAATACCAAATGAAATATTTAACATATTATTTAATTTAACAACATTTCGGATGTCGAACAGAATTGATAGCATTGATAAAAATGATTTTCGTAATGCATCAAATTTAACAATAATTGATTTACAAAAAAATGACATACAATCGATAACCGATACATTATTATTTGAAACACCAAATTTAATAGAATTACATTTATCACATAATAAAATTAATTTTATAAATTCACCGCCAATATTTAAACATAGTAAAAATTTAAAATTTTTAGCCTTACAAAATAATGTAATAACAAAATTAAACGATTCAATGTTTTATGGTTTAACAAATTTAGAAGAATTACATTTAGAATATAATCGAATAAATGAAATTGAAAAATTAACATTTTATGGTTTAGAAAAATTAAAATTTTTAAATTTATGTTGTAACAATATAAGTGAATTAGATAATTTATTGTTTATAAATTTAACAAAATTAGAAATTATTGAATTACATGAAAATCAATTGGGCGAAATAAAACATGAATTTTTACAATTAGAAAATTTAAAATCATTATATTTACATTCAAATAATATTAAAATAATTGATGCAAATGCATTTCATAATACCAAAAATTTGCAAATATTACGTTTAAAAAATAATCAATTAACACACGTGGAATCGAATTTATTTGAACATTTATTAAATTTAAAAATTTTAGATATATCCAATAATTTGTTTACACAATTCGATATTGTTAATATGTTTAAAAATGTTAAAAAATTAGAACGTTTATATTTAAATAATAATTCAATAAAAACTATTAATTTAAATGATGACGCCGTCATACTACAATCATTAAACTATATCGGACTGGAATACAATCAATGGACATGTAATAATTTAAATAGAACAATAAATTTATTAGTTAAACATAATTTAAAATATAGTATCGATATGGATAATGTATATAATTGTAAATTAAATTAAAGTATATAGTCTTAAGTATAAGAAGAAAAAAAATTATAAATATGTATATTTTAAATAACCGCGGGAATATTGTTATTGCGTCTGCCTTCTCCCATATTTAAATTGCAAATACTTCACGAAAATTAAATACAAATAAATTGACAAAATTAACTTAAACTTGTATCAAATGGTATACAAAGATGTGTTACACAAGTTTTTATCTTGCATAAAAATGTAGCCTAAATCACATCTATTCCAAATATTCATTACATTCAAGCTGATAAATTACTTCGTATTGGTAGCATACATAGTAAATTCATCAATTGGTCTGCAAATATATCGAAAAGTATATATAGATTCCATATTATTTTTATATGAGTAATTAGACCATATATAATGTGACAAATATGCGTGTTATAACGATATAATTTATAAAATCTATATATGATATTTATTTAACATCTGCACTAGTGCGATGAAATGTGAAATATAAAACGAAAAGGCAATCTGTTTGTTTGTGACGTTTGGTTCACGTTTTCTAATAAGTAAATATTATACACAAGATTACACATAATTTTAAATTAAACTATATCCATTTGACTATTTGAAATCAGGAAATGATGTGGTGCTTCCTATTTTTATTCCCATTTTTTATTTATTTTATATATAGTCTATTATTCGTTTTTCTTTTATAAATTGCGTGCAAAAGAATTTGGTTGCCGCAAAAGAAAAAAAAAAGGCTATAGATACTCTGATGCATCAACTTTTCTATAAGTTTATTGAAATTAATTAATATATTTAAATAACATAATAATATTCCGTGTTGTGATTTTCCGGAAACTTTTAGAGTAACATGTCATACATAATTAAATGAATATATGTATACAACAAATAATGTGGGTGTGCGCGATTTGTTTCTTAAAAATATTACTGTGTAATTAAATGTAAATAATTATGTAAAATCATGTTTGTCAATTAACCATCATACACGGCGCAGTAGTAGGTAGATCTGCAATAATATAATTGACAAATGCTTCTGTATATTTATATGTTTTACATTGCGATTCATATTTAATTATATAATAATATTATGTCTTTCATTTTCAATCATGTATTAGACAATATTTTGTTAATTACAATATACATGTTTTATAATTTATATATATATATATACAAATGCACCCCCCCCCCCATATGCAACTAACAATTTTTTAATTTTACCATATGTATTACTTTGTAATGAAATAATATATCATATCGCACCAATCATATACAATATATTTTTTTTTAAAAACGCATGTTTAATGATATGTTTTTATAAATTATTAGCTAGTATAAAATTATTTATCTTTTAAATTGATCCGCAATATACGATATACGAAGTTTTATAACATACCAATATATCGCCATCGGATATATGTTTTACCTAAATGTTGATTGGTTATTATTGTAGTTAAATTAAATATAATAAATAGAATTTTATTAATATTATAATAGTTTTTGATTCGTTGTTCACAATCAATCTATATGGTAATAATGAATTATTAATCATTAAAATTATGTATTGCATAATTGTATTAAATCGGAAAAAAAAAAAATAAATAAATAAAAGGAAATATATAGATATTTAGAAAAATCAAATCAGATAATAATAACTAATTAAAATTATTATATATTTTTAATTGACAAAAAAAAAATTGGTTGAAATTAAATTTTGTGTGTGCGGATATTATCAGTTATTAAAATCTTATCATAATATTTACAATTACATATAAAATTTATTGTGTATTGGTTATATGGTTTTATTATTTGAATGTATTTTAGTAATTTAATTTACTTGTTTGTTTTTTTTTTCATTTTTGAATTTTTTTAAGTTTTTCTGATCGAGATTGTACAGCAGCTACTAAATTAAATTATATATATGAATGCTGACGATAGATATTAAAAAACGAAAAGATATAGTTTGGCAAAGATATAATTTTATAAAAAGAGATTATAATATATAGTAGTGGCGTATTGTATAAGTTTATTATATCTTTGCCAAAGATATAATTTTATAAAAAGAGATTATAATATATAGTAGTGGCGTATTGTATAAGTTTGTGTAAGTGGAGAAAATGGTTCATTCGTTTACGTTTGTTAATTGTTGTTTTTTTTTTTTTAAATATATATAAAAAAAAAAAAAAAAAACTCTATATATTTAATATATAATTAATATATTATTCAGTGTTTTTTTTTTTTTTGTTTTCAATAAAAAAATAAAAAAAAAAAAAAAAACTTATTTACATAAAATTATCAAATATAATATTTATAACAATATTACAAATATCATGATACATTTACATTTTTTAAAATTTATAAACATTATCATCATAAACATTAGTATCACTGACGAATTGGAATGCCAGTGTGTACTGATATCCAATTTAAAAATGATGTTGTACGTACAAAACCAGCCGGATGACCAGATGCACAACCTTGATTCGATACAAATGATACAATACCAATTTGTGTCCATACGCCGCCTTCGTCAATGACTAATGGGCCACCGCTGTCACCATTACATGTACTTTGAGCATTAAATTCCCATCCAATGGCGCATATTGTTGATGACACAATAACAGATGGTCCATACGTTTGTGCACATTGTGCATTTGATATAACACGTTCATCGATCCAATTCAATGACGTTGACACGACTGCATTAACTTTACACATATAAAAATATATATATACATGTACAATATATAAATAATGAATATTTTTCGCTGGTTTTTAATTTTTATTTATATATATATAATACACTTACCATCCGACGTTCTACCAAAACCACAAACACGTGCTTGACTTGTATGAAACGTACCCGCATAGGCTTGTGTTAATGTTGGTAAACGTATCGCTTGGATACTAGCCGAAAATGTTAATGCACTTGGTAATCCAATTAATGCAATATCATTATTTAATGTATCACGATTAAAATGTGCATGTTCGATAACATTTGCTGTATTCATAGCAATAACTGGTGCATTTAAATTAACGGAACCGAAACCAACGGTATATGATACAAAACCACGTGTACAATGGGCAGCTGTTAGTACCCATGTTGGTGCTATAATACCGCCGCCACATATTGATTGTAAACCCTTTGAGGTGTGCGAACGAATCGATGCTAACCATGGAAATTGATTAATTGAAGCCGGTGAACCGTTAACAATACGTGCTAAAAATTGTGTACGTACATCTTCCGGTGGTGTTGGTATTGCTGGCCACTATATTTATATACATATATATTTGTGTTTAGTATATATATATATATATTAATCATTTTTATATAACATTAAAAATCACATATATTTAAAATTTTTTTAAATTCACACAATTAATTTTTTATTTACATATACTATTATTAATTTTTGTAATTTTTGTATAATATTGTATAATATTAATTTATATTGGAATAACTTACTGTACGACATAATACAAAACAAATGATATGCAATAAAATAATAATAAATAATTGAATTTTCATATTTTATTTATTTTATTTGGTATATAAGTTTTTGTTTTTTTTTTTTTTTAGTTGAATCACTATTTATAAATTATTATTAAAATAAAAATAATAATAATAATAATAATAATAATAATAATAATAATAATAAAAATAATAAAATTCAATATACGAGAGACTCTAAGTCTAATGGTAAAATATTAGAAATAAATTAAAAATACAATTCTTTTTATATTATATATTTAAAAAAACAAAAAAATATATATTTAGATAAAATCTATTTAGTTCGTTCGTTATTATATATATATATGTTTGTTGTTATTATATATTCAATTTGATAATTAATATTTTAAAATTATTATATATAAAATTTTTTGTAAACATACCACCACCACCACCTCCTACTCCTATAAGAGTATGGGGCCACAGACAGCACATCATGTTTATATCATCACAATCATCATCATATCACATATATTGTTCCGTAATTGATAAGATTATAATACATATTTACTTATTTAATAATAATTATATGGAAATATACTATGTACTCTATATAAAATAGATAGAGGTATCCGCTATAAAATATCGATATTAATTAATACACACAATAACTATATTGATAATATAATTGTTATTAATAATTATAATTACATTAATAAAAAGGATTCAAGGATCGATTTAAATATTAAATAATTATTTAGTATATTTTCCTTTTATATATTAAATATATAGAGCTTTTATGATTATAAATACAATGTATCAGCGTAATTCATTTACAAGAGATGCGGTTGTGTTGCTGTGTGTATATATAGATAGATAGAACGACGGCAGGAAGGTAAATGGTGTATGGAAGGTAAAACAAGGAATTATACTTTTTTGAACAAAATCAATTTATTTTCCAACATAATCTCCTTTCAGCTCGACACACTCTTTACAATGGCATTTAAAGTTTTTATCACAATACAGAAAATACTAGTAGTTGCTGAGTGCCAAATGTGCCGGAGAGAATATGTTGGATGTAAAATAATTCGTACGTAATTTGGCGATGTAAATTGTCAAATGGTTAAGATGTTGCATGTGATGGAATAACATTTTTATTTTTTTGTTGTTATATGAAGTCGTTTTTATGCATAATTTATTCGATTTTAAACGGTTTTATAATGACGAATAATATACACAACCGCTTATTGATTTACTCTTTTCTAAATAATCTTAACGAATCAAACCATGCCATATAACCTTACTGCGCTAATGAAATTGTTTCTGGCTTATTTGTAGAGTTTTCATAGGTTCTGACCATATACTGCTTTGATTGTTGTTAAAAATGTTATCAAATTATATGAATAAAAGTCAAACTATGTTGCGCCACAAACAATATTTAAATATCATATGTTTTGTCAAAACAATATTATATTGTATATATGTGCAACAATATACGGTTGAGTCTAGATTAAATATTTATATATTTATATATTTATATATATAAAGTGGGTTAATTTATTGATTACCTATCTATTATATCTATCTATTTCCATACGTACATTGTCTGGATTTGTCAATATCGTTAATTTGTATTTATATATTCATTAGATGGCATGTAATACATTATATCGTGCATTAAATTATTCTTAACTATATATATATATATATATATACTATAATTAATACGACTTTAAGCGTTTACAATATACAAATAACTTCAGTGGCGGTATTTACAGTAAATAAACAGAGATACAGAGGCAGATAATTTAGATTGATAACGACAAACAGAACAATAGCAAACCTATTATTTTTTTTATACTATAATTAATACGACTTTAAGCGTAATTAATAATAATGCATTTGAAAATTATTCGATAGCAATAGGAAATTAAGAACTTATACTGATTATTACCCTTATATATTATATATTATATATACAATATACAATATTTACCAGAAGTTTTAAAACAATGTTTTGAAAAAATAACATTTACATCGATATATTGGTTGCGTAATTATAAATTATAGTCAACATTATTATACGTTTTCGATATACATATTTACAGTACATAGTGTGGTATGTATACCTAATATTTATAGTTACGCTTATATATACCTATAATAAAAACATACAGAAGTTATATAATGAAAAAGGAAACTTTATATTATATTGATTTGTCAAATGTATAGATGGAGATATAGTCATATGTATATATCATAAATTACTTCTTTAAATTCAAAAAATTCAGTGCATTGATTAATTTATTGATTGATCCCATCATTTCTTCAATTTAATTTACATATATTGTATAAAGAAAAAATATTATGGTATTTCATGATACCCGATTATTGACAATTTATTAATTGTTCACTGAAACAGCCAGCAACAAACAATAAACAAATATCATTTCAAATATTATAAGATTAAATTAAAAAACAACAGTATTGGCCAATTAATACACATATCCTATATTATTCACATTCATTCAATATATATAGAAATTCCTTTTAATTTTGCGGTTTGGTTGCAATTTTCTATGGTGTACATTTAGCTTCACATGCACTTTCATAAAAATCGAAAATATGATTAGGATTAATTTCATCCAATAATTTAATAGAGTGCGGAAAAAAAAGGATGAATATTACTTAAAAAAAAAATATAAAATATATGAAATAATATTTGTATTTCGTTTTTTAAATTATATTAATTTTTATCATTTTGAAATGATACAATTAATTATTATTTTTTAAAATGTTTCCTTAAGTATTATTTTTAGCATTTATTTATATATTTATTAGTTAAAGAAAAGTGTGAAAACTGATAGTTATAATAGAATCAAAATCTCATCTATTATAATGATTAAAAATTGTTAAATTTATATTTTAAAAATAATGTTTTACATTTACAGTACTTTTGAACGTTTACAAAAGTTGAAATATTTGAAGAAAAGTTAAATTTTATTAATTCACCCTTTTCAAAACGTGGATTTTATGATTTCAAAAAATCCTTTTCAATTAAACGAGAAGCATCGACAATGTTCGTCATATGTAAAATTGAAATATCACAGTAAAATATATTAAATTTGGTTTTATTTACAATAATATCCAAAACCAAGAGCAAAAAGAAATTAATCTCACAATGAACTGAAAGCACACTTTTAAATTATTATTAAATGCATTTAAAAATGTAATAACAGATCTGCTACGGACATATAGGCAATATTGATCCTTTGTATTGTTAGTAATACTCTGTTAGAAAATGATAAAAATGTCCATATTCATTTGTTTGAATTATGTTGATTATTTGATACATTAGCAACAAATGTTTTTGATGTGATATAAAATACCCCTTTATTAGTTATAAATTGATCCATTGGAGAATAATGATTTGGATTATTTATAAATATTTAGTTTTAATGTTTTAGGAAATAATCAAATCCATCTCTTTGAAAGTATTACCAGAGGTAAAAAATTCTTGAATCAAAAAGTGTTATTTTAACCCCTTTCAATAACTGACCATAACTTTTACTGAAAGAATATAATATTTCTTTGAAAAAGATATTTTAATGTTTTACTATAATCTGTTGAAATATAACTATGCTTTTAAAACTACAGTTTTTATCCAAGAAATTATCATCTTTAATGTTTCACAAAAAAGGATGAAAATAACTCTTCCGAAAAATTATATTTAACACTTTTCTTATTGTTTTTGAAATGATAATATTAACTCGTATTTTAGAGGATGAATTAAATGTTATTGAGATGGGAAATTTCAACTAAAAAAAAAAAAAAAGGTGGACCCAGTCAGGCCATCCTTTAAAATAATAAAATAAAGATTCAATCCATTCTTTTTTTTTTGCCAATTTTAAAGTTCAGTCTTTGTTCTTTATATATACATTTTTTGATCGACGCACAAAAACTACTGTGTCATCTGAATGGAAATATCATATGAAAAAATTTGTTAAGATTAAACCATTTATTACAAAGACATGGAATAGAAAGAAAAGCGGATATCTTTGAATATATATGGTGTTGCGGACGCTACTCAAAGATTAATAATATCTGCGCACATACATCACTATATGGACTAATCACCCATAGAATAATAATCTATCTTTCGTTAATTGCACAGTACAATTGGTAAATTGTTATATATTGCCATGCGGAGTAATTTACCAATTTGGCTGCTGTAATGAATGTTTAAAAGATACCATAAGCTCCACTTAGAGAAATATATCATCTATAATAATAATAATAATAATAAATAATGAAAAATATTGCATACTCTATTCTATATTCTGCGTATATTTTCAGTGTATAAATTTTAATTAATCTTTTGTTTCGATCGATGTATAAAGTAGTCTATTTACACAGAAAAATAATTTTCTAAAGTAAAGACGCGCACGTATATCATATGAAAAAAAAAAATTTTCTACAATATTATTGACATTTCCTATTAAAATTTCTTATCACAAATTTGTCATATATACAATAACAGTATAACAACAAAATATATACAATATATAGTAATTTTCAATTACATTATGTACTAATAATATTGTGGGTACGAGTAATACTATAATACTATTTGTTTATACTCATATTTTACTCTGTTTATATTAAAAAAAAATTTGTAATTAATTACATGTATCACATATTATTTGTAATAATATTACCATTACGGAAAAAACATAATAATGATATATAGCAGACCGGAAGGAAGGAAGGATGGATATATATATATATATATATAGTGTGATATTTGTTTAATTGAAAATCAAAATATGTGTAAGTAGTTGCCGGAAATACATTATATTTTTTATCTTAAAGAATTATAATTAATAAAAACTATTAAAATTATGACTATAATAGTAAATTTTTTCAATAATTTATGTAATAATAATGTAAAAATAATATTTTTGTTATCAAATGCAATTTTTCCTTTTTGTGATTGAAATCTTTAAACAATTTTTTGTAAGATAAATAAGTGTACGACGCGTCGAATGATAGTTAATAGTTAATTTAAATTTTTACAATGATTTGTTTGTTTTTTTTTTTTTTTAATTTAATTTAATTTATTTTATTTATAATTAATTGTTATCTATCAATAATTACTTTAATTTTTTATATTGTAAATTATTTGTTGTTTTACGTTTTACGATATACGATATACAACGCAGAATAGAACGATACAAAAGATTATAAAATGATGTTACAATTTAAAAAAAATACCAAACTGAAATTATAATAAATTGTATTCATTTTATTAAGTTATAGGAAAATTACTCAAATATATTTATTATTGATAAAATTAAATAAATTAATTTCATTAATATTTTATACGTTTTTTATATACTTATCTTCAATATACAATTGCAGAAATTTTTAAGTTTTTTTTTTAAGTGTTTGTGTATATAGATTTTTACTTTTCTATGCTGCGTATTAAAACTTAGAAATTTCAATTTAGTGAGACACAATTCACTTTTGTTATAATTACAACAATTCATATTTATATTAAAGTGCATTGGTGTATATGTATAACATATACCAAACTCTCCGTATACTATAAATATTTATCGATTCAAAAATAGACATCAATGAATATGTAAAATTTTGGTTTTTTTTTTTACGTCTAATGATTCATTTCGACTTTAGGATATGATTTCAGGACTAAAATTATCTGTACAACAAGTGTGCGACACATTTTGTTTTCATTATCCTTCGTGTGTGTGTAATCAAATTTTCTGTTTTTTAATCATATATTATAGGTTAAAGTTAAAATTATAATAAACTTTTATGGTATAAATAATGGTATAAATTATATATTTAATTAATCAAATTGGTATATAGATTAAAATATAATAAAATATAAACATTATGGTCGTAAATAAATTCCTGTTATCGATGATATCCATCGTATAAATTTTGCTATATTTAAAAAACCAGCCGGTCTACCAACATCACATCCATCACGATGTTCAATGGCATATAAACCAATTTGTATTAAACGATTATCATCATTTGCTACTAATGCTGAACCACCATCACCAATACATGGACTTTGAAATTGATTATCATTACCAATACCACATAAAATATTATTTGCTAAATTTGAATAAAATGGTTTACACTCATTAATTGTTAAAATCCGTAAATTTGTCCATTGTAATTTTTCATATGGTACAGAATCTTTATATCCATACACACATACAAAATATATATAAAATTATATAAAATTAGATTAAATATATTCAATAAATAAAATATATATTAATATAAATAGTATACGCATACATTTTGATCCAAAGCCTGATACAGTGGCTAGCCAATTTTCAAATGTTCGATATTCTTGGTGTAATGATGGTAATTGAATTGCTTGAATATTATCATTATTTAATGGTAACGATTGTGGTAATTCTAATAATGCAATGTTATATAATAAATTAGTTGATTTATCATCATTATAATATGACGGATGTATTATAATACGTTTTGTTTCAATATAATATATTGGTTGGCTATAATAAATTGAACCCATTTCACAACGAAATATTATACCATTTTCATTACAACCGGCTTCTGTTAATATCCAATAATTTGATACTATTGAACCCGAACACGAATGTATTTGTTCATTATATAATTTTACATGAACTATTGTATGCCATGGAAATTGTCCATGTTTAGCTTCATAACCATTTATTACACGATTTTCATTACTATTAATTGTGGTGCCATTCTTTTAATTTTAAATTTAAATAATTATTTATATTATTTTACATTACTCGCATTAACGAAAATAATAACTATATAATTATGTACTTACATTTTTTGTTAAAACACATTTACAATAATTCAATAATTGTATATTAATTAAAATAAATATAAATAATATTGTTTTCATTGTTATTAACATATAATAAATACAAATATTTATAATATGGATATATTAACTATGTGACAATACAATATTATATTACAAATGGAATGTTATAAATTCTTATATGTAATATATATTTATATAAAATTAAATTATTATTTTAATTAGTTATATTATTATGCAAATAATGTGAAATTTAATAAATAAAATTCTATATTCACAGTAATTTTAAAACGCAAAATTGTTATAACAAGCAAGTATAGAATATGACAAACGTTTCGGTTTAGTAAACTCTGAATATGGGTGATTATTGGCGGTATAGAATTTTATTTTGTTAAATATTTTGTATAAATGTACTAAATTCAAATCGATAGGTGGTAAAAGCAATTATGTAATCTATAAATCTAAGTTTATTAACATAATTTTAATGTAAATTATTCGAGCGATACATATTCTAATCCCCTGCTGTTTTTTTTTCATTGTACATATACCACCTGTATTTTATATATATGGGCATTAACATTACAATATATATTCTGAAATTAGTTAAAATGTATGTTTTTTATATTATAAATTGTTATAAAAAAAATTAATTGTCGTTTTTATTTTCCTTCTATAAATTTAATGTTATTTAATTATCAGTTTTTAATTTTATAATTAGTTTTCTTTAAGTTGGGCTACTCTTCACAATTCTAAACATACTAAACTATGTCCAATATTAGAATTTGAAATCAGAACCATTTGATTAACATTAATATTTTATATAGTTTTTTGTATATTTAATAAGAAAAAACATTTGATTTTCAATATTTTTTGAAAATTACGAGTTAATTAATTAAAAATTAATTTTAAAATATATAATAATCAAAAATCTAAAAAAAATCCATCTGTTATAAATAAATTCTTACTGAAATTTATCAAATAAATAAGATACACATTTATACAAATTTAAGAAGTACTATTTTGATGGTAATTCAATCGATTTATATGTAATTTAATTCTTATGTTATCTTGTTGACGTTCTTTCCAAAAATTTATGGGTAATTTTATACAAAAATAAAAGAATATTTCAACAATTGATAATACACTAAAACCAAGACATAAATTAAAAACACCACCGACATTTGCTACAATAACAAGAATATAAGAATACAAATTTAATTTTATTTTAAATAAAAAGAAAAAAGAGAATATTTACACATCTGTGATTTCAAATTTGAAAACTGACAAAGCATTTACATTTGTTGGATATTAAAGCATTTTTAAATAATGTAAAGAAAATATCAAATCAGTTTGCCTAATTATTTTACAAAATTTGAAATCAACTGATATGTAAAAATAATTAAATTAATCATCACATAAAAATGATATCCAAGTTGTTGTTAAAACTTTCTTTTGAACTTCTACCATTTGGTTTCCATAATATATATGTGCAACAAAAATAGTTTCATTAAATTGTATTGCAGAGCTGTTATAGAAATGTTAAAAATGAAATGAAAATTATATTATTACATAATATACATTTAGTTATGTAAAAGTGTATAATATTTTACAGGATAATTTTGTGATAATATTATAAATTCAATGCCTTTGTCATGAAAATATGAACATTAAGATATTTTGCAGAAACTGAATATGGTTATTCTTTAACATATAACGTGTTTCTAACTTGAACAAATGATTTAGCTTTACAATACTTACAATTGTGGATAAATTGAAAATTGTGAGAAATTACTAAATGTTCTTAATGTTGATATTTTATAATATAGTTGTAAACAAGCTGGTATACAATAAGTACAATCAACTGTTGCAAATTTATCTAATACAAATATAAACAATCATAAAATTTAATTTAAATATTTTTAGCTATTAATGAATAATGAATGTCTCACATACCAATATTATTTTGAAAACATTCGATGTCCGCTGCTATACAATCACGTGCAGTGAATTCAATTTCATCAAAAAACATATCACGTGGCACAAAATATGGATAACATTTACACAATTTATAAATATAATTTCGTAAACATTTTAATCGGCATGCTTGCTCATTATAATAGCCTACATCCACATCAGTTGGTTGAAGACATTTACGTGCGGTTGGCGCTAATTCTAATACATCAGATGCACTAAATGTAACAATTGGATTAATAGCAATATAATTTTCATTTCCAATATCAATTAGTGCACGTTCCGATGAATCATCAGGAAAATCAGATGGATGATGTACATATAAAATATATCCTTTAGATGATAATGTTCCAGATTTACTATCTGTATATTTAATATTTTCACGACCAACAATTGTTAAACCTTTACCAGCACCGTATGCATTAGTAAACATGTATTCATCATCTAGTGGTCGAATTAATTGATTTGATAATTTATAATTATATGAACAACACATTCCATTAAGTGTTATAGTTTTATTCCAAAATTTTGGTGCCATACTTTCATTAAAACACGGAAATGAATTATCCACCCATGTACATTGGAAAATAATTTCTGAACAATCCTTTAAATTTTTTTTTATTAAATAAATACCACAAATAATATAAAAACAAACATTAAATAATAATTTAATTAAATTTTATTATAATTATAATTAAAAATAATACCACACTAAATAAATTAATGCAATCTTTAATGGTCATATTATTTAATTCAAGTACGCCATCAATAATTGGTAAAACTGAATAATCAGAATCCTTATATTCACGTTCATTAAATAATTTTATTGAACGCATGGCACGTAATACTTCTTCTTTAGTTTTATTAGTAGGAATTTTACTAATATTTGATGAGAAAAAAGAAATTTAATTACTTTTTTAAATTATAAATTAATATTTTTATTTATTGTATTGTATTTATACGCATTTTCAATAAAACGTTTAATTTTAAAATCAATAATTGTTTGGGGATGACAAATTGTAACAGCTGGAAATGGTATACTAGTTATCGATCTCGGTGTATCAAATGTCATTATTGTTGGATTATCCATAAATTTGAAAAATAATGACATAACAAGTAGTGCACAAAAAATTAAAGCAATTATTGGTATAATAATCCATAAGACTCTATATTCAGTATTTTATATTATAAGATTGTCTTGAATTAATTAATGAAATAAAACAATAATAGATACATGAAAAATTATAATACCTTATCCAACCCGTTGTAGCATTCCGTCTTAAATAACACATTGCATTTAGATGAGAATATTCCGTAAATTCATAAAAAGTATCTCTCAATACAATTGCGAATAATCGGCGCTTGGTTAATGTCCCTTTATTATAATTATTATCATTAAATAATAATACTGGCGTTGGTTTTGGTATTTTAATTTTAATATTATTCATTTTATTTTTATACATGTTCATGTTCATATTAAAACGTTTTCCATTCAAATAATATCGAATATAAAATATGTTAAATTCTACACTGGTAAAATTTTATGATTTATTTATTTATTATTAAGCTATTAAATTGTAATGTATATGATAATTATTATATATATATTATAATAAATTGAAGTAATTATCAAAAATATTAAATTATATTTAAAATTCCATTATTGTTGTGTGTTGCTATACCATACCATTATTTTGTTTGATTAGAAATAAAGATAATAATTAAATATGTTTATAGGTACCAATAAACTAATATATAATATACTTAAACAAACACCAAAATTCTACCAAACTATATATAATTTTATGTTTTATATACAAATAAATTTATGGAATTCATTTTCGTAATTTTCTATTGTATACTACAAAGTATCGATAATACAAAGAAGACATCCCCATTTGCATATTCCACTGTTTTTATAACATAGTTTTTGATATTAATTGTAAATAATTACACATATTTTTATATCTATATTTCAACGTCAAAAACCGATTATTAGAGCAACTATCAGAAAAAATTTGCGTGGAAGGCCTCGTTAAATAGTGAATAGAATGAAATTTAGTCGTAGAAAAATGAATTAGATCATGCAATTTTGTTTAAAAATTAACATCAATGCTATAATTGCAATAATAAAAGACATAGTGGCTGAATAAAGGAGAAAGTTACATTTACTTATTTATTCAGGTTGTTGTTGAGTAACCCGTCTATAATTTGGTGATGGTGTATTAATGTTTTTTTTTTTTTTTTTTAAACTGAATTACATTGGCAATAAATTTTATTTCGTGGTTCATTTAGCTAGTGAAAATAATATAATTTTCATATCAAATACATATATTAATATAATCATACAGTCAACAAGTTTTACTATACACGTATTTATAATTAAATATTGTATCAATGTACATATGATATACGTATATAGTATAGGCGTAATCGATCGATTTTGATGAATTAGTTTACACGCAAATATGTTCTGATAATTGCTCTATTATCCGATTTTAGAGGTGGTGAAATACAGATATTAAAATATATAATACCAATAAATATTGTATGTTATAAAAACAGTGGAATGAACGTGAGAATGCCTTCATTGTAATTAGTTACTCTTACTATATATTATAGTAAAACAGAAAATTACTAAAATTAATTCAATATAATTATTAGTATATATAAAAAAGTAAGTATAGTTGGGTAAAAATATTATATATTATTATTAGTTTAGCGGTACCTATAAATATAATTCTTATATTTATTTCTATACACAAAAGAACTAACAATACACAATAGTAGCGCAACAACAATAATTAAATATAATTTAATATTTTTGATAATTATACTTCAATTTATTATTATAATATATTGATTATTATTATATATTGTAACAACTTGCATTACAATTTAATAGCTTAAAAAATAAATCATAAAATTTTACTGGTGTATAAATTAACATATTTTATTTTCGATATTATTTGAATGAAAAACGTTTTAATATGAAGAACACGTATAAACAATTGAGCAATATTCAAATTAAAATACCAAAACCAATGTGCCAGTATTACTATTTAAAAATAATAAGAATAATAATAATAGGTAAGGAAATTTAACAAAATTATTCGGGATAGTATCGAGAGATACTTTTTATGAATTTGTTGAATATACTCAACTAAATGCATTTTGTTATTTAAGGCGGAACACTACAACGGATTGGATAAGGTATTATAATTTTTCATATAATTATATGATAATTGTTTATTTTTTATTAATTAATTCATATTCATATAATATAAAATACTGAATTTAGAGTCTTATGAAATATTATACCAATAATAGGATTTATTATTGTTCAAATTTAGAAATAATCTATTGTAACAATCATGACATTTGATACACCGAGATCGATAACTAGTATACCATGTCCAGCTGGTACAATTTGCCATCTCCAAACAATTATTGATTTTAAAATTAAACGTTTTGTGGAAAATTGGTATATAATTAAAAATATTAATTAATTTATAATTTAAAATTAATTTTTTTCTTATTTTAGTAAAATTCCTGCAAATAAAACTAAAGAAGAAGTATTACGTGCCATGCGTTCAATAAAATTATTTAATGAACGTGAATATAAGGATTCTGATTATTCAGTTTTACCAATTATTGATGACGTACTTGAATTAAAGAATATGACCATTAAAAATTGCATTTATTTATTTAGTGTGGTATTATTTTTAATTATAATTATAATAAAATTTAATTAAATCATTATTTTATGTTTTTTTTTTATATTATTTGTGGTATTTATTTAAAAAAATACGTTTAAAGGATTGTTGGTCGTGAAAATATTGAATATACAGAGAGTAAATCTGGAACATTATCATCTAAAGGATATATTTTATATGTACATCTTCCATCTGATTTTCCTGATGAATCATCGGAACGTGCACTAATTGATATTGGAAATGAAAATTATATTGCTATTTATCCAATTGTTACATTTAGTGCATCTGATGTATTAGAATTAGCGCCAACCGCACGTAAATGTCTTCAACCAACTGATGTGGATGTAGGCTATTATAATGAGCAAGCATGCCGATTAAAATGTTTACGAAATTATATTTATAAATTGTGTAAATGTTATCCATATTTTGTGCCACGTGATATGTTTTTTGATGAAATTGAATTCACTGCACGTGATTGTATAGCAGCGGACATCGAATGTTTTCAAAATAATATTGGTATGTGAGACATTCATTATTCATAAATAGCTAAAAATATTTAAATTAAATTTTATGATTGTTTATGTTTATATTAGATAAATTTGCAACAGTTGATTGTACTTATTGTATACCAGCTTGTTTACAACTATATTATAAAATATCAACATTAAGAACATTTAGTAATTTCTCACAATTTTCAATTTATCCACAATTGTAAGTATTGTAAAGCTAAATCATTTGTTCAAGTTAGAAACACGTTATATGTTAAAGAATAACCATATTCAGTTTCTACAATATATCATAATGTTCATATTGTCATGACAAAGTCATTGCATTTATAATATTATCTCAAAATTATCCTGTAAAATATTATACACTTTTACATAACTAAATGTATATTATGTAATAATATAATTTTCATTTCATTTTTAACATTTTTATAACAGCTCTGCAATACAATTTAATGAAACTATTTTTGTTGCACATATATATTAATATTTGGGAAACCAAATGGCAAAAGTTCAAAGAAAAATTATGTCAACAACTTGGATAGGATTATTACCGATAGTTCGCATCTACTAGAACATTGTTGTATATATTCTCTTTGTTTATATTTGTATCCCATGTACATCTTTCCTCGTAGATTAACTTTGACAATGTATTTTAACTACTACTATATGTTTTTTTCTAATTGAGTGAAGTCATGAGAATATTCTTTTAAGTTTCCCATTCTCTTTTGAAATATGTTAAACAAAGGTAGCTGTTTTAAACTTATGAGTTTTTAACCGGACCGTTTTTAACTCAGTGTTTCTAAACAGAGATGATTTTAACATGATTGTTTTTAACGTAGGGGTTTTTAACAGCTACATTTGATAATCATATCATCATATGGTTATGATGCGAAATGGTATATAATGCACTGAGTATAAATGTTACAAAAATTGTTATGATGGAAAATACTTTATAAATAAAAAAAGTGTAAAAATAAAGATTTACAAGTATCTTGTAAGAATAAATTTTTCTTCAAAAATGTTAAAATATATTCGAATATAAAAGGATTCAAAGCTATAGGTATGAAACTTTAATACTATTATTAATAGAAATGTTAATTTTTAGAAAATATTGAATACATAATTATATAAATTAGTAACGATTATATTTTCAGAATCACTCAGTAGCGCAGTGGTATAGCGTTAATGTTAATAAATCGTGAAATGAAGCGGGTTCAATTCCCGCTATTTACATTGAAAATTTCTCGATATTGTAATATATTGAAATTTTTCAGCTGGGTGACTATTTGTTCGTTTATGGAAAAAAAACGGATATCTTTAAAAAAATATTATTATTCAATTAAAATAACTTATATAATTTAACATCTTTTACGTGCTTATAAATCCAACTTAAATAATTTGTTATTCTTAAATATATATTAGGTGCTCCAATATTACATTCATTATTGGATAGATACGAAGTAATGCCAACTTGTATGTTATTACATCCATCGAATATTACAAGTGCACTACCAATATCACCACCGCATACACTATTCCCTGCAACACTACCTGTAACTGTACACAATGTTGCCTGGGTAATATGATGGCCGTAAATATTTGTACACTCAGCATTATCAATGATATGAGATTTCTGCCACCGTAGTGTAGATGATATAGTAATTTTCGCATCATGGAACGCTGCAAACCCCGTAACTGTACCAATTTCATTAACATATGTTTTTTGAACCAATGTTGGTATGGCTATTAATGGCAATTTTATTGACTTTGATGTTTCTGTAATTATTAAATAAATGTAAAGATATAATCTTTTATATATTATATTAGTATTATATATAATAAAGAATGAGCAAAAAATTTTTTTTTAATTCAAAAATGAAACCCAAATAGTGGTAGTCTGAAATATTTTAAATAAAAAAATTTGTAATCTACAAACCTAAATCTATTAAATTATATTTCAATTTTATTAGTGCAACATCATTAACTCTTAAATGTTCATCAAAATCTGGATGCACAATAATTTCACCATCAGAATTGAGGGTCTTGTCGGAATAAATATTATATTCCCTATACGGTGATTTATAATTAGTTGATCCTATATCAATGTGAATCGATTCCATTATAGAATTATTTTGGCTATAGAAAATTAATATAATAAAATTGTATAAAATTAAAGTAAATCATAATTTTATTCTGTTTTTTAAATGGACTTACCGCACGCATTGAGCTGCTGTTAAAATCCATTGTTGTGATATAATTGAACCAGCACATAATTTTTTTAAAATGTTATTGCGATTATATATACCGATAATTGATGCATGCCATGGAAACGTACTATTAAATTCAAAATGTTCTTTTTCATATTGTAAAGAAAATATCAACTGGCTTAAGTTAAACAAGCATAAAATTTTCAATGCAATACTTAACATTTTAAAATCGTATTTCATAGCTATTCTTAAACTGACTAAAATTTAGTTTTTCAGCGCCTTATATAGCAAAAAATTTTCTTTTAAAGAAACGAATAAAATGTTACTATATTATATCTGGGCTATGTCTAATTAGGAATTTTAAGTTTAATTTTATTTAATGACTGGTTTTTTTTTATTTGTCGAAATATAAATATTCTTTGAATGGTTTTACCATCAATAAGTAGTCCAGTTTATTGCCAGAATTCATAGTAATATTGTGACATTGTGTATGTATACTTAATTAACATGTTATTATATACGTCAAACATATTAATTAATTTTCAGTAATGCATGAAGTCAAAACTCATTAAAGGATTAAAGAATTTTAATATTTCAAGGAATTTTAAGTAATTAACATATTATTTTGACTTTTGGATTTTTTTCTCGTAGTCCTGTCTAGAAACTTGCCATCATTTATAAAATTATACAAACCTAATAGATTTAGGTTTGTATAGATTACCATTTTTTTTTATTTAAAATATTTGAGACGACCACTATTTGGGTTTCTTTTTTGTTTTTTAAAAAAAAAAATGTTGCTCAATCTATATAATTTTATTTAATAATCATAGATTACTTAAAAGTAGTAGCATTACCATTAATACCCATACCATCATATATTCAAATATGTTAATGAAACTGGTATTGATATGAGACGATAACTATATCACATACACTACGACACATATTATTGATAATGCTGAATGTAAAATTATTTACGGACAACATTGTCAACAGTTGGAGATAGTGTTGTTGGAAAAATGCGGTGGTGATATTGGTATTTCGTTTGTAATAATTAATGAATATATAATATCGATAGCTATTCTAACGTACAAATTGGCATTATTTCTTTTATATCCAATAATGATTCTACTATTGGATTACCAAATATATATATATATGAATAAGAATTACTGAATATTTAAATTTTATATATATAAACATGTAAACGATATTAAATTATATAATTTTTTTCAATTCACTGCTTAAATTATAATTTGCCCTTAAACTGGTAAATGTTAATGATAGATAGATAGATGAGTGTGTGCGCTGACATTGTTAATCTTTGAGTAGAGTCCAACACTATATTTTCAAAGATATCCGTTTTTTTTTTCCATAAACGAACAAATGGTCACCCAGCTGAAAAATGTCAGTATTGAAATATCGAGAAATTTTCAATGTTTCACGATTTCACGATTTATTAACATTAACGCTATACCACTGCGCTACTGAGTGATTCTGAAAATTTAATCGTTACTAATTTATATAATTATGTATTCAATATTTTCTAAAAATTAAGCATTTCTATTAATAATAGTATTAAACTTTCATACCTATAGCTTTGAATCCTTTTATATTCGAATATTTTTTAACATTTTTATTGAAAAATTTATTCTTACAAGATACTTGTAAATCTTTATTTTTACACTTTTTTTTATTTATAAAGTATTTTCCATCATAACAATTTTTGTAACATTTATACTCAGTGCATTATATACCATTTCGCATCATAACCATATGATGATATGATTATCAATCGTAGCTGTTAAAAACCCCTACGTTAAAAACAATCATGTTAAAAAATCTCTGTTTAAAAACACTGGGTTAAATACGATCCGGTAAAAAACTCATACGTTTAAAACAGCTACGTTTGTTTAATATATTTCAAAAGAGATTGGGAAACTTAAAAGAATATTTAGTTAAAATACATTGTCAAAGTTAATCTACGAGGAAAGATGTACATGGGATACAAATATAAACAAAGAGAATATATACAACAATGTTCTAGTAGATGCGAACTATCGGTAAAACGTTCTTATTCTATAGATTAAAACTATAGAAACACTGATTAATAAGAACATTTTATGTACATTATATGTGCAAATATGCCTTTCTAATTTATTTTAATGACAAATTGTGAATTCCACACACAATACATTGATATTTTATATATGGTATAGTTTTGTGTATATATCTTTTTTGAAATTTACGTGTTAAATAATTCGAAATTTTAAAATTTATAATAATCACAAAGTCTATAAAAATCCATTTGTTATAAATAAATTCTTATTGAAATTTATCAAATAAATAAGATCCACGTGCATTTAAGAAGTACTATTTTGGTGGTAATTCAGTAGATTTATATGTAATTTAATTCTTATGTTATCTTGTTGACGTTCTTTCCAACATTTTGTTGGTAATTTTATACAAAGATAAAAGAATATTTCAACAATTGATAATACACTAAAAGCAAGACATAAATTAAAAACACCACCGACAATTTGCTATAATAAAAAGAATACAAGAATACATTTTTAATTATTTTAAATGAAAAGAAATAACATAAAATATTTACAGATCTAGTGATTCCAAATTTTAAATAAAGCATTTATAATTGTTGGAAATTAGCAAACTAAAGAATTGTTAATCATATGGTAAAATATTAAAATAAATTCCGTACAAATGAGTTATGCATCTGATTAGTTATCTTAATTTTTTCGCAACCAACATATTAGAAACTGAAAAATATGATGTAATAATAAATTGGATAAGGAAACTGACACATAATACATTATATTATCTGTTCCGTATATGCAATAACAGACGTAATACACACAACTAATATTTCAGTCAAATTGAAAATTTGAAATCACCCGATAAATACTAAATCAATAATCACATAATAATCCTATCCAAGTTGTTGACATAATTTTTCTTTGAACTTTTGCCATTTGGTTTCTCAAATATTAATATATATGTGTGCAACAAAAATAGTTTCATTAAATTGTATTGCAGAGCTGTTATAGAAATGTTAAAAATGAAATGAAATATATATTGTATATACTAAAACGCAAATTTACATATAAATTAACCACAAACATTTTTCGGAAATTTATCTATTCTATAATATTTATTATAATTCATAATAAATAATATAAAATTAAGGTAATAAATTTAATATAATTATAGGTCAATTTATTTTGTTTTTATGTGAGCACAACGGTACACATATATCATACATAAAAATAACTATGTAATTATTATACATTTATTGGTAAATGACTTTACATTACAGTAACTTGATACCTACATATATACAATATCCATATATGATATATTAATTACGTTAACTCTATAAATAATAATTATCATTATCAACAATTTACATTAAAATGTAATAGTTTAATAAATAAATCATACCCCAATTATGTAGATATAATTTACATGCAGCGTAACATAATTTCATTTAGACATTATTTAAATGAGAAACACGCGTTAAATACTAAACCACACACACGTGAAAACGGTGAAAAATTAATTAAAGTAAATAAATATAATAATTATCGGTGAACAACTAGTTCACATTGTAATGTAATAAGTACTACAATAAATAGTTAAATTTTATATATAATACGATTCTTTTTCTTTGACATGTGTGATTTGAATGGAATACGTTGAAATGTACACAAACAAACATGGCAAAAATAACTAATATTAAAATTAAAATACCAAAACCAATGCCAGTATTATTATTTAATAATAATAATAATAATAATAATAATAATAGGAATATTAATAATAATAATAGGAATATTAATAGAAATTTAACAAAACAACGATTGTTCATGATAGTATTGAAAGATACAATTTATGAATTTGCTGAATATACTAAAATTAGTGGTTTATACTATTTAAGACGAAATATTACAAAGGGGTGGACAAAGTATTAATTATTTATTTTATTTTATTTAAATATTTTCTGTCATCATTATTATTACATGATTATTAATTAATTTAGAGTTCTATGGATTATAACACCAATAGTTGCATTAATTTTTTGTGCAATACTTGTTATTTCATTATGGTCCCATTTTATGGATAATCCAACAATTATGACATTTGATACACCGAGATCGATAGCTAGTATACCATTTCCAGCTGTTACAATTTGTCATACTCAAACCGTTATTGACTATAAAATTAAGCGTTTTGTTGAATATGCGTAAATAATATTACGAGTAATAAATTTTGAAAAGGTAATTAATTTCTTCTTTTTTCTATTTTTCTATATTTTAGTAAAATTCCTGCAAATAAAACTAAAGATGAAGTATTACGTGCCATGCGATCAATAAAATTATTTAATGAACGTGAATATAAATATTCTGATTTTTCAGTTTTGCCAATTATTGATGACGTCCTTAAATTAAATCATTTGACCATTAAAGATTGCATTAATTTATTTAGTGTGGTATTGTTATTGCTTTTTTTTTTAAAATTAATTTTATAATTATAAATTATAATTTAAATTTTGTTGTTTATTATTTGTACCATATATTTTTATACTCGGTATATATAAATCTAAATATTTAAAAAAAAAAAAACGAATAAAAGGATTGTTCAGAAATTCTTCTACAATGTACATGGTATAGTAAATCATTTCCATGTTTTAATGAAAGTTTGGCACCAAAATTTTGGAATAAAACAACATCATTTTCGGGAATGTGTTGTTCATTTAACTATTTGTTAAACCATCAATTATTTCAGCCATTGGTGACAAATTCATTTGGTACAGGTAAAGGTTTAACAATTATTGGACGTGAAAATATTGAGTATAATGATGGTAAATCGGGAGCATATGAATCTAGAGGATATATTTTATATATACATCATCCATATGATTTGCCTGCTAAATCATCGGAACGTTCATTAATTAATATTGGTAATGAAAATTATGTTGCAATTTATCCAACCATAACAAAATGTTCTAATGAAGTGTTAGCATTATCACCAGCAGCACGTAAATGTATTTCACCATCTGATACTGATACTGCAGTTAATGATAATGGTTATTATAGTCAAGAATTATGTAAATTAAAATGTTTACGAAATCTTAATTATAAATTATGTAAATGTCATCCACATTTTATACCGCAAATGTTTTTTGATGAAAAGCAATTGACTACACGTGACTGTATAGCAGCAGACATTGAATGTTTTCAAACTAATATAGGTTAATTAATAGTGATATTAATATTAATTATATTTACGTAATTTATTTATATTTTTAAATTTAAAATGCTTAATTAATTTTTTTTATATATTTTGCAGATGAATTTGGTCGAATTAAATGTACAGATTGTATGCCACCATGTTTCGAGTTAAATTATAAAATATCATCATTTATGACATATAGTAATTTTACAAAATTTTCTATTTATCCACAATTGTAAGTAAAAAAAATAAAGTGTCTTATAAGAATATAGTTTATAATATGTGTAGAGTGTAGGTGGTTTTTGTAAGTCTATATAAATTGAAAAAGATTCAAATTGAGCATCAGTTTCAATAACTATAACTTAATGGTATTTATTGCAATAGATGTTACATTATAAACAAATTATAATTAGCCCAATCATATGTTTTTCTGCGATAAACAAAAAGTATTATTAAACATTTTCCTCAAAAAATTTATTAAATTATATATTTTTTTTCTTGTATTTTTATTACATTTTACAAAGCTCTACTATGAACTTTAACCAATCTATGTTTGTTGCATATATTTATTTTGGTAATCAAATGGTAACAGTGCAAAAGAAAGTTTTAGTAACAACTTGGATAACATTGTTATGTATGATGAGTAATTAATTTATTTATTATCCTATTACAGGTGATTTCAAATTTTCAATACGACAGAAAAAAACAGATTTGATGTTGCGTCGATTATAAATATAATACGTTAAAGGTTGCATTACTTGTCCGATAAAATTTTACGAATCTCATATTTCATTTTCTAATACAATACAATATAATTACGATATAATAATTATCTTTTAATAAAATTGAACTATTTATATCTTTGTCAGGCTTACAATCAGTTGAAGGTGTATGGATATGGAGGTTAATTGATTTGATTTAATATTTTTAATATTTAAAAATCCTTTAATTTATTACAAATTTCTATAACCAAATATTATATAGATTATTTCTTAGTTTCCCATAAAAAAGTATCATTAATTTGAAATCACCAAATGTGAAAATATTTTATTATTTTAATATTTTACACAAATTTTACTTTAATTACAGCTAATATCGGTGGTGTTTTTAATTTATGTCTTGGTTTTAGTGTATTATCAATTATTGAAATATTCTTTTATTTTGCCATAAAATTACCAATAAAAATTTGGAAAGAACAACAACAAGAAAAGAATAGAATTAAATTACATAAAGATCGTTTGAATTATCATCAAAATAGTAAATAATTTTTATTTTGCTTCTGGTAAATTTATTTTAGGCACCAATTTATTTGTATATTATTATAGATTATATTTTACAGATAAGATTTAATGATATTGATGTGTTTGTGTAGACATTTTATGTTGGTTGTAAATTATGTAATTTTTTTATTATTTAACGTTAAAAAATAAAAATTAATAAGACAAAAATTAAATTTCAAATTATTGGCAATAATTGTTCGCTACAACTTTAACCCATCTTTTGGACGATAACCGAAATCATGGAAGAGAAAAGTGTGTTTCCTTTGATGAAATTTAAGAATCGATTTATTTTACGAACGCTTTATAATTGTGGGATTGATCTGAACAAAGGGTAACCTGATTTTGCAACATCTATGGTGAATATCCAACGGTTAAGACATCGCAACCAAGTGCTTCTAATGTTTATTTGGTTACTCTTTCAACATGTGTACGAGAATTATCATGTTGCAAACCACGTTATCGATGCTTTTTTTCCCATTCTGGTCGTGCCAGTTGTTCAATCAATTTTTCTGCTGACTCTAATTGATTTTATTTTGAAATTCTATACAAATTTGTTTTGTCTCCATCAATTTCGCTTTGATAACCGACCAGTACACTTCAGTTGAATTGCCGTAGTCGCATCTAAAAGTGGAATTATACAATTTCATTGTGCCTTTATATAATAATGAGATATGTTACCAAATCTGACCAAATGAATACATGACACATGCAATTTGAACCTATGATTCTTATTAATCACAACTAAATTAATTAATTTTTTTTCTACGTAACGATGGCGCACATAAATTTTCTGAATTCCGAAGTTACCGGAAAAAATTCCTAGGGTTTTATCTCGAAAACAGGATAATAAATGAAAACAATATCAATTAGTATTATCGCACTTCACTCGTGGACGTGTCTATATATATAGTTATTATAGCGATGTAATAATATCTATAAGTTATTTTGTGAATAATTAATTTCTGAATAATTGGTATAATTCAATAGTTGGTTTATACATAAATATGTAATTAAATATTTTGAAATACATGGTATACAAAATAAATGTAATAAATTCAATGAAGGAAATAATTATATGTTTATATCAAATGTATATACAAATACAAATATCATATTTATTAATTGAATATTTTCGTTAATTATATATTTTAATTTACCATAATATAATAATTAACTATTTATATTAATTAATAATATATTAATTATCAATTTACATTCTACCTCTACACCTATACATAAAATTTAATAATTTGATAAATAAATAATAATAAATTTTAGAATATAAACTTAATTTAATTTGTTTTGGGCATTACTTGAATGGAAAACGTGTTAACATACGCTATACATGTTTGGCAAAAATGAATAATATTAAAATTAAAGTACCAAAACCTATACCAGTATTATTATTTAATAATAATAATAATAATAATAATAATAATAATAATAATAATAATAATAATAATAATAATAATAATATAAAGAATAATAAATATACTAATAAAGGTAATTTAACAACATTTCAACTATTCACGATTGTATTAAAAGATACTTTTTATGAATTTGCTGAATATACTCAACTAAATGCATTATGTTATTTAAGACGAAATACGACAACGGGTTGGACAAGGTTTTTAGTTTTTGCATTAATTTTTTAAAATTATTTTATTAATTGTTATTTATTTAAAATACTTTAGAATTTTATGGATTATAATACCAATAATTGCTATAATTTTTGGTACAATACTTGTTATTAAGTTATGGGGCGAATTTATCGATAATCCAACAATTATGACATTTGATATACCGATGTCCATTGTTGGAATACCGTTTCCAGCTCTAACAATATGTCATACCCAGACAGTTATTGATTTCAAAATTAAACATTTCCTTAAAATTGCGTATATATAATTTGAAATATTCCCCATTTATAATTTAATTAAAATATTCAATGTTATGTTATTTATTTTTTAATATTTTATATAGTAAAATTCCAGTTAATACAACTGAAGAAGAATTATTACGTGCTATGCGATCAATAAAATTATTTCATGAACGTGAATATAAATATTCTGATTTTTCAGTTTTACCAATTATTGATGAAGTACTTAAATTAAATCATTTGACCCTTGAAGATAGTATTAATTTATTTAGTGTGGTATTATTTTATTTAATTTCATAATTTTATTAAATTATAATTGTTTATTTTTTATTTAAAAACAAAAAAACAAAAAAAAAAAACGAATAAAAGAATTGTTCAGAAATAATTTTACAATGCACATGGGCTGATAGATCATTTCCTTGTTTTAATGCAAATTTGACGCCAAAATTTTGGAATAATACTGGAATGTGTTGTGCATTTAACTATTTGTTACCAAACCAATCAGTTAAACCATTATTAACGAATACATTTGGTGCCGGTAAAGGTTTAACAATTATTGGACATGAAAATATTGAATATAATGATGGTAAATCGGGAATGTATGAATCTAGTGGATATGTGCTATATATCCATCATCCATACGATTATCCTGGTAAATTAGCGGAACGTGCAGTAATTGCTGTTGGATCTGAAAATTATTTTGCTATACAGCCAATTGTTACAAAATGTTCAAATGAAGTATTAGCATTATCACTATCAGAACGTAAATGTATTTTACCATCTGACGTGAATGTAGCCTATTATAGTGCACAATCATGTGCATTAAATTGTTTACACAATTTTATGTATAAATTATGTAAATGTCATCCACCTTTATCACCACATAGTTTAAAAGAAATGAGTATGCGTCAGTGTACAGCAAATGACGTGGAATGTTTTCAGAAAAATTTTGGTGAGAGTGAATCAACATATTTATATTTATATTTCAATGAAACTATTTTATGTAATTTATCATTTTACTTCTAGATATCTTTGCGAAAATAGATTGTAGCCAATGTATGCCATCTTGTATGCAACTAAATTATCGCCTATCAACATTTAGAACATTTAATAATTTTTCAAATGTTTCAATTTACCCTCAATTGTAAGTATAAAAGTTGCAGATCAAATATATGAATGGAATACACGAATAGGAATTATATTAACTTCTAATTTTAATGCATATAAATATTACGCGATCTATGATTGTTTTAAGAATGATCTGTTGTTTACTGTCTTCAAAAAACATTATAAACTCTATCTTTTCTAATTTTTTTGCTATGTGCAGCTATAATATACTTTGAAACGCACAATACATTCCATAAATCAATGATTTAAAAAATCTTATTCATTAGAAAAGTAAAATGCTCAACATATTGGCATCAAATTATGCTGGTCCATGTTTAGCATACACATAAGGTAACTCTGCATCTGTTAAAGATCACAATTCACAATTTACCGAATGATCTGTATTGTATCATATTAATTTGATCATATGGTCCATAGACCTTATATATAAATTCACGTAAATATTGAATTTAAATCTGAATTTCAGGCAAGTACTGCATGCAAAATAGTACCATAATTTTATTTTACATTTATTTTATAGTTCAACAATGAATTTTAACAAAAGTAAATTTGTTGCATATATATATTTTGGAAATCAAATGGTAACAGTTCAAAAGAAAGTTTTAGTTACAACATGGATTGCATTATTAGGTGATAATAAATTTAATTATTATACATATCCGGGTGATTCCAAATTGGAATTGGAATCACTTGATGTGTATTTCTATTTGTTTACTTATATTTTGTGATAGCATTATTTATTTGTAGCTAAAATTGGTGGTGTTTTTAATTTATGTCTTGGTTTTAGTATATTAACATTTATTGAAATATTTTATTATTTCTGCATAAAATTACCAATAAATTGTTGGAGAAAATATCAACAAATGCATAATAGAAAAATTAAATTACATCAAATGCGTTTGAATTGGCAACATAAAAACTACACAGTGAAAATCCGTTAAATTCTTGGCACAAAAATTAAAAACTAGAAACTCTCTGACTGAATTAATATGATTTTCACACAGTGTGCTTTATTTGCTTTTAGCACTAAAATTGCTTTTGTTTATTTATTTAGTTATGGTAATTTATTTTCTTTCAAAATTTAATAATAGGATGTATTGATTTTTTGATTATGAAAGTTTTATTAAATGTTAATTAATATATTTGTATATACATACATTCATTTAAAAAAATTAAAAAATATAATAATTTTAATGGTAGTTATTATAGAAGGTTTTCAATCAAAATCTGATTTTATATGTGAATTTATTGAAAGACGTAAAAAGGAATTAGAATCAATTTCAAATAATAATGTAACAACGTCTTTACCAGATATTGTAAAAAATGCTTCAACTTTCGTTTCTATTACTGACGATGAATATAATAGTAAAGACAGTAGTAGCACAAATGTTAAAGAATTTTTAAAGGAAGCCCAAGAACATATGAATGAATCATTGGCAATTGATAATAAAATTAAATTAATGAATAATATTGTATCCAATATTAAACGACCAAAATCATCAATGAAACGTGTTACAACATCAGGAAATTATTCTGAAACTGATGCATATATTGTCGACAATAAATCAATACATAATGTGGCTGATAACACTGTATTGTTTGTTGATTCACTGAAATATGAATCGAAGGAAATATTATTAAATAAAACAGATTTATCGATAACTAATCTTATTGAAAATATTGATGGCATTATAAATTCACCAAAAGTATCGAATGAATTATGGATTGATAATGAAAAAAATTTACCAAATAAAATTAATTCTATTCTAACAACTGAAGATTTAAATAAAAAAAAATCCGTCATGAATGTAATTGGTGAAGATACGAATTTAAAGCAATCAGCGCAAACTAAGAATTTTAAGAAATCATGTTCGTTCAATAATAACATTAAAATTATAAATTCCATGCCAATAAATTATTCTAATTTAAAATCATCGTCGTACACTAAACAACAGCCTCGTAAAACATCAATGAATAATCGGTCAGAAGTACCACTATCAATTATAAAAATAAAACTTCATTAATTTTTCACCTACACATTATTAATGCATTCTGTGATTTTAATTAATATTATTAAAATATTGTTTATGTAATCGATATAATGTTTTAATACAAACGAATATAATCTTTGCCGTCTGCAATTAAATAAATACTTTGGGTTCCCTCCATACTTAACAGAATATAGTTGATGCTTGATTTTACTGTTTAAAATTTTAAATATAATGCTAATGTAATGAACCTATACGTAAAAAAAACCACTTCCTTAATTTATTTCTGTATTACTTAATTAATTAATTAAAAATTAAACAATAATTATCTATGAATGGGCACCTTGGGTGCTATCGATTGTATTAATTTAATACTACTATAATACAAATACAATATACCAATAAATCTGTGAATAATTCAAAACTACTATTGTTATCCGCCGTTTGCTAAAATATATATATATATATAATGTAGCGGCATCGGCTATGTTATTCTGTTGCTCAAAATTCTATAGAGAATTGTAAACCCAACCCAGCAGTTTATTTTTATTTTGACATTAGACTTTGACAAACGCAATAAATAAATAATAAATCAATTTTTTTATTGTATGGTCTAATTTGTTGTGAAAATGGTAAAAAAATTAATTAAATAAATATTAAATATTTCAATAACTTAAACATAATTATAAAAAAGTAAAAATGCCTCACGATAGTGATTATGGTATGGATGAACCACAAACTCCGTCTCAACGTTTAACAAACGATGATTTTCGAAAATTATTGATGACACCACGTAGTGGTTCTGGATCCACTTCATCTCATGCTCCTGGTTCAATTAGAGAAGCAATGGCAAATGCAAGGTATTTAAATTTTCGGATTAATTATATTATTTATTATAATACATAAAAAATAAACAATTATTATTGTTATAAATTTATAGTAAAACAGCAATGCCACCACCATCAACGGAACGTCATGAGGCACGACGTAAAAAAAAGAATTTCTATGCAGCATTAAAAAAACAAGAAGATACAAAATTACAAGAATTAGCTGATAAATATCGTGATCGTGCTCGTGAACGTCGTGACGGTGCAAATCCGGATTATCAGGCAATGGATGCAGTTGGCAGTGGCAGTAATGCATATCGTGCAGTTGCACCCGATTTAAAATCAGGATTAGATGCGGCCGAAAGACGTCGTCAAATGATTCAAGAATCCAAATTTTTAGGTGGTGATATGGAACATACCCATTTGGTAAAGGGTTTAGATTATGCTCTGTTGCAAAAAGTTCGTAGTGAAATTGTTGTTAAAGAACATGAACAAGAAATCGAAATGGAAAAATTAGTTGAAGAGGCTATCGTTGAAAAAGAAAAAGAAGATGAAAAACCAAAACAAAATGATGAACCAGAATATAAAACTGTAATGGGACGTAATATATTGAATACATTACAATTTTATCGTTCACGCCGTATTGAACGCAATGAATTGTTTGCACCCGGACGTATGGCATATGTAATTGAATTAGAAGATGATAACGCTGAAACTGATATACCAACAACACTAATACGTTCAAAAGCTGATGTACCGTTGTCGCACGATGATGTGCAGACGCTAACAACTAATGATATTGTTATCAATAAATTGGCACAAATTTTATCTTATTTACGACAAGGTGGTCGTGGTAAAAAAAATAAACGACGTGACAAAGATAAACCATTAATGTTAAAAGAAATGGATTTTGATGATAAATTTGAAAATGATATAAGATCTGGAAATGGTGGAGGTATGATCAATGCTAGTGATTTACAGAATGTAAATAACACTGATGATAATCGTTCGAAACGTCGTGAAATATTTACACGTCCACGTGAACAAAATTTATCAATTTATGATGATGTTGGTGATTATCGAGCCACACGAAATAATGATCATCATAATCATCATAATCATCACAATCATCATAACGATGATTACCGTAATGATAAATTCGGTAAACATAATAGAAGTGATGGAGGTGGTGAACATTCAAGAAAATCACGTAATTATTTCAATAAATCTAGTGAACAAGAAGAAAGAGAAAATGGTAGTGTTACTCGTACGTATAATTATTATTATTATAATTTATTTAAGATATCTTTAATAATTTAATATATAATAATATTTCTTTTTTTTAATTTTCAGTACCACCACCACCAAAAATATCAACAAATTTAATATCAAAATTAACAGCTGAACCAGAAGGTTACGCTGAATGTTATCCTGGTTTACAAGAAATGAATGATGCTATTGATGATTCAGACGATGAGGTTGATTATACAAAAATGGATTTGGGTAATAAAAAAGGACCAATTGGTCGTTGGGATTTCGATACACAAGAAGAATATTCTGATTATATGAGTACAAAAGAAGCGTTACCAAAAGCTGCATTTCAATATGGTGTTAAAATGCAAGACGGACGTAAAACACGTAAACATAAAACAGAAAAAAATGAAAAAGCTGAATTGGATAGAGAATGGCAAAAAATTCAGGTAATTTTATTTGTTTTGTTGTTTTTTTTGTATTTAATAAATTGCCATTTCTTTGAATGATTAAAGAAAATACAATTTGTATTTATTTTTTATTTTAGAATATTATTCAGAAACGTAAATCTAAAGGAGGTGGCGACGAACCAGATTATAAAATACCTAAATATTAGTTTATATGTCATATAGTATAATTTAACTAGTTATTACGTAAAAATAGTTTTTTATAAGATTATTTTAGAAATTAAAATAATAGTCTAAATAAATATTTAGAGCTTTTCATAGACAAATAGAAAAAATGTAAGTACATAATGTTATCATGTCATTATATAAAATATATAATAAATTGATTTTTAATTTTTGCTTAGATTAACTAATAGATATATGTACATGTTTATATTATTTAATATTTTTTAATGGATGTACCATAAGAAAAATCAACCTTTGAGAATCTGTGTTTTTAAGTATGTATGTGAATAATATTTGATAAAATTTTCATCTAAAAATACTATGTACAATCACGTATAATGAATAATTTAGTTTCCGCTGTCATGAACATTAAACATGAAAATCATGTTATTGATAAATAACGAAGAAAAAAAAACAACTGTTTCACTGTTGATATCTAAATTGTTGATTATTTTTTATATGTTTTATTTATGTTATAGATATTTTTCTTATCATCAATTTTAATGGCTTTAATTGTTTCTTTTTTCATTAATTTATCGTTTTACATATAGGTGTAGGTACTTTGAACTTTTTGTATTAGCTCTGTCCTGATAACTATAATATTTTTGTGTTGCATAAATATATTAAATATAGTTAACTAAATATGTATGTTGTCGTTTTTTTTTAAATTATTATAAAATCACATGTATTTATAAGGTGTTATATTACCACGTTCCGAATACGCTAACGCATGTTACAAAATTTTATAAAAAAAAAAATTATTTACAATCAATTATCAATAAATTATTATAGAAATACATAGATTAGAAAATGTATTATCATTTATTTATCCATTTATAATTTTTGTATTGAAAAATATACAACAACATAATAATAAAACTACATGTATTATATTTTAATAAGCAAAGCGTAAAATGATTGTATTATTTTAGTTAGAATTATGCTCATCAATGCATTTATTTATTTACTAATTTACTTGTTTGATACGAGTGTATTTATTTAAAAAAAATAATTAATATTTACAAACATAATAGAAAATTATTTATAGAAAATTAAGGTCATAAAATACATTGTTTTTGACTCTTTCTCATAATGCAATATATTAACGTTATCACATTCATTAATATAACCATAGTTTATAACTATATATATACACATAAATACATACGTTATATAGTATAAGATAAAATATATATTAACGTACTTGTTTATTTATGATTAGATATTATTTATAATAGGGATAATTTGCTGTAAATTCTTCAACCGAAAATTATCGATTAATATTTTTTATAACTTTTTCTGTTTTGTATGACTAATTATATGACAGGATAGTGCATATAAGGATGTGACATACGGTCATAAATCATAAGTAATAATATGGCAATAATGTTGAAATCACGTATTAGAGATATTTAGGTGATATAGGTGAAAAAAACAATCTTCGTAAATTTTTAATATTAACTGCCACAACAGTAGTTTAACCCGCGTATTCAATTCAATTCTCCATTTTCAGTTTAACTTCAACAACAATAAATAACATAAAATAAAATAATAAATACAACACTTTATATTCATTATAATTATTAATATACTGCAATTACAATTTTATTTTATAAGTGAACACATCAAAAATGAAGAAATGAGTAATAAATATTGTATGAAATGTGCCAATTTTATTAATTTTTTTATTTTACATATATTTGTGTAAGGTGACCAGATTTTAATATGCAAATAGTTTTACAGTGGATATAACTCTTTTTACGAATTATTTTTAAAATATGTAATATCTATTTTGAGTGACTGTCATATTATTAAAGGATTTACAATTTTCTTTATTACATTTTGAATTAAAAATAAATTTTCCACTGATATCTTTACGGCCATAAATATATTGTTTGTTAAACGGGACTGACCCATCGCACTATCGGGAAGTCTGTTAACCTTATGAAATTTATATATAAAGATTATATATAATAAAGAGTATTAATTTAATTGCATATTTATTATAATTTATAAAAAATGTTGTTCCCCCATAATATAATCAAGGGGATTCCCACAAATATTTATTCGCAAATAAGTGTTTCGCAATCGAAGACTAAAATAAAGAGTTTACCAAAATATAAATAATTATAAAGAATATCATTTGTATAAGTTCTATCAATAAGTTCAGATTATACTAAATTTTAAGAAAAATAATATTAAATAAAATTTTCAGTGTAAATATTATTAAATTGATATACAATGATTTGTTGGCTAACATTTATAAATCTTATAGTAATTATAAAATTATCACAACAGGTAAATTATTATTATACCGGTTTATTCGGAGTGTTACTCTCATATAAAAATAATATATCAATCTCTAAATATAATGTTATTTTTGTCAAATGGAACTACCCAGCAAATGAGCGATAATAAAATTTGCCAATATTTTATAAATTTCTAACTAAATGAGTATAAATAGATAATAAATTGTTAATAATATAAATAATAAAGTAACAAAAAAAATTGTTAGTCAATTTTGGGTTAAAATTTCCCTAACAATTTCTTTAAATATTATTTATTTATTTTAGATTTCAACACCAACATCATCAAATTATGTAGCCGGTGTTGTTGAATTTTATCCACAATATTATGGTACCGCCGAATATACATTAAATAATCGTACACTTCAATACATTTCAATAATTGAATCAGAAGAAGCTAAAAATGTTGATATTATTGTATTTCCTGAAATAACATTAAATTCAATAGAAACGGCAGCTATAATTCCAAGAACAGAACATTTAATTTCACCCTGTGATAATGATAATGTTAGTTTTAAATATATGTCATTTGTACGTGATATTTCATGTGCGGCAAGACAAACTAAAAAATATGTTGTAATAAATTTAACGATGCAACGTAATTGTATGGTCGATCGCATAGAAGATAATGATTCCAGACCATGTAACAATGATGTTATTTATTATAATACGAATATTGTATTTGATCGAAATGGAGCAATTATATCAATGTAAGTCGTATATTTAAATCAATAGGCATACTGATTTATCATTTTATTTGCAATGTAATTTTTCAAAAAAATAATTAAACGTGTGTCTACCTTGATAAAGATTAGCGATGAGTATAATCTAATTATGGTTATTTAAAGACCAAATAATTTCTATCATCAATTGTAATTATAAAATAATATAGTATAAACTTTATACTTTTCAGTTATCGTAAATATAATTTAATGTCTGGTGAACCCAAAATGACAAAAACAATTAAACCAGATCATGGTATATTTGAAACTGATTTTGGTGTAAAATTTGGTCATATTATATGTTATGATATATTACATAAAGAACCATCAATTGATTTAATCATTAATGATTATGGAATTACTGATATCATATTTCCAGAAATGTGGTTTTCTGAATTACCATTTATAACAGGTATTTAAATAAAATTGATCAATTAGCGAGATTTAAAAATTAATTAATATAAATTGATTAAATTTTAAATAGCTGCTCAAGTACAACAAAATTTTGCGGAAAAATTTAATGTAAATTTATTAGCATCTGGTGCTAGCCGACCGTCATTTGGTAATACAGGTACTGGTATTTATGCCGGTAAAAAAGGACCATTAATACGATTAATGTCACCTGTGCCGGTAACGAAATTATTAGTTGCCACCGTTGAAAAAAAATTATTTATAAATAATAATAATAATAATAATAATGATAGAGATTTCGTTGATAATAGCGAAGAAGAAAATCGTATAGCAAATTCAATGTCATCATTGGTATTAATAAAAGATCCCTCGTTGATTAAATATTCTGTTGAATTTTTAAACTTTACAAATAGTTCAATAATTAAAAAACATATATGTTCAACACCAGAATTTTGTTGTGATTTACATATTGATGTTACACAACGATCAAATAATTTATCATCACAAGTAATTATTTTTTCGGATAAATTTTATTAAATATTGTTATCATATTTCCGAAATTATGATTATTACTTTCAGAATTATTATAAATATTATGCTGGTGTATATTATGGAGATCGGTTGGTCGATATTAATCCAAATTATGGTATATTAACATGTGCAATATTTGCATGTACGAATGAGGATTTATCCAGTTGTGCTCAACGGTAAATTGTTATATTAAATTTTTAAATTCATCTATAACTCTTATATGATTTTCTTTCACATTTAGTTTTCCCAATGATACCGATGCAAATTTTCAATATAAATTTAATAAAATAAATATTGAATTACAATTTAAAACTGCAACATATGCCGTACCCATGCCAAGTACATTAAATTCAAAAATATTACCATTGTACACAAATGAATATGAATATAAGGAAATTGGAAATTATAATGATTTGAAGTAAGTGATTTAATTTATTTTTATGAAAATGTTATATAATTTAATAAACTGATTTTTTTTAGCCCATCGGAAATGAAAATGGTATCGATGAAATTAAACGGAAATTCTAAATATGATTTATTAACATTTGGAATTCATGGACGAACATATCCATTTACAAATTAATTGTATTATGCTAATAAAAAAAAGTTTCTTATCAGAAATATAGTAGATAAATATAACTTAAGGTAAACCAGTCTAACGTATAAATTTAAAATACACTACAAAATAAATTTCAAAAATAGAAAATTGTTAATAAATGAAATAGAAATTGATTGATAAGAAACAATTGCATTGAATCACTATTTGCTTAATAGTTTAGCATAATATTATATAGTATAATAAACAAAAACAACGATGTCAAATGGTGCTATATGGCCTCAATTGCCATTTGCATAAGATTGGTGTTGGACAGTAGATACAATTAAAAATATCTGATATATCGTAACTCTATGGAGAAATGAAAATGGTACCGATGTAATTAAATGCAAATTCATAAAATATGATTTATTAACATTTGGAATTCATGGACGTATACAAGATTAATTTAAAAATTAATTTATATTTTTAAATCATAGTGTTTTTATTTATATTATAATTAATATTATTTTAACACGACAATTTCTAGGTCTCTTTTATCCAACATATAATATATAAGGAATCATTATGCTCATTAAAAAATTGTTATAAATCGATGATATAAATAAATTATATTATATATAAAACAAACATATACATGCGATTTTACTACTATAAACATTTTAAATTACCTTATATACCATAAATATATAAGTAATTAAAGCACTTTTGAGTTTGTTTAACTTTGTCTTTTTATTTATTTGTATAGTTAAAAAGTTAATGATGACCTCCTCCTCTATATTTATAGACAGTTTATTAACAATGTAAACAAAACATGTTGTTCACATTGATAGTATTTATATTTTGTCTGTATATGTATAGTCTATAACTCTATAATTAGAAACAAAAGTGTTTGTTTTTTTATACCGAGTATAGAGAGAGGTAGAAATTGAATAAATAAAATTGTAAATTATTTAATATTTTGCGTATTTACTGATAATAAATTAATAAAATTGTATTTATAAAGAAAAAAATGTGAGTGTCTATGATTCAGAGCAGTACATATGTGCAAGTTAAATTCAAAGTGGTATATAAATGTATATAGGTAAAAAATAATAAATGTTGTTGCAGTAACACATTGAATTTAAATTCTCCGAAAAAATTTCCTTATATATTGAACTTCTTTCCGAACTTGACTTTGATTTGAACATTAATTTTACTATATCGATTTAAGAATTTTGATATGGCATTTATTTTTACAAAACTGAATTCAATTTAATGTATATATATATATAGTGGTGCTTAACATAATTGACTTTCGAGTATGATTGTATTTTATGCACTTTAATTTATATATATTTAATCACAACAATACAGGTAATTTGTCGTAATTAACCAAACAAAAAACCATTTATCAACATTTAATTAATAAATATTTTCATTTAAAACCTTAAATTTATTGTGCGTTGACTACAAACAAAAATATATATATTACACAATGATTATGTGTATGGATGAGTGGATTAAGTCGTAGACCTCCGCATGATATATTAATTTTATTAAATATACAATATGTATACAAAGAAAAACGAAAAATTTATGAAAAATTCAGAATCAATTTGTTTATATTTAAGTTCATTTTCATTATATGGTTTTGTATTATAATACTTCATAAAAATAATAATTTACACAATTAATGTAATTTTAAGTGCTTTAATTGTTATTGTTTAAATTGTGTAAATGCATATAGTCATTAATATGAAGTTATATGAATCATAAATTAAATGTTACATTATACGAAATACAATTTATAATACATATTTTATTGATTTATATTTTCTGGAAATATTGCTAACATTTAATTTCTTCAATAACTATATATATATTTTATTAGTTATTTTTTACTCGTACAATAATAATTAAATAAATTAAATATTCGGCCGGAATATTTCATGTTACTTTATATAAAATTGTATAGCCGAATAATTGCAATTGAAACCGTTTTGCCAATGGAAAATGTTAATTCTAAAATACATGCTAAATTGTAAATAAAAATAAATGTTTAAATGAACTTTATGACCTTAAAAAACTTATTAAATCAAATTGGAAATCATTAAAAAGTGTTAAATTTATGTACTGTGAATATTTACTACTGTACGCATATACCAAAATATATTAACTATACATAGCGTATTGATTGATTGATCCATTCCGTCCACACAACGGGCATATAAATAAATATTTCATTAAATCAAATATCTACTCTGCTCTACAAATTAATGTTTATATTTGGAATGCGAATTTATTTGCATATTTTTATTTTTTTATTTAAGCAGTGTATGGTATGTGTATAGCAGCAAGGAAACAAATTTTTTATTTAAAACTAAAATTTGATCGTAGGCATGAAGCGAATCAAATCATTGTTTACGATGATCGCGATAAGAATTTATATTTAATATGAACTACAATAAAACTAATCTCATGCTTAATAATATTTAAATTATGGAATTAGGAAATGGGGAAATTTCATTACCAAACAAAAATCTAGTTCTTTATTTTTTCTTTACATTCTTCGACCGAACGCACAAATACTATATTGTCACGCATTACGTTGTATTTTTACTTACACTAACGAAAATATCATCAAATTTATAACAGTTTGTTAAGATCAGATATAAATATATAAATCAAATCAGATGGATTTATAAGGTACACAAAATAAAAGAAAACAAATCCGGTATTTTTTGGACAGAGTGTATATATATGTACACGAAAACTATATAAATTAATTTGTATAATTTTTAAAATTCTGTACAAAATCGGTAAAAAAAATTGATTATTTAAATATATACCATGTGTTAGCAATACGCAGAGTATACACAACATATATATATATATCAGCGACGATTCGTCTCGCGTCTGAGTTAAGGAGTTCAGTTCTTAAACTATCTTATGTTAATGCTTTGCAAAAACTGAACCAACGTAGTAATGTATTGTAATTATGTATATCGCAAGTATATTTTTTTAACATGTATGTATGCAATTTATAAGCTAATAAATGTAACGTATTTTATGTTTGCAATGTGTAATTTGTAATATTTATTACTTAAGATAGTTCAAACGTGTCGAAAAACTATATATGGTACTAGTAAAATAGTAGAATTCATTGATTACCTTCTGATTCATGTGCATTACATAATATATTTTGGAGTGATCGTCACTTATATAAATATATATAGGTGTAAGTCATATATTATTGATAAGATAATAACAATATTATATTTATATATGGTATAAATATATATACCATATAAACAATGTGTTCGTGCGAGTATACATATTTGTATATTATTCACTCGAATGAAAAAAATAAAATATATTTTGAAAATAACTTCAGTATTGTAAATTCTTTAGTATAGTACACTTTAAATGTTATTCCGTCAATATTAGTTTAAGTTAAATAACCGGAATAAAAAAACAATTATATAAATAATAATAAATTAAGTAAAAATAAAGATAAAATACATAAAACAAATCGTTCGCCAATTGAAGTGTAGTGTGCAATTAATTAATTTATTTTAACAAAAAAAAAATAATGAATCGTTTATTGTTTAGTGTACTCTATCTACTATTTATAATTAAATTAACATATCAGGTAAAATATTTAAATATAATTAAATATATGGATGTGTGTTGTTTGTTAATTGCTGTCACAAATGTTAAATTAAAAGTGAATCATATGTGGAAATATTGTTCATTCGTATTTAAATACGGGTTGATTCAATAGTTGAAAAAACAAAACCCACTTTTAATTTAAACGTAAATTTTATAATCGATCGGATCCATATTATTAATTTTATAATAAAAAATATTATATAGAATTTATGTATAATTATATTGTTTACTGCACTATTTATTTGCATATTTTCAATGCGAGAGATATTTCATCATGTGATTTTTACTATATCTATTTATATCAGTTTTAGAATTAATTTTTTTAGATATGATTCACTCCCTTGATCACCATGTTACGATAACAATTATATTGTATACGTTAAAAAAAAAAAAATAGACGGCGACATTCATCTTTTAATCTTCAGAAATTTGTTATTAATTTGTTACTAACTAAATACGATTAATAAATAAATACCTATTTTAATTATTAAACAATAATATTTTACTTGATTACTTTTTTTTTGTTTTATCCCATTGAATGCTATAATTTATTGAAAATCAACTAATTGAACAGTAAATAAATATAATAACAATTTTCTTTTTATAATATAAAATAATTTAAACATTGATTTTTGAAAATTACAATTATAATGTTAAAAATTCTGTATTCTGACTAATAGATATATGCATCATCAAAACCGAACGAACGAACAGAATAACTTTATAGTTTTTGTAATTAACACTAATTAACTATATTTGGTTGAAAAACAATGAATGGGAAATATTTGCAAGCATTTTTAGCAAATATTTAAAAAAACACAAACAACTACTTATTGCTCTTTAAATTTAAAAACATATTTTACGCGTACGAATAGAAATCAGATAATATGTTAGAATAAAATGTGTTTTAAAATTTAATGGGAAACAAAAAATTGTTAATGTTTTTTTTAAATGTAAATATTTGCTAAAAATGCACTATTTTCAAAATATTGTTATTTAGTGTTAATTATAAAAAGTAAAATTATTTTGTTCGTTCGTTCGGTTTTGTCGAGGCATATGCTTAAAGACAAAATAAATACATGTAAAACATATTTGCAATATGGTAAAACACAAAAACCGAGTATTTTTATGTATTCTGTGATGGTTAAAATTTCGCTGATATTATTAATTACTTTTTAAATATTATTGTCAATTCTTGATATAAATATGTGTATTTTATTAAATTCAAATAATTATACTAAAATATAATATAGTATAGCTAGAACTTATTAAACCATCAATTAGCACATATTATTACATATTGTATTATATGGAATTATGTCAATTATAATATGATTCCATAATTAAATAACTCATTCATCCATATAATATATTTTTAATTAAGTTAAGATACGTAATACATAATTTCGATCAAAAGTTTTTCCATTTATCATATAAATAGTACATTGTTTAAATTTATTGTTTTCATCGAAATTATATGACACACACACTTCACATGTGAGTCTTTTTCCTTTTAAAACCACGGATGACGCAAGTGCATGACAAGTAGTATATATATAATTACACCATATTATTATGAGCTAGTTATTTCAAATAGTACAACAACAATTGGCAAGTTCTTATCAAAATGCAATTCATAACTTACAACAATATGTATATATATGGCCAGACATAGTATATACAATCTGTCTTACATACATATATTTATATAATTATAAACAATTAGATTAGATTATATAGCCAATGATTTTAAAATTTATAACATACCTATGAAAAGTGATTAAAATGTAAAACTATTATTTCGTATATTTAGAGCACTAATTGTAAATGAAATAAAAATATTATAAAATTAATATAAGATTGATAAATTTTTCGAGATCTATATATGTCTGTATATTATTAGTTAATGTATTGTTATTTGAGTATATATTGTATTTTAAAATAAAAATAAATTCGATTGTGATCAAATAATTATTAGAAATGAATTTTCGTTTTAACATTTCAAACACATATGCGAGGACCAAAAATGTATATATTTGAGACAGAATTTTTTAGTCCAAGTTGAAAATGACTTTTGCTTTTGCGTTGTCATATAAAGTGTAATAAAATAAAATCAATTTGTAAGTTCCTTTGTATATAAATGGTATTTGGTTTTTATGAAAAACTTTCATCATTTAATTTGATAATTTCGATTTGATAAAGCGCGTTCAACACCATTTACTGCAATAGAATAGTTGCGATTTACAATCTCATCAAACACGCACAGTAACACATACTGATAATAATATATTCATAATATATTCGGCTGTGATATAAAGATCCTAAAAATTCGGGATTGGAAGACATTAACTGCGGATAGGTCAGGTTGGAAAAGCGTGTTGGAGAAGGCTAAAACCGCACCCGGGTTGTAACGCCATGGAGTAAGTAAGTAAGTAATATATTCGGCTTTGCAACGGATTTTGATGGTTCATCTGGACTACGGCATACCTTTCTTGGTTTAGAATTGTGATATAAATTAATTTGATAACCTCTGTTATTGCGCTTCAGAAGGAATTTCTTTTTCTTTTATATCGTGTAAACGTCTACATGGCATACTTTATCCTAACGGACAAAACATAAACAATTACAATCCGCATAGAATACATGACAAAAAAAAAAAACACCACTTCTATATATGTCAAAATTAATTCGGGTTTCGCATTAAAACATTTCAAGTCTGTAATATTACTTACTATATATTACAATAGATCATATAATATAAGTGTTCAGAAGAAGAATAGCAACAAATCAAAAATCTTCAACTATTTTAAAATTACAAATGTCCAGCACTCGCTGATAATAGAAAGGGCGGTTGTATAGAATTCGTTGGCTAATGAAAGGTTAAATAATAAATATCGATTATAACTTATTTAGATACATGATATAAATTTTTATCATATCTCAAATAAAAGACTTCAAAGATAAAATTAAATAAAAAAAAAAAGACTGCAAAAAAATAAGAATGATAAAAAAAAGGCATAGATTATATTTTTTAATTTTTTTAGTTAATTAAAAACTATTAATTTATTTTTGTTGAAAATATACATCATATTTAGGTAGGGAAAGAAAATTGGGGTAGGCGGGAACACTTTAAAAAAGAAATGTATTTATTAATCTTATATGAAATTTCACTTTAAACAAAATAGTAGTTTATTAATTTAGAAGAAATTTTATGGAAAATTTATACTTACGCACAATATATATTAAAAATATAGAATATATATATAGAATTCATTTGTTGTCAGTGTCAGAAAGCCTTTAAATCTCTTTTGTATTTAATAGATAACAAAAAAAAAAATAGATACAGGAAAAGATAAAAGGATTTGCACTAAAATTTATTGTTTGTTTTTGTTCTTTTTGCGTACATAAAAATTTAATAATTACGAGTATAATAATTTATAATTGCAATAATATATGTATTTATTTTTTTTCCATTCAAAATATATAAATATATAGATTTCAACACCATCGTCACCAAATTATGTAGCTGCTGTTGTAGAATTTTATCCTCAAACATATGGTACACCAATTGATACGGTAAATAATCGAACAGATGAATATATAGCATTAATTGCATCAACAGAAGCAAATGCAGTGGATATTATAGTTTTTCCCGAATCAACATTAAATAATCGTTATACCGCAACCGAAATACCACGGCCGGAAAATTTAATTGCACCATGTGATTCAAATGAAACAGAATATATGTCATTTGTACAGAAAATATCATGTGCAGCAAGACAGTATCGAAAATATGTTGTTATTAATTTAACAATGAAACGTAATTGTACCGAAGACAGTTTAATTTATAATGATACAAGACAATGTCCAGACAATGATATACTTCTTTACAACACAAATGTTGTATTTGATCGTAATGGAACGGTTATATCAACGTAAGTATATTAATTTATGAATAGATTACATATGTTATACTGGTATAAAATTATATAAATAATATAAATATAAGCATTTAAATTTTATAAATAATTATAACAATTGTGATTTATATCCTGCTGCTGGTAATTTATAATATTTACATTATTTTCTGATACTATAATAATTATCATATTTTTTGTAGTTTTATTACTCTTTACATATATTTTGTATACATTTACATATAAATAGAATCCAAAGGTTTGAAAATGTTTGTTTTTAAATATATATCAGAATAAGATGTTTTTTTTCATTATAATATACGCTGTATAAATTTGAAATTTAAAATAACTATAGGAAATGCTTGTGATCAATTTATTCTTGAACAATTGACAATTTTTATAATTTTATTGTTTAAATATAAATATTTTTATTATATTTTCTTTTAGATATCGAAAATACAATTTATTTGGTGAAGCAGGTATTACCGTTCCGAATACTGTAGATATTGCAATTTTTGATACTGATTTCGGTGTACAATTTGGTCATTTTATATGTTTTGATATACTATTTGAAAAGCCTGCCATAGAGTTAGTAAATCAAGGAATTCAAAATATAATATTTCCCACAATGTGGTTTTCGGAATTACCATTTTTAACAGGTATTTATTTTTTCGTATCTCTCTAATATATAGGTATTTATATTAAAATTAATTGTGATGAAATTATTTCGATTTCGGATATTCTTTGTACTGCACTTACACTTAATTAAAATGCGCATTCTATTATACAATCAAATGTGCATTTAAATTAGGTGCGACGAAAAGATTTTAAATACATTCTTTATAACATCGTATCACATTGCAAAATTATTATTAATAGATATATTTTACATTTATAAATATAAAACATATGTTTTTGAATTTTTTATTTTAGCTGCACAAACACAACAAGCTTGGGCTGAACGTTTTAATGTTAATTTTTTGGCAGCGGGAGCAAGTAATGCAGCGGTTGGTAGTACAGGTAGTGGTATTTACCATGGTAAAGATGGTTCATTAGGTACAATAATGGCAGCTACACCGATTACACGTTTAATTGTGGCTTCAATTGATAAAAATTTACCAAATGAAATCGATGAAATTGTTACAGAGAAATTAGTTAATATTAATGTTAAAGATGGTGTTGATATAAAAGACAAAAGTGATTTAGTTGTTGCCAGAGATACTTCTAATAATATTAATCGAATCACTGATGCGATGTTACCGCTGTTATTAAAAACGGAGAATCTAGGAAATTATTCACATTACTTTTTAAATTTTACTAGTAGTCAATCAATTAATACAACAGTATGTTCCTATGAAGGATTTTGTTGTGATTTTGTAACTCGAATTTCTACAGGTTCATCACTACCGGTAAGCTATACTAATAATTTTCTATTTTCTATTTTACTAACGATGATTTCAATTTCAATTTATTTCATTAGAAATAAAAACATTAATATTTTTTATGGTTTACAGAATCATTATCGATATTATGCTGTAGCATTTAATGGTAATCGTACATTTGATGGTGTTGCTGATGGTGGTATATTATCATGTGCCGTTATTGCATGTACAAATAATAGTTTTGAGAGCTGTGGTTTACGGTATAGACATATACATTATTAATAAAATATAGTAATAACAAATATACTAATAATTTTTATTCAATATTATAATATAGATTTCCAGAAGGAACTAATAACGTTACAAATAGATATAGTTTTCTAACTTTAAAGATAACAACTACCTATACTTCAACAACTTTTGATGTACCTATGCCAAGTTCATTAAATGCACATATAATGCCGTTCCATCCAAATGAATATAAATATGAAGAAATTGGAAATTTTACACATCAAAGGTATAGTTATGAGATTTTTTTCTAGTTAGTTTTTTGCAACGTAATGCTTGCAAATGATAAATAAACATATTTATATTATTGTTTTAAATCATATGATACCATTAATTAAACTTCTTCTACACATAGAAGACGTGTGTACATAAATATAATAGAATAATAATCAATGTTTTTTTTTATGTTTCATTGCTGTATAGTCCAACTGGTGTAAAAACAATATCAATGACATTATTAAATCCACGAGTTGATCTATTAACATTTGGCATTTATGGTCGAACGTATCCCAGTAATTGGGTGGAAAGTAATACTAGTACTACTAATTATATTACATTTTCAGTATTATTAGTATGTATTTTAAGTAGTATTTTTAATTTTGTGTAATTAATTTAATATATTGTAGAAACAAAACATATTAATTATATGTAAAGTAAAAATAAATATTTGTATATACTATAATTTTTTTGTATTTAATAAATAACATATTAATGTAATAATATAATAAAAAAATTATTATAAGAACATCGTAAATTTTTTGTTCATATTTAAATGAGAAATATTTGACACAAGATGTACGAGACGCATTTTTATTATAAAGAAAACGATCTAAGTATATGAAATTTATTAGCAATTTCAAAATTATATTCATCTATATGACGTCGAATTCTTGTTATTTTAGTTGCCACCACATATTTTCTTTTCCCTTTGAGGTCTACAACCGATGCCTGGTTGTTTAACGAAAGCATCCTAAACAGTAACCATATTTCCACTCGCAATATGTCGATATCAGCAAAGTGTATTTATAAGTAAATACAATTTGGTAACATATACACCATGTCCAATATAATCTCATACACATATAAATTTAAGTGAAAAATCGTGAAATCATATTTTATGTTTATTATATTTACTTTAAATAATAAAAGTAAGTATGAAAAACAATGTTTCGGAATAATTTCACCTTTAACTCTTTTCATTATATAGCTCCAAACGAGCATTCCTTTTTCTATAAACACCATCAATAACTTATCCTAAACAATGAAGAATGAAACTGAACTGTGATTTCTTTGAACAAATCTGTATTGTGTTCTGTGAGTGTTCTCAATCGAAAGCAATAATTTTTAATATAACATAATTGATTCATCAATGCAAACAATTTCCTATCGCAACACCGTGCCAAGAAAGTAAATATATTGTGCTCGATCGCATCTATGTTTCTTGAAGATTTTGTATTCCCATTGGATAGATTGAAATTCATTATCGATTTTTTTTTTAAACAAATTGCGTATAAATGTGATATTTTTTATACTTTTATTATGCACAAAAAGATAAAAAATAATATAAGAGTTCATATAGTTAAAATGTATTTTAAATTTTTCAATTAATTTGCATTAATACATAAAAACCTATACCAGAAAAAGTTTATTAGGTTGTTGTTATAAGTTATTTGGTATACTCGTACTACTACTATACATTTATATATGTATTTCAAATATATAATTAGTTCATGCTCCCAAAAATATGATTAATATATCAAATATATGTTATTTATGTATTGATTATATTAATATGTGATTATATATCTAACTAAAAAGTATGCTTATATTTATTTAACCATATATGTTGTGCTGCGTACATATAACATAAAAATGCATTTTATGTATATGAATATTAATGTTTGTTTATAATTATATTATTGATAAGATAATAATTTTATGTTTTTATAAATACTGTGTGCGTGTGTTGATCAACAGAGAATAATAAGTATAAGAGAATATAAATATCCTTATTTATTAAAACAAAAAAATCATCATCAGACGTATTAATTTATAAATATTAAAATAAATATTTAGTAGTTAAATTTTATTGATGCAATCAATATTAATTTTAAATTATATAAAAAAAAAACATAAATATATAATTACACTCGAAATTGTAATTAGTATTTTCATGTATATTAAATTAAATTAAGAAACGAAAAATAAAAATAGTGAAATATATTTAAATTTAAGAGCATTTATAGTGAATTTGTTTGTCTATTGGCATATAAATAAAGAAATAATAATGAATCATGTACTGCATATTGTAATTTGTCTAATACAAATAATTAAATTATCCCATCAGGTAAAATATTAAATTAGTTAATTATTTCATTTTTTTTCGAAACAATGATTAATTACAATTTAAAATACGAATTTTAATAATATTAATAATTAATTATTGTATTAATAAAATTATTAAAAAAAAAACGGAAAAAATTGTACATTTCAGAATTGTATAAATTGCAATATTCTGGCAATTAGAGTGTCTTTTGTTCCAATTAGTTTTACATTAAAAATAAATTAGGAAATTGTATATTATTTATCCCATTCTCAGAATTCATAACCACACGACAAAAACATATAGTGAAATGTGTCGGCATTTTATTTATTTATTTATTTTTCTGTTAATTAATCTTTTTACATTATTTATTAGTATTTCATAACGTATATTTAGTTTATCATAATAAAATAATAAAAAATAAATAAACGAATTACAGGTTCATAATGAATTAAAATAACCTAATTTAAAGTAAAAATAGATAATAAATTGATATTCTGTATTAACCCTTTCAATATTATGTTGTTCATTGGTATGGACATGACATTGTATCACCTCACAGTTGTCAAATTTTATTATAAATTATGTTGTATTTTATACGATCCATTCATATATATAAATTTGTTTAATTTCAAAAGAATTAATTGCAGACCAAAATTGTTAAGAATATCCAGAATCTAACCTTCTCAAGCCAAAAATTATATTAATTTACAATTTGTATGCATTCAATATATTCCAGTATAATATTTGTTAAATAATTATCAGTTATCGATTAATTTTTCTTTTCAAAAACGTTTCTGTTTCTAATGCATATTTTGTTTGATATAAAATAGGTATACGTTATTTTATTTTATAAGCATTGTCTATCATCATCAATTTTTGGTTATCGACTCATCAACGAAACAACATAGAGTACCATCCTATTTAATGATACATAAACATCAATTTTTAGTACATTCACATTTGCCTCAGTTACTAAGTAAGTTTCGTATATATAGCGATATGGCGTGGTGGTATAGGAAATTGAATTTTGATAAGCTGCAATATGTCTTTAGCTGTTAACGATTATGCATGCAATGCATGTCCCGTTGAAATAGATGCTACAACTTAATGTTCACGTACTGTATTATATACAACAACACCATAAAAGATAATCGTATTTGCAATCAAATATACATTTAAAAATAACAATTATTACGTATTTATATTAAAATTTAAATTGATTAATAAAAACAATTAATATTAAATCAAAAGTCCATTCAAAAACCACACGTTATATAGAATATTATAATTCACCTATGTATAGTTTTTATACAGTAAACAAACCAGTTACCTTTTTAATTAACTAACATTAATTATGTATTGTATATGGTAAATTGAAGACTAATGTCAAAAATTGATATTATAATAACATTGTATTTGTTTGTAATCGACTGACTCTGATTACAATTATAAAATTTATTACAGCGAACAATAACAAATTTGTACAATCCATCAATAATGTTGTATAACAAATAATATTTTAATTTTAATTTGTTCAAATTTACTTAAAATAAACTATATGCAATGCACAAAATGTAAAAAAAAAGTGTTATTCCTGTATATATTTTATATTTTACTTTTAAAAATTCCATGAAATCTTTAATTTGTTCGGTTATGATGGAATAAAAAAAAACGGAAATCTTTGAAAATATGGTTTTGCACGATACTCAAAGACTAACATTCTCTGCCTACACAAAACATTATGAAATCATCAACCATATTAAAATAATGGTATTAATGATACATCTATCTTTCGTTAAGTTGCAGTAATGAACGTTTGGTGGATGCCAGAAACTCCTCTTGGATTAACAAGACTTGTGCTATATATATATAATATATATATATATTATAGAAGTTTTTTTGGAAAAGTATATATATTATTTATTTAATTGTATTATATTACAATAGGGATTTTCAACGCCATCATCACCAACTTATACAGCTAGTGTTGTAGAATTTGATCCTAAAACATATGGTAATCCAATTGATACGGTAAATAATCGAACAGATGAATATATAGCATTAATTGCATCAACAGAAGCAAATGCTGTTGATATTATTGTATTCCCCGAAGGAACGTTAAATGATCGCCACACAGCAGCCAAAATACCAAGATCAGAATTTTTAATTGCACCATGTGATTCAAATGAAACAGAATATATGTCTTTTGTACGGAAATTATCATGTGCAGCTAGAAAGTATCGAAAATATGTTGTTATTAATTTAACAATGAAACGTAATTGTACCGAAGACAGTTTAATTTATAATGATCCAAGACCATGTACAGAAAATAATATAAATCTTTATAATGCAAATGTTGTATTTGATCGTAATGGAACGGTTATATCAACGTAAGTAAAATATATAAATATATATGATTTTAAGAAATAAATAATAATTGTTTTATTTTATAAAATTAAATTTTAAAAATCAATATTGTGATTGAGATTTACATCCTGCTGCTATATACAATCTAATTATTTCATTATGTTATTGCTTTTATACTGTGACTGTGATGATGTGCACACAAAAGTTAAGACAATGTATATAACTAAAATATTTATCAAAATTTTGTACTTTTGAACTAAATAATAAAAAATCAGATAGATTAGTTTTTATTTATTTTGAATATATAAAAAATATATTTGTAAAAGGATTGAAAATATTAGTTAATATATTACTCACATATGTGATTGATCCAACCCCCCTGCCCCGTTTACATACTACAGATTATTTAAAATGGAAAACATAGGGAAAAAAAACACCAAATTGTAATGGCTCTTGTAATAAAAATTTAAATAATTTACTTCTATAATTTTAAATACGTTTTTTTTTATAGATATCGAAAATATAATTTATTTGGTGAAAAGGGTATTACCGTTCCGAATGCTGTAGACATTGCATATTTCGATACTGATTTTAATGTACGATTTGGACATTTTATAGGTTTCGATTTATTATTTGAAACGCCTGGTATAGAATTGATAAATCTTGGTATTAGAAACATATTATTTCCGTCGATGTGGTTTTCAGAATTACCATTTTTAACAGGTATTTGATTTTTTTCGTAAATGTATAATATTTATTTATATTATTATTAGACAATTATTTATATAACAAAAATATTGAGCGAATAATAAGTAGCGTTGGTTTTTTCATGTTTTAATAAATAGCTGTACAAATACAACAAGCATGGGCTGAACGTTTTAATGTTAACTTTTTGGCGGCGGGACTAAGTAAACCATCGATTGGTAATACAGGTAGTGGTATTTACCATGGTATATATGGTCCATTAGTTTCACACATGATGAAAACTTCAACTACACATTTATTTACGGTTGAAATCAAAAAAATTCCAGTATTTAGACCAAATAAAATTGAAGATAAAATATATTTTAAAGAAGTGCTTTATAATACTGCAATACCAAGGCAGAGTGAAATGTTACCATTGCTTTTACAAAGAGAAAATCTAACAAGTTATTCATCTTACTTTTTAGATTTTAATAATAATAAAACAATTAATACGACAGTGTGTTCCAATGAAGGATTTTGTTGTGATTTTTACGCTAGGGTTTCTATCTCATTTTATGCAGATTCTGTAAGCTTAAGCATATGATAGATATTTTCTATATTTTTCAATTTCATATCATATCATTAATTTATTTTTTGTATATATATATATATAAAGGAATATTATCGATATTATGCTGTAGCATTTTATGGTAATCGTACATTTACTTATTATAGTGGTGTTGCTGATGGTGGAATTTTATCATGTGCCGTTATTGCATGTACAAATGATAATTTTTCAAGTTGTGGTTTACAGTATGATTTATTTCTTAATACAAAAATATAATGTATCAATAATTTTTGATTACTTATAATTCTTATATATATTATTAATAGATTTCCAAATGGAACTTATGTCAGTTCTATATATACATTTTTAAGCCTAGAAATAACAACTAATTATACCTCAAAAACGTTTGATGTACCAATGCCTACTTCATCAAATTCAAATATAATGCCATTACATTATCCAAAACAATATCAATATAAAGAAATAGGAAATTTTACTCATCAAAGGTATAATTTTTAAAATTTTTATTATAAACACATTCATTCAATTTTATATTTTATCGTAATATAATGTTTATGTAAATTGATTAGTTTTAATCGGTTTTAACGTCATATGTTTGTTATGTTTTTCAATGCTACGTGCTAAAATGATACCTCACATTTAGTGTAATTAACCATATTATGGATAATTTCTTAAATCTCTGTGAATTCAATATATTTGAACTAAGAATATGCGTAATATGGTTTCTATAGCGTAGATTTAAATAACCAAAAATGACGTAATAAAACTAAACTAAATTAACAAAACAATTTAATACAATCGATATAATGTCAATTAAAAGCACATGCAAATTATTAAATAATATTTATGGTTTTTATTCCATGGCAGTCCAACTGGTGTAAAAACAATATCAATGACATTATTATATCCAGAAGATGATATTTTAACATTTGGAATTTATGGTCGCACGTATAAATTGAATAATGGAAATAGAAATTCTACCAATTATATTGTATTTTCAGTATTATTATTAAGTATTTTAAGTAGTATTTTTAATTTTATATAATATATATTAATTTATTAATAATACTGTTAAACATATATATAAATAATAAATATATTATTATATATTTTAACTAAATACAATACCCTTTTTTTTCCGTAGTTAATAAAATTAAATATTTACTTTCTAATATACATATGTAATTTATTACTATATAAATGAGTGAATTTTGAACGAAAGACACTCCGTGGCATATTTAGTCGCGTCAAAGAACGTAATGGTTGGAGGCGAAGATACAATTTTGAATAAGACAAGTTGTACGGTGAACCAAATATTGTCAATACAATCAAAATCAATAGCTTAAGATGGTTTGAACACGTATTAAGCATGGAGGAGGAACGTGTGCCAAAAACAATGTCGAATTGTAATCCAACAGCTAGAGGGAGAGGCGGAAGATCTAAGGCTAAATGGCTAGCTGCAGTAAACTGTGATATGAAGATGCTTAAAAGATACAGACGCGTGTTGGAGTAGGCTAAAACCGCACCTGGGTTATATTGCCATGATGTAACTATGGTAAGTAAATAAATGAGTGATATATTAGTGTAATGTATATTGGAACAAAATTAGTCATATCAAATCAGCTTTTGGTTTCTTTCGGCCAAGCAACTTTATATATATATAGTTAAACTCTTATTTTTATTGTTATTCTTTTCATTTGTGAAATGTTATGTAAAAAATTATAATTTGCTTACATTTTACGAATTAATTAATATTAATATTCCAACGAACTAATTTATTTTATCGACGGTCATAACTAGAGATTTAACGTAAAAAATTCTGTTCTTCAATTTTATATGGGAAATCTCTACGCTGTGAGAGAAAATGTGAAATAAAACCGACGTGTATACCAACATCTAAGAATCATTTTCATATTCATTTTAAGTAAACATAAATCGTAAATTATATGTATCAAAGAAACAAATAGAATAGAATATAATTAAATAATAAAGAGTAAATGTAAAATGTAAATGTAAAACTCACCTAGCACACATATATGGATGAATGCCAGCATGCATAGGATCCATGATAATATTCACCATCTTTGTACTGGAGTTGTCTGGATTCAGTTCGGCATCAGATTCAGAATAAGATCACACACAATCACAACACAGCACAATTCATATTAATGTATTTGCATTTTGTCTTTGCATAAATCAGATGATGATATATAATGGTATATATTAATTTTAATAATAATTTGAAAACTAGTTTAAGAACAATTAAAATGTCTACATACTTTTTCGATAAAAAGGCATAAAAATAATAATCGTACTGTAGTTAATTTTTTATTAATCTCTTGATATAATTAAAACAAAATATAGCAATAAACCGTATGCATTTATTGGAAAAACAAAAATATTAATTTATTTATTAATAAATTATATTACACAACGACACCGGTTATGGTTTAGCGGCCGGTACAACACAAAACAACAATAAAACCAATTGAAACAAAAATTGATTTGGTGTTTTTTGTATTTTTTTTAACACACACACGCACACACACGCAGCTACACAATTATTGTAATAATAAAACTCAAAATTGTATACATTTATTTATATCAAAAATTAATGAATTAAATTAAATAAAGATATATAAATAATATTTTTTTATTATATATGTATAATTCACTTCATTTCATTGTACCGTACTATTTTTCGACTTCGTACAAACAATTAATATAACTTTTTAAATATACAATAAAAATAATATAATGTATTACACAACAACAACAAACTGGACTGTAACCCGTCGTGAACGCGAAAACAATAAATTTCACGCACACAATCACACATACACACAATTTTATAGAAAAAGCCAAAAAAATTAAATTCTATTATATTATATTACACTTTTATTAATGTACAATTTTATTAACATTTAATAGAAAATTATTATTATCGTTTAATATTTAACGATTCTAAGATATTTATTGAATGTTTTACAATATTTTAATTATAGTTTTCTTTTCTTTCTTTTTTTGATTTTGATTTTGAAATTCTGAGATTCACACGCACTTAATTAAAAATGTCGATTTCAACACTATGCTATTGAATAGATGAAACGGATAACCATAGCTGATAAATAAAAAAAAAAACTACACAATACACACATCCCAATATTGTTCTTAAACTAAATAATTTAAACTAAATTTAAACTAAAGCATTAATATTAATTAATAATAATAATTCATTATGAATCAATTGAATTATAAGAAAAAATTGTAATGAAATGCACTATACTGATACTGATTGTTTCAGTTTTCAGAATGTCCCCAAGTCAACATCCCACCACACTATATATTATATTATTTCCTGCATATAATCCTTCATAACCAAGCGGTTTCGGCGTAAAATTGCTCAGTGAAAGTGAAAACTATATGTAATTTTTGGAAAGTCGATTGTCAAAGTCAAAGTTAAGTACAGTGAGCAGAGAGAGCCGTGAATTTATTATTTTGATTGATTTTGGATAGTGGAAAACAGAATCGAAGTAAAAAATATTAAAAAATTCATAAAACATTAACAAAATTGGTGTTTTTTTTTTTTTTTATCAAAAAAATAATATAATAAATAAAATAATTATTAATTTTATGAAATCTAATAAAAATAAATAGTTTAAAAGATGCCAAAAGAACAATTTCGGGAAGCAGATGTTATTAAAAAGATGTAAGTAAATGTAAAGAAAACGAAATAAAAATAATTTACCACGTGAAACATATTGTTACCGGCTCCATTTGAATTTTGTAATAAAATTGATTTTTAATAACCGCAAATCAGTAATGAATTTAAATAAACAATAAATTGTCAACTGTTACATTTATACTAAGTTACGGATACTTTTAAATCAATCCTTTTATAAGCTAATCACTGGTATAAAAATAACAAAAAAATTATTTGAATGATAATGCGTTATATACTACCTGAATGACCATGTGGTGTATTTATTACTAACGTCCTGGTTGATGCTATATGCTTCACCTGGACTAACATGACTTGATGGTTTACTCTTCTAAATACATCCGCTTTTAACTGTTTAAGCGTTGATTTTGATTTAGTGTTTAGATTTAGTCATTGATTCATTTTCATTCATCTATAATTCGAAACAAAAATTTTCAATGAATTCATTAATACAATTATTTTCAAATTATATGTAGATCTCATGTTAAATTTGAAGTGGCAAGTGCTGAAGAAATTCAACAAGAAGCTCATATTTGTGTTGTTTCTAAAAATTTATATAATGTAGATCGTGTTCCAGTTTTATATGGTGTACTTGATAGAAGAATGGTAATTATCAATGGAATAGGCTAGTTCTAGTCAATGTCAATGTTATTGTCACTAAAGAAATAATCACCTACCATTTTTTCTCAATTATTTGTAGGGTATTAGTCAAAAAGATGCAGCATGTACAACATGTAATCAAGGTTTAAATGATTGTGTTGGACATTTTGGTTATATTGATTTGCCGTTACCCGTTTTACATGTTGGACATTTTCGGTCAACTATACAAATATTGCAATCAATATGTAAAGTATGTTTTATTATTCATAATATTTTATTATTCCTCTTCACAAGAACGCCGTCCAACTGCTAAACTTTATTAATTTTTAACTTAATTTTTTTAGTCATGTTCAAGAGTTATGTTACGAGAAATAGATAAAGAAATTTATAGTAAAAAGTTATTAAATCCACATTTATCATATTTAGCAAAAAAGGCAATACATTCACAAGTATTGGTGAAAGCTAAAAAAACAACAAAATGTCCAAATTGTGGTACAATAAATGGACCCGTTAAAAAAGGCCCTGGTTTACTAAAAATTGTGCATGATCAATATCGTGGGAAAAAAGCAACTGATCCTATTATTACAAAAGCATTAGGTAAATTAGATTCTTTATTTGAATTTTTTTATTTTATTAGTATAGAAATATTATAAATATTTATGTATATTTGTTTTTTTAGACGAATTATTAATATCATCGGAAGAAAATCCAGAATTAAATCAAATAATAAATCAACAATCATTAATTCAGGAATTTAATTCATTACAAATTTTAAATTTATTTAAAAATATACCGAAATCTGATATACCATTATTGGGAATGACCTCACCAAAAGCATCGCCAGTCGATTTAATTGTAACACGTATATTTGTGCCACCAGTTTGTATACGACCATCAGTTGTATCAGAAATTAAATCGGGTACAACTGAAGATGATTTAACAATGAAACAAAGTGAAATTTTATTGATTAATGAATCTATCTCAAAACATCAAAGTAGTGGTGGTAATATGGAATTAATACAGGAAGATTGGGATTTTTTACAATTACATGTTGCCTTATATTTTAACAGTGATGTATCCGGAGTACCATTACAATTATTGGTAAGTTAAACCATTTTTCACAAATTTTTGTTATAATTAATAGGGAACAGTTTTTTAATTTGTAACCCTTTTTTTTTTGCCAATTTTATAGCCAAAACGAAGTACACGTGGACTTGTACAACGTTTAAAAGGAAAACAAGGACGGTTTCGTGGTAATTTATCAGGTAAACGTGTCGATTTTTCAGCACGTACAGTAATATCACCTGATCCGAATTTAATGATACATCAAGTAGGTGTACCAGAACGGGTTGCAAAAATTTTAACATATCCAGAACGTGTTACTATGGCAAATTTACAAGTAATTAATTGTAGATATATTTTAGACTGTTCATTTTGCAGTATTTTTAATGAAAATGGAATCTAATTTTAATTAATAATTTTTATTTTGTAAATTAATTTCTATATGTAGAAAATGAAACAAATTGTACGTAATGGTATTGATAAACATCCAGGCGCAAATTATGTTCAACAAAAAGGTAATTTATTTAAAAAATATTTACAATATGGTAATCGTGATAAAGTAGCACAAGAATTAAAATGTGGTGATATTGTCGAACGTCATTTAATTGATGGTGATATTGTATTATTTAATCGTCAACCAAGTTTACATAAAATGAGTATAATGTGTCACGAAGCAAAAGTACAGCAACAACGTACATTTCGTTTTAATGAATGTGTGTGTACACCTTACAATGCTGATTTTGATGGTGATGAAATGAATTTACATTTACCACAAACTGAAGAAGCACGTGCTGAAGCATTAGTTTTAATGGGTAATAAATCAAATTTAGTAACGCCAAAAAATGGTGAATTATTAATTGCGGCTACTCAAGATTTTATTACCGGTGGTTATTTACTAACACAAAAAGATGAATTTTTAACAAAAACAGAAGCAATGCAATTAGCTGCTTGTTTATTAGCGGGACCCGATACAAATATGGAAATTGATATACCACCACCGGCTATATTAAAACCAAGAAAATTATGGACAGGAAAACAAGTAAAAATAATTTAATTGTTTTATATATTTAACTTTTAGTTAAAATATAAATTATCTTTTCTATTATATTTACATAGATTTTTAATTTAATATTTCGGCCAAATAAATCATGTCCAGTAATGGCTAATTTATCAACTAAAGGAAAAAATTATACATCAAATTATGATTTATGTGTTCGTGATTCATGTTAGTATATTTAAAATTACTATATATTTTGATTAATCAAGAAAAATTATTCAAAATATTAATTTTTAAATTGATTATTTGCAGATGTAATTATTCGCAATTCAGAAATTATATGTGGTTCAATGGATAAAAATACATTAGGTTCAGGTACAAAATGTAGTATTTTTTATATAATATTACGTGATTATGGTGAATCATATGCCACAAAAGCTATGTGGCGTTTATCAAGGGTATGTATAACTTTTGTTTCTATTACATACATGTTCTATTAATTAATTATTTTTATATAAGTACACATTGTTAATCTCTTCCCCCTTTTTTTCTAAAGTCATATATTGCTCCAAGTGGAGCTTTATGTCATCTAATAAACCTTTCATTACAGCCCAAGTTGGTAAATTACTATAATAATAATAATTCTATTATTTTTATATTGGTCACTAGGCCATAGTGATGTGTGCGTGCAGACATTGTTAATGTTTGAGTAGCGTTCAACACCATATTTTCAAAGATATCCGTTTTTCTACGCTACTGATTGTTTTTAATTTCTTCCCTTCTATCTATGTAAAAAATAAAAGTAATAATAATTAGTAATAATCATAAATTTATCTACTAGATGGCATCATATTTTATAATGAATCGTGGTTTTTCATTTGGCATAAGTGATGTAACACCAGGTAAACAATTATTGGAAGAAAAACAAAAATTATTAAATGCTGGTTATGCAAAATGTAATGAATACATAGAAAATATGAAAAATGGTACATTACAATGTCAACCGGGTTGTACGCCAGAACAAACATTAGAAGCTGTTATGTTAAAAGAGTTGTCAAGTATACGTGAGTTGGCAGCCAAAGCATGTTTTCGTGAATTACATCCAACAAATAGTGCATTAATAATGGCACAATCTGGTTCCAAAGGTTCAAATATTAACATATCACAAATGATTGCATGTGTTGGTCAGCAAGCTATTAATGGTAAACGTGTACCAAATGGTTTTGAGGATCGTGCATTACCTCATTTCGAAAAATTATGTAAGTAATATTTGAATAGATTTAATGTGATTTTCATTTACGATTTCAATTGCTATATTTTTAATTCTATGTTTTTTTTCTTTTTTTTAGCTAAAATTCCAGCTGCCCGTGGTTTTGTTGAAAATAGCTTCTTTTCTGGTTTAACACCAACGGAATTTTTTTTTCATACAATGGCCGGACGTGAAGGTTTAGTTGATACAGCTGTTAAAACAGCAGAAACTGGTTATCTACAACGGCGTTTGGTTAAATGTTTGGAAGATTTGGTTGTACATTATGATGGTTCGGTTCGTAATGCCATTGGTGAAATTGTTGAATTCATTTATGGTGGTGATGGTTTAGATCCAGTTTATATGGAAATTAAAGATAAACCAGTTGATATGCATCGACAATTAATGCATTTATGTGCTAAACATCCGTGTCGTAATGAACCTGCATTAAAAGGATCTGAAATCATACCAATTGTAAGAGAATTTTTACCTATGGTAAAAGAAGAAAAAATGAATAAGAATAATGCTCCATTAACAAATGGCGATCTTGAATCTTCGTCGACAATTAAGAAATCAACAAAAGAAGATTATACAAAAAATGAATTTGAAAAGTGTCGCGATAATTTCAATAAAGAATGTGTACAGTTTTTAGAATCATATGCTAAGAATTTAACACACATACAAAATAGATATAAAAATTGTGATAAAGTTGTTGATGAAATTAATCGTCTAACAAAAAGTCAAATAAAATATTTTATAGAAGCGGTAAATTTTCATTTTATTTTATTTATTTTTCTTTTTGTTTTGATTAATCATTTTTTGTTTTTGCTTTTAGGTTAATGATAAATATAATAGAGCAGTAACCGAACCAGGTACAGCTGTTGGTGCAGTTGCTGCACAAAGTATTGGTGAACCTGGTACACAAATGACATTAAAAACGTTTCATTTTGCTGGTGTAGCTTCCATGAATATTACACAAGGTGTACCACGCATTGTTGAAATTATAAATGCATCAAAATCAATTTCAACACCTATTATAACAGCTGAAATTCATAATAATACAAATATGCAGTATGCACTTAAAATTAAAGCACGAATTGAAAAAACAACATTGGGTGAAGTAAGTTTTAATAAAAGAATTAATGTCGCATTTATGTATTTAGAATATTTCAAATAATATGTCGTTCACATATATAGATAACGACATGTTTTGAAGAAGTCTATAAACCTGACGAATGCTTTATATTAATTAGATTAGATGTTCGTCGTATACAAAATTTGGGTATACAAATTAATACAGATACTGTTAAATATTCGTAAGTACTATATTCATAATTTTTATAGTAGCATTATAATTAAGTGTCATTCGAATTTTAGAAAATGTATATAAAAATTTGTTGATCAAATTATAAAATGTTCTGTTGGTAGTGGTACTTTCTATAGAAGGAGTATAGTATACAAGCTCTATTAACTAGAACAATGACTTATAATTTATTCGGATAATAATATGAATAAAAGCATTTTGGTTATTTCGGCAAAGGTGCGAAAGTTTTAATTAAATTTAATCTAAGTACGACTGTATCGAGTACACTATGTGTAAGAGTTGTTTTATTGTTTTGTAATCGTCAATTGATTAACGTTACCGTTTTACTAAGTGAACAAATTTCAACTCAATGATAACATACAAAGCTTATATATTATAATATGGAAACTCAATAATATTGAATTTTAAATGGCCTTTACTTATAAAGTAATAGCACATGATAGAATAATAAATATTTAATGAATTTTATTTCTTGTTTCATTTTTTTTAGAATTTGCACATCAAAATTACGTTTAAAACCAGGTAATATAACAACATATGAACCAAATTTTCTAATAATACGTCCGGATACTAATAAATATGGCAATGCGTTAAATGCTGAAATTCAACGGTTATTAACGGTTATACCAAATGTTGTTGTTGCTGGACTGCCCAATGTGTCACGTGCAGTAATTGCTGTCGATGATACCGTAAAACCAAATACATATAAATTATGTGTTGAAGGTACTGGTTTAGGGAAAGTTATTGCTACTGAAGGTGTTATTGGTACAAAAACAAAATGTAATAATATATGGGAAGTATATAAAACATTAGGTATTGAAGCAGCACGTTCAACAATTATGACAGAAATTACAGATGTTATGGAAGGACATGGTATGAGTGTTGATCATCGTCATATTATGTTATTAGCAAGTCAAATGACCAGTCGTGGTGAAGTATTAGGTATTACACGCCATGGTTTAGCTAAAATGAGAGAATCTGTATTTAATTTAGCTTCGGTAATATTAAATTATAATATATATATATATAAATATATATATAGTACGTAAATGTATGTAATATTATTATTTTATTTATACTTTTGTTTAGTTTGAAAAAACAGCTGATCATTTATTTGATGCTGCATATTACGGCCAAACGGATTCAATTGATGGTGTTTCAGAACGTATAATTTTAGGTATGCCAGCTGAAATTGGTACAAGCTTATTTAAATTATTACATAATCATAATGATGTAGTAACAGATGATATAATAGAACCTATTTTAAAATAATGAAATAAAATAGAAAATTAATAATAAAATAAAATAAAATAAAAATAATTGTAAAATACAAATTTAATATAGGGCATGTAAATTAATATTTTATGTTAGCATTTGATATTGTTGTGTCAATTAAAATTAGAAATTAATAAATAAAAGTTCCATATGAATTATTAAATAAATTATTATAAAAATTGATATAAAATATATAAGAACATAAGATTTATAATGTGATATTAAATTTAATAAAATAATAGGTTTTTATATGAAACTTCCGAATTTATTTTTACGTAATATTCGTTTAATTTTATCTATATTATCCCGAATCTGAGAGAGATTTCAATTATTTTATTATAGAAGGAAGTAAATAATTGATAAATTTAAATTAAAGATTAATTAGTTATATAATATTAAAATAAATTTTAAAGTACTTCACAGCAACATCATTTCAACTCATCATATATATATTAACTTTTAATTCTCTCGTTCAATGAAATTCACTTTAATTTATCTTCTATATAATTTATTAAAAAATGAAAACATATATTGTGTGACTCAATTTTATAATATTTAATAATAATTATAAATGTTGCAAACTTACTTAACATATATTTGTTTAATATAAAAAAAAAAAAATTAAAATGGAAAAAAAAGCAGATCATAAATACGATTTTTTTTTACCACTAAATACATTGTGTAAGGAAGAGTTTAAAGTTTGGAAAGTATAGTATAGAAAGAAAAAAATGTATAAAAACACAAAAGCAGTGGAATAAATGTGAATGAACACATTTTAAGATAACTAATTAGAATTTAATTTACAAATTAATTTTTTTTTAAAAAAATCTTTTTTTTTGGTTCTTAAAACAAAAAATTAATACCACTTTTTCTTATATCTTTAAGGTTTCCCGATTTATAAACTATAATCATTTTATTAGTTATTTATTTATTTAATTAATCTATTGAATGGCAGTGTAATGTAGTATTTTGTGTTAAATGTGTTTAATGATTATAATGAAAAATTATTTAGAATTTTGGTACATTATATCAGTATCAGTTTTTCTTTTTATGTTATAAAATAAATATTAAATATTTTCAAAATGATAATGTTTAGGAAAAAATCTAATTTTTAATATAATCGTAAATGAATATTTCTCTATTATTAACTTAAAAACTAAACATTTAAGATAATTATATTCATTGGTTTTTTTTTCTTTTCGTAAAATTAGTATTGTTTCATTATAGACATATATTTCGCACACAATTAACATGATAACATTTAATTAATTTACATTTATATTATTTTAAAATGTTCTTTTGATAGGAAATAAAAATAAAAAAGAAAAAAAGAAAACACATTTTATGAGACGCGAAATATAAAAAAAAAAAAAAAACAAGGGTGTAATAAAATACAAATTAGAAAATAACTTATGAAGTACATTGCCGATATCTGGCAGCATCTGTTTGTATATCTGCTAAATGTGTTGATGCTTTTTTATATAAATCTTCAATTTGATTATGTAAATCACTTAATTCATTATCATTTGTTTTATAAATATCAACCATACCTGGGAAAAGGTGAAAACAAAAAAATAAAAATTAATATATTACAAATATATTTGAAGGCATCTTCCCCTCGCCGTTAAACGATTGACCATTACCTTGCAATTCTTTTAATTTACTACTTGTATCAACTGTAATTTTGGAAGCTCTTTGTAATAATTGTTGAGCACGTTCACGTGCACTTTCCGATGTTACAGCACGTTCAGTTAACGAATTATTTGCTTGACGATAATTATTTCGTAACTATACAAAATATAATGAACTTATATTTCATATTCTATTTATAAAAACAAATTTTAAAGTATAAATACCTGTGTTGCTAATCCATGTGCATTACTAGCTGATTCCTTAACACCATCAGCTTGAGTTTTAATATCTTTGGCATCTAAATCATTTTTAAGAAAACTTTTTTGTAATTGATTTAATTTATTTGTTAAGTCTGTCACTTTTGTTGCAGTTTCTGTTGCTTTACGTTGTGCATCACCAGTTTCACCATCAATCTATTTTTCAGAAAAAACAAATTTTTATTTTAGATATATGTAGACCTAGACCTGTCATTACATAATAATTTAACAAAATAAATGTTATACCTGTTCTAAATCAGATTTAGCTAAACCAATATCTTCATTGGCTTGTTTTATAGCTTCTTGTGCTTTTTTTTGTGCTTCATCAGCATCATTTAATGAATTCACAACATTATTAGCTGATTCTAGTACAGTATCGGCCCGTACTTTTGAATCATTTGCTTTATTTCGTAATTGTTCGACACGTTCTAAATCATTACGTGTATTTTCAATAATTAAATCAACATTTTCTAAATTCGAAACAGTTTTATTAATTTTGTCGGCCAATTTTTTAATTTCATCTGGATCTAATTGTAATTCTAATTCTAATGTTTTTTCAGCTATTGACTTTAATTCATCTGGTGATGCTGTATTATTATTGGACATTTCTGTTAAATTTTCAATTAAACCATAACCTTCATCGATTGTAGCTTTTGTTGCATTTAAATAACCTTCTGAATCCAAAAATGCTTTTTCAGCTTTTTTAAATGCTTCGGATGCATTTGTTTTTGCTTGCGAAAGCTATAAAATAATAAAATTAATAAATATTCATATAAAACCGAAATAAATAAATATACTAACTGCACGTATTAAATCTTCAGCAATTTCTTCTTTAGCCTTAATATCTTTTTCCGTATCTTTAACATAATTTAATGCTTTTTCGGCCTTTGTTAGAGCACCTTTTTCACACGATAAGCCACCACAATGTTTACAACCAGCACCACCACATAAATTATCACATGGATTACCACGTTTATCACACATTTGTTCATTTAAATCTGGTATTTTAGCATTTAATTCCATTAACTCTAAATAATATTTGTCTAAATTTTTTTCATTTTGATCTTGTATATCGTTACGTTCACTCATTGAACGGTTCACAAGCGCTTCGGTACGACGACATTGTCGTTCAGCATTTACATTTAACTCTTGTGTTTCATTATGAATTTCATTTAATTGATTAACACGATTCCATGCATCACGTGTTAAATTTAATGCTCCCTCAATATTTGCTTCCTGCAATTTTGTTGCATTATTTTGTAATGTTTTTGCTTTATTTTTGATGTCTTCACTACGATCACGTAAGTCATCTAATGTTGCATTGGCCAATGTAATCCGCGTATAAACATCTTTTAAATCTTCTTCCGATTCTTGAATATTACCTAATGTTTGATTATAATGTGTACGTAATTGTTGTACATAGTCATCCAATTGATTTATGTCCTGTGTACTAACAGTTGTATTTTCTAATAAATTTTTAATAACATTTAATTTTGTTTCCATTCCATCAAATTCTTTTGTATATGCACCGGTTGCACCAATAGTTTTAATTTGTTTAGCTTCATCGATAATACGTTTTGTTTGATTTTGTAAACCATCTAATATTAAATCCCAATTATCAAAGCATTCGCCACACGGTGAACAATATGGTGCCGCACCTAAATACCCACGATCACATTCATTACATTTATAGCCGCCAATACCTTGATTACATTGACATTTGCCTGTTTTACGATCACATTGTGATGTAGATGAACCATAATGATCACATTCACATGCTACAAAATTTATATATCCATGTATTAATAAAAAAAAGTTAACAATTATTAATATAATTTGTGTGTTTGTATAATAGTAAGAGAAATACTCACGATGGCATTTAATATTTGGATCACCCCAATAATTTGCTTGACATTGATTGCATTGACGACCGCCAAAACCTTGTTTACAAATACATTGACCATCATACTATAAATACAAATTAAAATTAAGAGTTAGTGAAGTATACGTAAAAGTATACATATGTCTTTTTTTTTATATTGCTAGTGTATATATTTTAACAGAAGAACTCACATATCACACAAGAGTATAAATAAAACAGACTTACCGGATTACATTGCTCACTTTCTGATCCAATTTCATCACAATCACAGGATTCACAACCAGTACCGCTAGCAATTTTCCAATGATTAGTCGAACATGTTTTACAATTAATACCTTCAACATTTTTTAAGCATGGACATTGACCAGTATATCGATCACAATATTGTAATGTACTGTTTGTCCCGAGTACATCACATTGACATGCTAAAATTTTTTAAATTATTATTATTATATTTTATTTATAGTAAAGTAAATTAAACCGTTTTTATTTTTTTTTTTTAGTTTAACTTACGTGAACAACGACCATATAATGCATCACCATAATATCCATCACGACAATGTTGACAATTATCACCGGCTGTATCATGTAAACATTGTAGACATTGACCGGTATGAGAATCACAATTACCACGTCTTGCTATATCAATATTATTATTACATTCACATTTTTCACAAATACCACCGGGTCGATCTGGATTTCCATAATAATTGTCAGCACAAATATCACAACGTGCCCCAGAATAACCTTCACGACAATAACATATCATGTCATTTGTACGACGATCTAAATCACATTGATCAGCATGTGTATGACCCGATACAATAGTGTCTGGACAACGACATGGACGACAGCCAATTTCACTACCCAATAATGGATTACCGTAATAACCTTCTACACAGCGATCACAATTATAACCATTTGTATAATGTTCACATGAACGACATTCACCGGTACGTGCATCACATTCACTAGCATGTCCATTACATTGACACATTTTACAATTTGGAAAATCCCAAAAACCTGGTTGACATTCATCACATTCACGTCCATATGTATTTGGATGACACGAACATTGTCCAGTTATTTTATCACAATCATTATCTTTTGCACCGATACTATTACAATCACATGCTGTATAAAAAAAAGGAATAAGAAGAAAAACAACATAAAAATACACATAAGAAATACATATAAAATGTATATATATATAAATTACCTTTGCATCCTTCTGGTTCAAATCCATAATGTCCTGGTTCACATTGATCACATTGACGACCAACAACATGAGGTTTACACTCACAATATCCACCAAATTCATCACATTTTTTACTTATTGAACCAGTTGGATTACAATTACATGCTATCATTAATATAAAATTGAGAAAATATTAAATTAAATTTTCCATATGGCTTTTAATTAAAACTAACAATTTACATTTTCAGTTACATTGTCGTCATTGTAATAACCATTTAAAAATATTAAAATAATAATAAAAGTTAATTTCATTTTAAAATTAAAAAACCAAAATTATTTTATTATTTATTAAAAATTTAACAAATAATATTTATTTATTGTTATACGACGTTGTCAGTAATTGTGTGATATTTTCGACGACAAAACTACGACAATTTTTAATCAACAAAATACTTTTTTTTTATAAGTATTGATAAGATTTATGTCGAAATTATATATATAATATAAAATTCCAATTGTAATAATTTTAAGGTGAACCGTATGTTCTTCTTTTTTTTTATTATTTAGAAAGAGAAAGAAAAGAATAATTTATTTAACTTACGTGTTGCACCATCATAAACATAAATACTGATTGTATTCAATAAATCTTTACATTGTTGATTAGTTTCATAACTATAATTAACATCATAATACGTTTGATTACAATTTAAACGTTCATAATCTCTGTGACGTATGTCTGCTGCTGTTGAACCCGTTAAAATTGGTGTAACTTCAATACGTGGAATAAGTGCTAACTGCGAATTATTTCAATGCAAAAAATAAATTCCATTTAATATCTAATTAAATAAAAAAATATATTTATAAAATACCGAATCAATTAAAATTTGTGCTGATGGACTATCTTCAATGGCCCGATGACGTTTAAATTCAATTTTAAATTTATAAATTTTCCCTTGTTCTAAACAAACATCTCGTATTGCAACCACATCTGTACTATATTCATCCATAATAAATGGTACACGATCTTCATATGATGGATGTGAATTCGCACATGGTCCCTCAGCATCATATTTATCAGGTCGTATAACTGTTATACGTGCATCTTCCCAAGTACCACGTGTTTGTGTTAAATATCGTACAACAACATCATAAGTCATTGTACGTTTTACATCATCAACAGTTATTGTTAATTCATTGCCTTCGGGTACTCTTAAGAATCCGGGTCCTGTCCATGTCGGTCGATCATGTGTTGGATGTTCACGTAAAACAATTGTACAGTTCTAAATACATATAATATAATAAAAATGTAAATTAAATACACCTAGTGTCCTATACATTATTATATTATTAATAATTTAATTCATAAAATATAACATACCCCATAACTGTGTCGAGAATCGCATTCCTGTATTGGTTAAAAATTTAAATACATATAAATAAATAAATATTAAATAAAAAAATTAAATTATCTTAATAATAGAAATTTTTTTTGGGTTTGGTTTTTAGGATACTTAACTGTAAATGTTATCATTTCAGCTTCAGCAATAACATGTAAACCGGGTATAAAATGATTTTGTTGTGGTATGCTACATGTACGACCAATCATTTGTGAACGACAACTACATTGACCTGTTATAACATCACAAAAATTATCTTCTGAACCGCCTGGATCACAATTACATGGTGAACATCCATCACGACTATCTGATAAACCAAATGTTTCGGGCATACATTGATTACAATCTTTTCCCGTTACCAAACGTTTACATGTACATTCACCCGTATACATATTACATCCAGAATTATTTATTGTACCCTCCGTATTACATGTACAATTTTCACAACCATTTGGATTTTCTGCACTTAAATTCCAAAAACCATCTTTACATATATCACAGCGACGTCCTTTCGCATTTGCTTTACAATGACACGCACCGGCTTCAATATTATTTTCGGCATCAGTTATTGAATCACATATACCGTCATCAAATGAACCACGTGGATCACAGTCACATGCTATTTATTTTTACAAAAACGATATTTATTTATAACTTTTAATTTTTTGTTAAATTAATAATTATGTTAAGCGCAGGCGAGTAAGTATAAAAATTTGATACTAATAAAGAATTTAATATAGTGTTTTAAATAATAAATAAAGATCTTCCTAATTTTTGTGAATTGTACAAAAAATAAGAAGGTACACTTACGTTTACAAATATAAGGACTTTGTATATCTTCATTTGGATCTTTATAGAAGAATGGTATACATTCATCACAATGTTGACCGTGTGTATTATCTTTACAATTGTCACAAACACCACCACTAACACGTCCTGTAAATTCATAAACAGCTTCGTCAAAATGACAACTTGTCGCATGATTATTACAATTACATTCTGGCGTATGAATAGAAAAGAAAGAATAAGAAATTTTATTATATTAATATATATTTAATTAAAATATTAAATAATATCTTTTATGTGATATATACTTTTGCATGCATTTGTTTGTTTGCCAAACGCTGGTTTCCATTTTAAATCATTAAAAAAATCTTCACAGTCTTCACAATTCATTCCTTTTGTATTATGTGTACATTCACAACGTCCATGCACCATATCAATTACATTTTGTACACCTTCTAATGGTAAACACCGTGATGCATGTCCATAACATGAACATGAACCTCTAACAACCATATTTGAGATAGCATAATAATATTTTTCCTATATAAATACAGAAAATTTTAAATGAAAATTATTATTATAAATTAGAAATGTTAAATAGTATGATATTTCTTATATATACATACTTGAATTTCTTCTCGATCATCTAATAATGTATCACCTAAATTATGTAATTTTGTAAAATTTATACGCAAATTTGTCATTTTTAACATATTTTGAACATGTTCAGCATATGGATTTTCAATATGCATATGTGGTGGTAAAACACGAAATATAACTTCACCATTTTTGGATGGTTCAACACCAGAATATCGATGATCACACACAACATCGGTTATATTTTTGGATATTAACGGTATGCCTGGAAATGATTCAGCACAATTATGTGCAAAATATTTATATACATGCCATGTACGTCCAACGTCATACGAACGTTCGATTAACATAGCGGCCGGTCGAAATGTTGCAAATACAATAATTAAATGGGTAAAATGAAATTCAGCTTCTAAATCCAATTGTAGTGTAACATTTTCTTTGCCATTTTCTGATTGCCACCATGAATGCTCTCTCGTACCCGGTTGTGTTTTATATATAATTTGTCCGATACGATGATTTTTTAATGGATCATTTTCGGTGTACGGATTCGTTTCACACGAAAAACATTTTTTCTCTTCTAAATGCGACACAATACAAAATCGTTCACGACCATTTAAACCACATGTTGATGACACATTTAATCGATTTTCACGACCAATTAATAAATTACCAGTTGCTGGATAACATGAACTATGTTCACATGGATGTACACGTTGTGGTGGTTTATAAGCTGGTACTATATATTTATATATATATAAAATTATTATTATTATTATTATTATTAATATATAGTCTATTATTATATTATTAGTATTAATTAATATTATCATATAATTGTTATTGGTATTAAATATAAAAATACAAAAAAATTAATTTATATAGAAATGGTATGGTATAATAGATATATGTACAAAATAAATGATGTGCATATACACATTTTAATATTTAATATCTAGCAGCAATTAAAGAAAAAAAAATGTTTATGTTCTTATTTTCAATTGAGGGAATCGGCAATTTAAATAAAACATTTCATTTTTATTATTTATTTAAATACAATTCCATACTATAGAGAAGAAGCAAATATGATGATGTAATAAATATGTGTGATTATTGTTATGTTTGTTATGTTTAATTTATAAATTTAATTTTTGTGTATTCAATATTTGAAATATTTTATTATTTATTAGTTTATGGAGATAATTGTGAATATTATCTTATTATTATATATTTATTTATGTATATTTCCCTATTTATAATAATTCCTATATACTTCAAAATTTATGCATATTATTTATATGTTTTTTATCTTTGTTATTAGTTAAAATCATAATTCCATATTCCAATTATATATACAATTGTGTGGCACAGCAGAGATATATATGTGTTACAATAATAATAATAATTAGCGAGTCCTTTCATCTATATTTGATGTTATAGAATTTATCTAATTGGTTTTCAATAATAATTGATAATACATTAGATAAGTGATAATAAATCTTATATTTTCTATATGAGTTGTGATAACATAATCAATATTACACCGTATGGGAGTATACAACAATTCAATAATTGGTCTGCAATTATTGAAAAGTAGATGTTTCCTTAATTCCATGATTTTTATATGATTTTATTTTGCACATACATACATCACTTAAGTCAATACTGAAAGCCAGTACTTTAATGATTTTCAAATACGATTACTATAATATGAAAAGAATAGATCATATAGTACTAGCTGTACCTGCAATATATTCACATTACAAAACAAGCAGATAACACATGGTATACATATAACTCTGTATGTGTATATATGTACTACAAAAATTACTTTGCATTATACATACTGTGAATGAGGTAATAGTTGCGGGTATATACTCTATATATATTTGAAAAAAAAAGAACCATATTTCTAATTAAAATTTATTTGCTCATCGCATCATAAAACTCATATTAAATTTAAACTTTTTTTTTTTTGTGATTTCATTTCCCATAAAATTAAAGAAAAAAATAAAAATCATTCATACCCCGCACACACATTTGTTTCGACTAAGCTTGACTATATGTATTTTAAAAGAATTATAAAATTTTATATGTTATTCTTTCTTCTTTTTTTTTTTTTTTTGCACATAATACCAGATGTGTCTTAGAGTACATACAAAAAAAAAAAAACAAAAATTAAAATTTAATTAGAAAAACTAATTATTTTTAGAAATTATATTATACAATTCCAAATCCCTATTCGCATGTATATCACATATGTGCGCCACAGCGACGAGGCGTCATATAGCAATTACATTTACATTTATTTTTATCTTTAAACACTTTTTGATATTGTGTATGGGTAACGTCGTAGGTTGCGAAGAATATACTCAATGGAAATCTGTTCCAAAATCTTGTAGTTATAGGAAAGAAAGAATTACCATACCTATAGTAGTACAAGTAAAATTTATAGATAAAGTCTGAGAACTATAAATTATAAGAAAAACTAATAGTATTAGAAACAGTTGATTTGATTGCATGAGAGCAGGTGTGATAGCATATCTATAAAATATACATCTAGCAATTATGGTTCGACTATAGAATATGTAATCGATTTGTTCGAATCGGGTACACTTCATTACTTCATTGTACTTATAATATTACATGTATATTCATATTTTTGCTGATGTGTAAAATATATTATATATTTAAAATTATATAATATATGTGTGTCCAATCAACCCATTTTATATTGTATCGGGAATAATTACAATGTTATTTTATATACAAAATTTATATTTATAATTAAATATTTAGAATTTACTAAAATTTACAGAATTTTATTAGTAAATAATTTTATTTTGATTTTTCGAAAAGTGAATTTCAAAGAATATAAAAATATACTATATATTTTTTTAAATTTGAAAATACCAGGTTATAAATCTGGAATAAATTTTCACAAATTTAGATTAGATTTTAGACATGGGTGGTGGTAGGGTGAGGTGTTTGGAGGCGAACCGGGTAAGGTTTTCTATTACCACAAATTTATGCGGGGTATTATTTCAAAGAAACATATATATACAAAATATATTATTATTTAGACCTCGATAATAGTCTGTTTTATATGTTGGACTTATTGTAGCCCAATAAAATGATTGTGGTGATGACGATTGTGATATTATTTTATATCCATTAAGAGGATAAAAATCTGGTACATCTTGATCTTGATGATTATTTATATTATTATGCATGTAAATGTCATCATTATCAACATCATCATCGAATGGTGGTTGTTGATCACCACGTAAAATGGTTGTTGGTAATTTTAATGTTGTTTTTGTTGTTGTGGCGACGGCGGTGGTCGACGCTGTTGTTGTATAATAATTACCATGCATATGAAATATTGCTTTAAATGATTTGTTGATATAATGTAAAAAATTTATTTTATAATGTAATTAATGTTTTATGTAATTAATATATAGTATATGTAATTATATATAAACGGTGTATATATGATGTTCATGTATATAGTATACAAAATGCAAAAATATTAATTTTTATGAAATGCCAATAAAAATATATGGTATATTTAAAAGTTTTATATATTTTAGCCATATTAATATAGCAAAAACAATAAAAAAATATTATATATTTTACCTCTTATTCGATCCCTACGAGCTTGTGCATTACTAACTGGAATATCTATATAAATTAATGAAATAGAAAAAAATTAATTAATTGATTAAATTTAAATTAAAAATTTACACACATACCTATAATAAATATAAATGCTATATAAATTAAAATGCCTATACATGTTGGTCTGGCAGGGTTCATCATTATATGTGCGGAAAAAAAAGCACCGACCACGACCGTGTTTTGATTTATATATATATATTTGGTGTTCTTCTTTGATTTTATTATATTTTTAAATATTAATTTTTTTTTCTGGTAGACGTTGGGAAAACGTCCCCCTAAAAAATACAATAAAATAATTAGTATTAGTTTTTATTTTATTTATTTACAATAAATATTGATAAATAAATAAATAAATAAATAAATAAATAAATAAATAAATAAATAAATGATTTAAAAAAAAAAAAACAAATTTATATTTAACATTAATTATTTTAAATGTAATTTTTTTATATAATTGCTTCTTCATTTTTTATTGTAACACTTTACACACACACACACAAGATTAACATATAGTACACCACCGTCGTCGACGCAACACATTGTAATATATTTCTTCTCATATGTTTATGTTAATACATATTTATATAAATATATATGAATTTATTTATTTTCCAGGAAGTCTTATCTTATTTTTATTTATACATTTTTTAATATATAGAGTTTTATTTTTATTTTGTGGTCTATGTTATAATATATAAATGCGATGTGTTGAATTTATTAATATATATATTTAGTATATAAAGAATGGCATTTAACACAGCCGCGTAAAATGTAATGATGCATATACCATATACTGTATTTATATATAAATATAATGATAATTATTATAACAATAATTTCAATGATTATTAACTCATGATATAAATTATAAGTGAAAATAAATAGATTTACCATATAAATGTTTAAGAATTATTATATATATGCATTGATTTTTAAAGTTTTTGTAGTATACCACAAAAATAATGATGTTATCATCATAACAATTAATATACTATACAATAAAATGAAATTAAATATTTAAATTAATTTTTATAACATTTTAAATTTTCATCATATCGTATTTTTATATTATAATAATATGATACATACACACAGTCTATATGTCTAAATGATAAACACTCTATAATTGAATTTATTATAATAATATTTACATTTCATTTTATACCGCACACAAAATGTTGGTATGAATTTGTATATAAATATAAATTTTAGTATATGTGAAAAGAATTATTTATTTATTAAATGAATTTATTCTATAATATATATACATATAATTGTGTAATACGGTATTACGTAATAATATGTTTATATATATATATATCAAATTTTGATACTTCTAAGATTTAACAATATTTACATTATATTAAACAATATATAATTTCCCAGTAGAAAATATGTATTGGTTAGTAAATTTAATTATAAAATATATTCGTACAACAGCACAATAATAAAATGTAATACAAAAGTCGAATATGTTATTATGTATATATTTGCCGTGAGTATGTGTGTTCATAGCTCAACTATTAACAATATGTGTGTAAGTCTATATATAATAAGTTAAAGAAGAAGTTCGGTTAATGAACTATATATACGAAAAAATATATTCTTTGTATATTGATTTCAACCAATTCTTTTAATCTTAACACATTACCACCCGTTCGTCCGTCCGTTCGGTGACATATAACAATATGTTTTTAACTTGACTATTTAATATACTTTAGCACAATGTGTAAAACCCTATATTTAATATGTTTCCGGCATTTTATAGTTGAGGTAAAACATATTTTTATATGTCGGCAGACGCTGCACGTTATTGTGTTAATTAAAAAAGCATAAATCCAAATTAAGTATGTAGCATTTTGATTGAATATCTTATAATTTTTATATATAATAACATACGATACGAATATATTTATTATAAGAAAATTTACGGGTATACTATTAATTAAATTTCTGAATATTATATATGTTGTCATATAATGAATAATATCATAAATAATATTTACATAATAATAATATAAACTTAAATAAATTATGAATGTTTTGTATAACTCTTTATTTTTCTATATGAATATATAGAATAAAATTATATTACACAGATTTTGAAAGTCTTTCAATTTGCAATGGTGTTTTTCCTTTAACTATTTTTATTATTATTATTATTATTATTATTATTATTATTATTAATATTATTATTATTATTATTATTATTATTATTATTATTACAGAGAAAATAGAAAACTAATAATACAGATTCACATATTTCTTTTCTAATATGAAATTTAATACCACGTGTAAATATCAAGATACACATTATATTCAGTTATACATACACCTATTTAAATAGGGTATTCCAGTAAGGGCGCTCAAATTTTAAATTGTTTCTAATTAATGCAAAGTATATTTGATTTGATTTATGGCTTTAACTATATATATATATATATGAAATATAATACCATTCAAAAAACCACTACGATATCAAACCATCATTAGCATATAGATTCTTTGGAATAAATTATAATAATTATTTTGAGAATAGAACCATAATAGCCATATACCAATATGACATGCGATTATAAATACTGTAATGAAATACATCTTGATCTATGTGACATAATGTGGGCATCTATGTTTTATGGCTGTAACTATTGAATGATGTTATTATTGAAATTGCAACACATTTTGTAATTTAAAATTTGAACGCTCCGAATGAAAACGCCTGTATACTAATATGTTAATGTTTTCGTTTACGTTGCATTCGCTATATAGTATTTATACACAACAATTCTAAAAACTGATATAATAATAATAATAATAATAATAATAATAATAATAATAATAATAATAATAATAATAATAATAATAATAATAATATATACAAATTTTATATATGTCGTTACGTTATTCTTGGTATTATAATACGAGCACTTTATGTGGAAATACACACAATTTATAAGTTAATTTTATTTTAAAATATAGGAATGAACACACAAATAATTAATGGCAATCATATGAGTGTCATTGAAAGTATATATTAAACATTTTCATTATATGTGCGGTGTATCTATAAAGATACAATCAAACGCAAACCGAATTAAATTGTGACCTATATACATTAATTTATTTAGAAATATTTAGACTACTATTATACTTAGGTTTTGTTCAAGAATTTGCTTAATTTTACAAATATCCTTCAAAATAAATTAGTCTCTTTATAAGCATTTCTGTGAAACATTTATAAAACATATATCATATGTTAATGTAATGAATGAGAACAATAAAATGAATGGAACACCAACATCCATATAGTGGAAGCTATATGAGAGGAAAATGGATCGGCTTTCTTATTCAGATGCCTGATATTGTAAAAGTATTGAAACCCATCTAGACGCAAAGTTGGAACTGGAGTTGATATGTTTATGTTTGTGGACACGACCATGTATTTTTAATTGGTAAATTATTATTAGTTAAATTATGGGTAAAATATATACAATAACAAAAATCAAATTTAAACATATGAACACCCACTTAAAATAAGTTTAAATGAAAATGAGAAACAATAATTGAAATCTTATAATAATAAAATTTCGTTTATTTCTTTAAATATATAGATTTTTTTTCGGATTCTATATATATTTATTTGTAATTTAATATCGTAAACAAATCACGGTATGTAAGAATAAGACACATAAGTCCTTTTTACTTAAAATACATGTGACAATATAATATGTCACATATAGTTATATAGAAGTATTAAGTAAAAGAATCAAATCGTTTGTCAAACATCTGTTGAGGGGAGGATAGTGTTCAATGTTCTTATATAAAAGATATATGTTTATTTAAATTTTTATAATTTCACACATCTACTTGTTTTAGAAATAACTAATAAAATTAATATAACTGAAAAACGTTATTTAAATTAAGCTTTTAATATGAATTTTATATTTAAATGGAAATGCTAGAAAATTTGTCAATTGTACATATAGTCTGATGTTTGTCCGGTAATATTAAACTCTGACTCTGATGTGTCTACATATATATAAACACTAAGTTGTCATTTCCTTATATTGATCTATTAATTTTAAATTGATCTTTCATAAGAAGATCATTATTTTTAATATTTGCTTTTTAAATATGCAACAATTGTTAAATATAAATATTATAAAAATAACTAATTTTCATATCAGCGCACCCATTAATTTTCTCTCAATGGGTAATGTTAAATATATGTATATATGAGATTATAGTAAATATATAATTATTTAAAAATATATAATTAATATAAATATTTGTTTTGATAAAACTCTTCTTATAATATAAATATATTTGTACTTCAAATATATAGTAAAAATTGATTTCTTAAAAGAAATTATTTAAGAAATTATTGAGTGTGTGTGTGTGTGTGTACGTATAGTAAATGTTTATGTAACATATTGAATATATTTCCACTATTTTATTATTGAACATTAGAAAATAAATAGAAGAATTAAATTTTCTCTCAATATATATATTGTATTATTTAAGCACTAAATTTTTCATTATCACTTTAAATTTATTACTTTTTCTTTTTTTCTCTAAATTAAATAAATATACTATACTTTTTTTGTGTTTTAAATTATTTACATATAAATAAACTTACACAATTAAATAATCTTAAAAAATCACAACATAAAATATGTACACATTTGTGTACAGACTTTTATTTGTAATTTTTAATTATTTTATACATATATTTATGAGTTAATTTTAATATATATTATATTATTAATCCGTTTTTTTTTAATATTCACTTTTTTCTTTTAATTATTAATATTAATATTTTTAATAATTAACAAAACATAAAAAAACACTTGAAATATAATACAATTTTTTTTTTCTATTAAAAATTCAAATAATACAAAATGCATTTCGTTCTCTCACACTTTGTAAATAATACAAATGTATTAAATATATATTTTTTTTTTATTATTTCTTGTTTTATAAATACATACACCAACACTATGTTGAAAATAAAAATGCACTCTTCGTCGTATACTGTAATCGTGCAATATATAAAATGCAATTTTATATATTATAGACGAACCACTGTACCATCACCACCACCACCACTGTGCACCACCACCATAACTGAACAATATGTTAATAATATATAGAATTTAAAAATTTAAAATGTATTTAAATTTTAAATTAAATAATTCGAATTATTCGTAAAATATTAAAAAAGAAAAATATAAATTTTTTTTTTAAATTCTAAAGTAAAAAAAAAAAAAAAACAATAAAAAAACCAACCAATAATTTTTCTTTAAAAAAGATCTTATTCGAACAAGATATTCAACTCGACTGACTTAAGTATTAGTAGAAATACATATGATGAGAAATATTTCTTATATGTTTGGTTTTTTTATTTTTATTTTTTTTTTAACCCTGATGCCACTTCACATTACACAGCAGCATTGAATGGAATGTAAAAATTGTAATTGCTATACTTTACAGGGTTTAATTAAATTAACAAAATTTGCTTAATTATTATTATCAAAATAAAATACTAGTTATAGTAATGCATATATACTTTCTTAAAAATAATTTATAATTTCTTTCTAAATGAATTACTTATATAACATAAATATGTAATATTAGTTAGGATCCAATAGAGAAGAGAGTGTAAGGGTTAACATCATAAAATAACGACTTGCGACTGTGGTATTAAATGTTTTCTTATATTTTATTTATTTATATATATTTTTGTATATGTAGTGTATTGTATACGACGAGTACATATATGCAAGTGTTTGTATTTTATAGTAAAAATATTAAATACCATCATCATCATCTCATGTTTATAAAATTTTTGGTATATATTAATTTGTAATGTGGTCTGAGTGTGTTGATATATTAAACATATATATTATATATATATATAGAAGAAGTATTTATATATAATTTTATGTATTCCATTGTCATCATATACATATATATATATATATATCAAAAGTTATTTAAACGCCGCGCACACACAACAACTTTACAATCATAAAATAAATAATTAAAAAAATTATATGATATTTCTTAAGAAATAATAATAAATAAATAAATACACTATATATACAATATATATATAAAAAGTCAACAATAATGCTTATAAAAATAATAATAATAATAATAATAATAATAATAATAATAATAAAAATGTATACAATTACATTCAAAGATTATTTTCTTCCAAAATAATAATTGTTATAGTATTGTTACAACAATTTTATGGATATATAATTTTTATTTAAATCATAAGTATATTTTGGTTTCTCTATAAATGGTACATATAATTTATAAATTTAAATATATTTTGTCATTTAAATGGTTTTGTTTGACACAACTATTTATATTAAATTTGATTTTATAAAATTATTTCAAGCACACATAATCTATAATCATTTAATAACAAATTAACTACATATACTTTTTAATCTTATATGTACCCAGAAATAATTTAATATGTTATAAACAGGAATAATATAATATGGTATTTGCATGTACTAGTAAATTTGTATATTATCATATTTCCTCCAATATCTAGTATATCATTAGAAAATAAATAAAGAATGTTATATATAACTAAAAAGTTTAACTCTATATCATAAATATGCAATTGTTTTCTACTACCCTAAAATTTAAATGTAATTATTATTATATAAAGTATAATCGGTCATATACAACTAAACTATAACTATATATACATTACATATATATATTATATATAGTCCGTCACAATTTATAGTGAAATACGGTAATCTATCTTTAATTATATCCAGTTGATGTATAAACAATATTACTCCTCCAACTAGAGGTTTTATATATTGACTACTGAAATTATATGAATACTTATAATATATTTTTTTAAATTCAAACAAACTAGATTTTTAAATTAGGATTTGCTAAATTAATAATTACAAATGTTCATAAATGGTATATGTCACCTCTAACATAATTGCGAATTATATGTAATTGATTTTATACACAATTAATGTATAACAAAACATAACATTATAAATTTGCGATAATTGTATATACATGTAAACAATAAAATTACTTACAATTAATTTGTTTAAATGAAAATGATACAATAATAATTCAGTTTCAATGTTTACAAATGTATTCAAGAGTAAAATTTGTTTGAAGATGATAACAATTTATCGATTGTTTACACAATCAAATATATATAAATAAATATTATGTGCATTCTGTACGCACACAAACTGGCAATAATTTTGATAAATTTACTTGCATTAAATGAAATATGTCCATATATATTTTTATATGCTGTATTAGTTATATATTTTTATTATTTACATAGTCTACTATATAAACTATAGACTATTATTATAGAAATATCTACTAAAAAGATAAAGAGATGGACATTATCAATGTTATAACTTTTGGTAAATAATAAATTTCTTAAACATAGATTATACATTGATATATTTTTTAAGACTCTCCATACAACCGCACACACATGTGTAAAAATTTTTTTATAATAACAATTTTTACATTTTTTTATTATTAATAAATAAAATAATGAACGAAAAATATATATAATTTTGTTTATCTTATTATTACATACTGTATGTATTTAAAACTAATTTCTTTGCGTAAGAAGACGAATATATAAAAATACGATTATATAATTGTTTATATTTGATATGTATATACACGCATCCAATACTATGCACAGAGAATATGTGTTATTATATGTATATACTGTGGAGCACATAAATTTATACTCTATGGAAATGTGTTATGTATTGCATATACGTATATATTTCTGCATTTTAAATTTTTGCAATACATTTATTTATTACTAAAAAAAAGATAATAATTTATAGAAAATGTTTATGTGTGGATATGTTTACCTTCTTTTTTTTATAAAAAAAAAAAAAAAACAACAAATAAAATCTATATGTGCTCCAAAGTGTATATATGTAATGCGTGCAATGGTGTATATAGAGTACAAAAGTATAATTTTAAAAATAAATTTTCATATCCGATTTTGGTGGGTATACACATACAGAATATATATATATATAAACAACGGTGGCGGTTGTATATTTGTACATTTAAGATGAAAACGATGAAAAATACATATATATATTTAAAAGCATATATACCAAAAAAAAAACATTATATATACATACAGTTTAGTCGGCATTAATTTAACAACTCATTTCAAATTTAATTAAATATTTTGTATCGTTACGCTATAATATAAATATGTGTGCGATAATATGGAAAATTATCTAAGACAGTGAATTTTTTAATTTGTGGTTCTTGAAAATATGTATTGTAGAAAATGATGATATGCATCATAATGTGGTTTCTTTTTTAACATTTAATCAAACCAAGAGCGATTCAACTGTTGTTTTTTCTCATTATGTGGTGTATATGCAATATATATTTAAATGATGACACATTGAAATATATATATATATATGTATCAAAAATAAATAAGTTATATATACAATCATTTATTTTTATTTATAATATCTATATATAGTATTTGATGCATATATATGTATATTGATGTCAGTTGCATTCATTATATGTAAATAATATTTATGTATAGAAAGAGGATACATATGGCGGTAATTTTCTCTTTTAAAATTATATTATATATATTATTTATATATCATTTTTAGAGTAATTATATATGTAATGTATATATCCAACAAAGAAAATGTACAATCTGTTCAAATATATATATATATATATAAGCTCCATTATATTCATTTTATGTGTGCGAGCATTAAACATTTTAAAGAATATAAAAAAAAAATTGTTACATATTGTATATTTTTTTTTTTCAATGATTCTTTTGGTTTTGGAAAACCAAAACTTCTAAATTTATAATATGTTTCTTAATTATAATTATTATTATTATTATTATTATTATTTCGTTTTATGTACTTTTATTTATACAAATATAGAATATTATTTGAATGTATTTGTAAAAATGTATATTATATATGCGTAACATATGTTTGTTTTATTGACGATTACTTAATAATTTAAATATTTGTTTATAAAAAAATATATAAAAATTAATTTTTTATTTTTACAACATAATTCTATATAATTTTTGTTTGTGGTCATATTTTATATTGTTGTTATAACTACACAACACACACACACACACACACAGGGTAGTCCAGTATATATTACAAGTTTATTTAAACGTTATACCCGATATTCAATTTATAACAATAATTAATGTAATTGAAATTTGATTTTATCACAATAATTTCATTAATTTCCTATGAAAACATTATTTCTTTACGAAATCGATGCAATGTCAATATATGAATAACAGACAGATCATATATATATATGAGCATATCAACTATTTTGGTATAATCCTTGAGTATAGTATAGTATATAGAGAGATATACAAAATAATGTTTAATACAATTCTAGATGTCTGTATACCAATACCGAATTACCGATAATTTGAATTTTAATTTATAGGAAATAATTGTGTAAATATACAAATTGTATAAATTATAAACGATTCGAATATCATATATTTATTATTTAAATTTAAATCTCTATAATAAAATATACTATAACACCATAAAACAAAATACAAACGATCACTGTGGTACTTCCTACATGGTAACAATTAAACATTTTTTTCATGTTTAATATATCTCTCTTTAAGATAACAATGCCGAAAATTGTATTAGATTATGTTTTGATGCGAAAAAATAACTCAATTTATATATTTTTATATGAACGCGAACAATAAAGATAGTGAGATATAGAAGTGATAAAATACAAATACTTGATTATATCGATGAAATTGGATAAATCGTCGCGCACAGTGACATAATAATAGTGCATAGAAAGAGTGCAGTGAACCCTTTATCCGTATATTTATATAAATTGTACATTCATTGTTTGTAAATAATTGCAGAAAGAAAATAACACTCTGTATACATTTTATATTTATATAAAAAATATAATATTTATGCCCTGTTTTTTTTTTGCTATATGACCAATATATGTTCATTTTTTTAGTTTATCTCCATCATTCAGATGATTTTTTTTTTTTAATTTGGTCTTTTTTTTCCATATTTAATAATATTTTAAATGACCTTTTTTATGTTATCGCACAGTGTATGGCCGACATCATGTCACAGAAATGAATATACACATTGCATACATATATGCGAATACACATGAATAGCATATGTAAATAAATGAAAATAAATAATTTATAAAAATAGTTTTATATATTATTACGTGTAGTGGTTTTATTTTGTTTTTGTATGTTTAACATAAATTCGGATTCAAAAATAAAGTTTAATTATATTATATGAAATAAATAAGCCACGGCGTGGGAAGGGGAAGGAAATTAATTGTGATGTCTTCAAAAGGTCATTTTTTGTGTTTCTATTTTGCCAGCAGTAAAAAAAAATAATACTTAATATAATGCTTATCAAAAATGGTTAAAATGGATTATTAAAGATTATTTCGCACTATGTTGTTTTTATAATAATTTGATTAAACTATTTTTAAAATTAATATTTTTTCAAATTGTAATGTAAACTATATCGTGATTTGCTTAATACTTCACACAGAGTAAAATAATGTAATTATGTTGTAAAAATTACTTATTTAATTAATATATATATATTCAAATCACTATATATTGTAGAAAATTTCTATTATAAAACATATTTTTTCCATTATTTATCAATTTTTAATATAAATAGCACTAAAATAATTTTCACATTTTCACAACACAACTTTTTATAAACTAGTTATTTATTTATTATGTTTTAACTTTTTTAAATTTTAAATAAATGTGAAGCAATTAATATCATAATTAAATAAATTTTCGTTGAAATTTATTACTTACAAAAATTAGTTAATTTTTTATCTTTGATGTGTGTGTGCGTGAAAATTTATTATTTTCGGTAAAGAAAATTTTATAATAATTTATCGTTTGTTACGACCGACATTAATTTTTACGTATATATTTAAAAATTATTATTATTGTTATTGTTATTGTTATTAATGAATAATTATTTAATTAATTAAAAACTATAATATGCCGTACGCGAGCGAATACGAACATAAAAATATTAAACTAAACTAAATAATAAGAAAATTTTTATATAATTTTAACTCATTTTAAAATAAGAATTTTAATATAAAAATGGTTTTTTTTTTATATAAATATGTGTAAAGAACACCCATAATTTTTTTTTTTTTTCATTTGATAACATTAGTTCACCCGGAAATGAGATTATTTAAAATGATAGCTTTTATATTCATTATTCTTATAATTTATTTATATGTATTTTTTCTTATTTTTACTTGTATTGTATATGTATATGTATTTTATTAATTAATTTAAATTTTTCTTAGTTTAATTAATTTATAAATTATATGTATTTGAAAGTATTCCCAAAAACAATTTGGAAAATAGTATATAAATTGGTATATTAATATTGTTCCGAGCATCAATACATAATATAGACTATGACTATATCAACTAAGGAAGTAAAATTAATTATAATTATATATATATATATTTCTAATAATACTATACTATGTGTACATCGCACACTCTAGCTAAAACATACTTTATTGTATGAGTATAGAAGATAACCTAATTCTGTTTATACATATTATTTATATACAATTTTACTTATACAAATATAAAGGATATCCTCATTTTTATATTATTATATTATAAATTTAAAATATGTTTTAAGTTTAAATCTTAAAGTTTAACATTCGCTTCGCTATATAAGTATAATAATAGCCTTAAACTTATAAATATGAAACTTAATATATATGCAGCATGTATTAGTTGAATTGTCTAAAACAAAAAAGGATTTGTGAATAAATAATATAGTTATATTTTAAATAAACAATTAAAATAAATAAAATTAAATTAAAGTAAATAAATAAATATAGATCAGATCAAAATATATATTGACTAATTGATTTACTATTTATAAGGAATGCATAATTTTCTTTTTTCAAAATTTCATTGAAAAATGCTAACAAATAAAAGAAATCATAGATCCTCCAAACACAAACAAGTCTCAGGTGATCGATTTTTTCATGAAATAATTTTTGTGTGCTAGTATTTCAACATAGATGAGTTCCATTGTATCCAAGTAGATTTTTTAATGTATCGCAAAATTATGAAAATAGACCAATTGCGGTAAATTGTTATATATTTCCATAATTCAACAACTAGACTGTGCTAAATTTTTGCTATATAGATAATGCTCACTTCTCATTGCCAATTGTATGAAACCATATCGAACACAAAGAATTCAACATCGGTACTTATTTAGAAAATAAAACTTAGAAGTAGAATCACAGACGTGATCCTCCATATTTTGCATACGCATATGATAAGACACTTTTAACTTTTAATTGAAAAAAATCGTAATTTTGTATTAAACAAGATTTTATTTGGACGATCCTCTGATGTTACTTATAGCATATTGAATGCAACACAGTATTTGTATATTCTACTTCATATATTCTTTTTAGTACCACTGAGGTAGCAGCATTCATCGAACTCGTCGCCATCATTGATTTATAATGAATCAGCGTCCATAATCTGTTTCCAATGAGTGCAGCTTATAAAAAATGAATATATTTTTTCAGTAACATCATCTGTATGAAACACAATTGCATGATTTCTATATATATAAGAATAAGTATCAAAAATTGTAAGATTTAGATTACTATACATTTAGAGTACTATATACATATTATAATGATTTCGTTATTCATTTATGATTCTATTTTTTCTATATTACATACATATTTATATTATTCAGACACACAAAATAAATGCACACTAAACATTAGTCGTGCATGGCCGGCATTAAAATAATAAATATAATCGACTGTAGCAACACCGTGTATATACTGAATGCCAAACAATTTTTATATTTAAGGCGAATGCATGGTTTGAATTGACATTTATTTAACACAACGACTATGTATTTCTTGTCTTATATATATTATATACTTTCATATATAATATTATATAAAAAAAATTTAAAGGAAAACAATAACAAATCAAAATTTACAATTTAAAAAAACAATATTTTAAGCATAAAATATAAATGATAATAATTGGAAAATTCAAAGCAAATAAAGTAATTATAATTATTGTATTGTAAATAAAATAAAAATAATATTGATCAACCCATTCAACAAACAAATTGGAAAATTAGTACACATGGTAGTATATACATTTAGTGTGTTATGTACCATACATTACATTTAAATTGGTATAAATTACTCCATAAATATGGTCTGCAATTATATGTTGTAGCGATAGTCATTTGTAAACGTACAGATCAATCTCCGAACGGTGAGGCAAGTGTTTTATTGATTTTATATAAATAATATAAACAAAAAATGTTCCACAATTTTTAAAGTATAATTTTTAAACACCTAAAACAATTACAACAAAAAATTTTATACATATCAAATTGTATTATTGTACGACTAATAAAATATGCATATCTAATATAATAATAATGATTATAAGTTAAAGTAATAAAATACGAATAATAAACTCACCATATAATCTATATTAAATCTATTATATCATCAATATTAATATCATGGGTTCTTGGTTCTTCTAATTGACACTATGTTCAAAGTCATCTTCATAGTTTACAAATCTAGTTAGGAGTAAAAAAACGAAACATTAATTAATTACACTCAACTTTTGCATATATTCTTCGTTAATACAGGGTAATGGCACCATTTCTCAGTACCTAATTAGTCTTCAGTTCCTTATGAGAAAAAATAGCACATACTGAAGGAGACTGGTTAGTGGCTGAGTACTGGTGCTTCTACTCTACTCGTACATACAATTTAAAAAGAGTGAATTTTTAAAATATTTATAGCATATGATTTTGATTGATTATTTAAAATAATACTTATTTATTTATTATATGTTTTTCTGTCTGTTTATAATTTTTCAGTCTTTAGTATAATTAATATTCTCTTTGACTAATCATCATTTAGAAATTTAATGTTACCGATATATGGTCGTATGTATATAATCATATATTATAAAATATAATATTTTTATTAAATAATAATATTGTATAGATAGTGAATTAATTTTTAACTCTATATATTATTTAATTATGGACAATAATTTAATGTGATAATAAATTTTAAATAATATTTTTTGATATAATTGTAATTAAAAAAAAAAAAATATGGAAAATAATTCTACAAATTATATAAATACTAAAAATAGTAGTAGATGTCAACGTTTTTCATCTCGAATATCAAATGGATTAAATGAATTATTTTATAGGTAATTAATTATATATATATACAAAAATAAAAAAACTATTAAACAATTATGAAATATATGCAAAATATAATAATAATTATTAATTAACTTTTTAAATTTATTATAACATTTCCAATTTCTCTGTTATGGATACACAATAATAATAATAATTGCTAAGCTAATAAATAAAAATAGGTATATTTCATTAAAATGTGAATGTAAAAAAAATTGATAGTAATTATTTTGAATGTCATAGTCTAAAGACTATTTTCATTTTATTAAGTGATAATTTTCTTTAATATTGAAAGTATATTTTATTTGCAAATTAAAATATAATAGTTTATCTGCAATTTTATGCATCACTATTTATTTTATAGAATATTTATAACTTAACGGTATGTGTTATACAATTGATAAGACACAACTCATTAAATTTAGATTTATTTGTATTACTAACAAAATAATATAGACGCATATATAGACATATTTTATAAAATCTAATCAAAATTAAATGTTATCAATGAATTTTATGCAATTTTATTTAATAATAGAAATAATAATATGTGATATAAATGTTAGTATACATTTTTATTTTGATGATAACGACCTAAAATTTTTAATATGTGCACTTATAACGCCATTATTAACTATTAGTTAAGGAAATGAGAGATGCTGAACAATGCTAACAACAAATTATTATATTGAATTACTATACACAATGTTTATAATGACAATATGAAATGATGATAATGATGAAATGAAAAATAATACAAATACTAAATATAAATAAATATCAGATATATCTACAAGTGTTTTTATTTAATTTCTGTGAAGACATAACATCAACACATTCTTCTGATAATTTCATTATTTATGCATTCCTGCAAATATAATAACAACAACCAATTTATATATATTATAGTTATTCAAAAATTAATTGCACTCAATTGACCCTACTTAAAGCCTAATAGCTACTATATAAATCGGCCCTTTATTGTCTACACTCTATATAAATGGAATGTTTATGTTTATCATAATATGTTTTTATTTGCATATTATATTAAAAATTATATGTTGATACTTTGTTTGAATTACCAAATATATACAGATTTGGATTCGCTGTAGGATTACATCCATGGAATACAATAATATGCTGCCTTGTTTTAGTGGTTGCATTTTCTTTAGGTTTTATTGTATTTCATAATGAAAAAGATCCAATGAAATTATGGATTCCAAAAGGTAAATACTAATTAATATATCTATTTTAATGTTCTAATTATGTTTCCTTAACATTGTAATTAAAATTTAATATTAAAATATACATGTTTGTAAAAAAAAAAAAATAAAATAAAGATTCAACATTTCTACGTGATACAAATTGGTTATTAGATACATATAAAGAAGGTTTTCGAATAGAAAGTATAATTATAACAGCTCCAAATGTACTTGAACCAAATGTACTGCGTAAAGTAAGTGTGATATAGTTAAACAAAAATTGTTGTCGTATGTTCTTAAGTAAATTTAAAATAGTTATTTATTTTATCGATTATAGGCAGTACGCATTAGTAATGCAGTAATGAAAATAAAAGCAACATTAACTAATGGTACAGATGTTCGATGGAATGATGTTTGTTTTAAGTAAAAATTTTAAATTAAATTGTTATTTTTCTTATATAATATTAACTTTGTATATATAAATTTAGAATACCAATAATTGGTGATGTTACAAAATCATTAATGAATAGAAAACGTAAAAAACGTGAACCATTAGCAACGGAACAACCGCTAAATGATCATGTAATTAATTTTGACGATGATTTATTTTTTAGTGATACTAATGATGAACACACTGAAATTAAATCACTTGATCCAAGTGTACAATTACCATCGTCAGTATTTTGTAATATTATGAATAATATGCCAATTGGTTGTTTACAACAAAATTTATTAGATATCTGGAAATTAAATGAAGATTTATTAATTAATTCGACAATTGATGATATTTTGTTAACATTAAATCAAACAATAGTGAATCCAATGAATGGACATGAAATTGATTTTTTACATACATTAGCCAATGTAAAACGAAATGATTCTAATTTTATATTATCAGCTAATGCATTATTAATTAATTGGATGGTTTATGTTAATTTTTCGGATACAGAATTTAGTAAAATTGGTAATGCGGCCGGTACCGATGATTGGGTATGTGTGTATGTGTTATAAATACTTAAGGCATAACTTTTTAAATTCTATAAGCAAATAAATATTATAGGGATCTGAAGAAGCATTTTTATGGGAAACAGAATTTTTACGTTTAATGGAAACATATAAAGAAACTGAATTTGGAAATGGAACTGAATTATATTATAAGGCAGGTAGAAGGTAAATATGAGATTAGGATGGAAACTTAATATTGTCATGGATTACACTAAATAATTAACTAAAATTTTGCAGCTATGGTGATATTAGTTCAGAAGTTATGTTTCAAGATATTGATAAAATTATAATTGGTATTTTTATGATGTTTATATTTATGAAAATCATATTATCGAAATTTAATTGGATTGAATTAAGAGTAATTATTATATTTTTTTTGTTTAAATTTTTCGAATTTTTATGTTTACAATTTTTTATAGCGTGTGTTTTTATTTATTTAATAATTTTATGTACAATAGATTATAGTTTGTAATTTTGGTTTATTTAGTATATTTTTGGCATATGTATCAATGGTTGGAATATGTTCATTTTGTAAATTATCATATGGACCAGTACATAGTTCATTACCATTTTTATTATTGGGATTAGGTGTAGATGATATGTTTGTTATGATGTCTTGTTTAAATACAATCAAGAAACAATATAAAGATCAACAAATAGCAGCATCTGTTAATGTACCCGAAAGAATTGGTTTATTATTAAAAATGGCAGGTACATCAATTACAATAACATCATTAACAGATATTATAGCATTTTTAGTTGGTGCAAGTACGGTATTTTAACAATAATAATTTAATATTTATTCATATATTACTACCATATATTATTTAAGTTTAATAAATTAAACTAATTTTTATGCATAATAGGCAATACCATCACTTCAATCATTTTGTATTTATGCAGCTGTTGGAATTTTATTAACATATTTTTTTGCAATAACATTTTTTCTTGCCATTGTAACATTAGATGAAATACGTATTATACAAAATAGAAATTCTTTATTTCCATGTATTAAACATGATGTTAACAATGAATCCGTACGAAAATTATGGTGTAATTATAATATTATGGAAAAATGTATACATAATATTTATAAGAAAATTATTTTAACAAGATTAGGAAAGGTAAATTTTACCGGCATATGGCCATAAATAATGTATTGGGAAATAAAAGTTATATATTTTATTTTATCTATATTTTTAAATAGTTAATAATTTTATTATTTGTTATTTGTATAACGTGCTTGAGTTTAAAAAGTGCATTAAAAATTCGTCAAAAATTTGATCCAATTTGGTTTATACCGGAACGTACATATTTATTTAAATATACAATGGTAAAAAGAGAATACTATCCGGATATGGGTTATGAAGCATCAATTTATATGGGAAATATAAATTATTCAATGGAATTACCAAAAATATTTTCAATGGTTAAAGAAATGGAAAATCATACAAATATTATACAAACTATTGATTCATGGACTTATCCATTTCATGAATTTGTTGTCAGAAATTATAATATTGGTAAAAAAAAAAAAAAAAAAAAAATGCTGTGCTATGTGAAATAATAGTCAAATTATTTTTTCTTTTTCTTTTGCTAGATATTTATACAAATAATATAACCGATAATGAATGGAAAACATTTTTATCAAAATTTTTAATGAGTAAAAGTGGTGGAAAATATCAAGCACAATTTCGTTTTAAAGATAAGTTAAAATGTGGCGAACCAATAAAAAATATTACAGTAAAATGGCATTACTTTTTGATTTTTTTTATATAACAATTCAGTTTAGTTATAATTTAAATAAAAAATGTATATTGAATAAAATTAGGCATCAGCAATTCCATTTATATTTCGACGATTTTATGAACGCGATGATTATGTACCAGCTATGCATAAATTATATAAAATTGTCAAAGATACAAATTTAAATAGTGGTGATGGTTTTTCAACAGTTTGGGGTTTAACATTTGCAAATTGGATAACTGATGAGGTAATTTTTAGACAATATTAGTTCACCATTTATGTTGGACAGAAATAATATCCACATATAAACAAAACGGTGGTAATCTAACTAAATTCAAATTATTTACATAATTTTATTTACAGTTAATTGATATTGAATTATTACGAAATATTACGATTGCATTAATATGTGTAATGATATGTACGACAATATTAATTGTTAATGTGCAAATATGCTTTTGGATATTTATTTGTGTGCTATTAACATTGGTAATTTTTTTTCATAATTATAAATTTAGAGTCGATAACAATCGTATTTATTTAAAATTATTAGATAAATGTTTGTGGTTTTATGCAATATTGGAATTTAACAATTGATTTAATATCATGTATTGGTTTACAATTAGCCGTTGGTTTATGTATTGATTATGCAGCACATGTTGGACATAAATTTTTAACAATTGGTGTTGGTACAAGAAATGAACGTACATATGAAACGGTAATGCAAATATCAGCACCAGTATTTTATGGTGGTTTATCAACATTATTAGCATTAACAATGTTGGCCTCATCCGAAGCACATACATTTCAAACATTCTTTAAGGTAAAAACAACAGTAATGTAATTTATAAATATTCCGACATAGATAATGACAAAAGTTGTGTTAATTTATTTCTTAATTATTTGAATTATTTTTATAGATATTTTTATTGGTAATTACATTTGGTTTATTTCATGGTCTTGTATTTTTACCCGTAATATTAAGTTTAATTGGTCCGAAGGCGTACGATAAAATTGAAAAACCTAAAAATTGTGATAATGATGGTACCGAAATGGTAACATTTTTAAGAGAAAATGAAAATCTAACTAATGGAGAAGTTATGATAAATGATACAAATGCAAATCAAAAATCTAATGAAAATTTAGATACAATTAATTATGACGAAATTCAAGTATTAAAATAAATTTACAAATATTAAATAAGCATTAAAAGTGTGATATTAAAATATATATAATATTTTCAATATTAATGTACCTCTATTAAAAAAAAAGAAGGTTTTCTTAATAAAATTATATTTGAACACAAACATTATAATTTTAAATCGTTTGTATATATGACATGTACATAATTGATTTAATGAGAGAAACACAATTCAATGATTACAATAATTATTAAAAATGGAAATTATTGTTCCGAAATTCGTGTTATTTGTTATTTTACATAACATTATTATAGAAAAGTTAATAAATCTAATATTTCTTTTATTCACAACAAAACAGAATGTTATTCGCATTTTAAAATAAAATTGAAATTCGCTTATAATAATACAACAAAATAAAAATATATACATATAATAATAATAAAATTACTTGCGTTGACTTCTAGTTGATCTTAAATTTAATGGTGGTACTGTTGATGGAACATTTGTTTTTGGTTTTCTAGTTACAGTAATGGTATTAGTAGTACTGGCAGTAGTAGTTGTAGTTGTAGTTGTAGTTGTTGTAGTAGTAGCAGTAGTATTAGATCGAACAGTTGCTACAGTTTTCTTTATTTGTTTCATGTCTTTTAATAATGGTTTCTTAGCCTTTAATGCTGTAGGTTTTTTTGGTGATTCCACTGGCAATGAAGATGTTGGCAATACAGACATTACTTTTTTGTTTATAGGTTTACCATTTAATTTCTTTCGATATTGTGGCCCATTTAATTTAGGCGATAATGATGCTGATGATGATGGTGATTGAAAAATTATTGGTATAGGATTTATTGAAGGTAAATGTGTTAAAGATGATGATGATGATGTTTTTGATGGTAGTTTTGATGAAATTGATAATAATCGCATTCCATTTATTTCCGTATTTGAATTCATTGCCGATACTTTTGATTCTGCCGCATTATCATTTATTTGATTTGATTTCAATGCATCATATTGTACTATTATATCAAATTTTAATGCTTCATCAGGACGATTATAATTTAACAATAATTCATATGATTTATTATAGACATCAATAGCTGTATTTAAATTTTTATTTTGCCATAAACATTGTCCATAAAACATTAACATACGCACAGAATGCAATCGAAAATTTTCATTATATAATTCAATATTATAATTTCTATTATTATTTTGATTACAGAGAGCAGTAGTTGTTGTTGTCAGCTGATTTAAAAAGTTTATTTCCCAAAATTCATATAATAATTGATAGGAATGTAAACATTGAGTATACTCTCTTTTAATATATAATAAACGACAATAAATATTAGCAATTTGAAACAATATGTAATTTAAATTTTTCGTACAGCAAACACATTTGCACATGTTTTCATGTTTTGTTAAATAACGTGATATAATCGTTACATAACCCTTGTTAGACTAAAAGAAAAATTAAATATTTTATTAATTAAAACAACATTAATTTGTATTAGATTTATAAGTTCTAATTTGGAAGGAATTGTGTCTGAATTATTTTCAACAAGTAAATATTTGCTATGAAATATATTACTATTGTAGTAAACAAAATAGATAATATAAGTTAAAATTCTTATTATTCTTAATATTCAATAATTTATAATTGAATATAAAATTAATCAAATATTTGTTTAAGAAATATGGGTGTTACATTAATCGTAACCAAATCATATATTATTTAAAATTTCTTTACTTTACTTTGTATATATTCAAAATTACCATTCTAATTGGTGATATACATTTTTGAGTTTCTCTACGCACTGGTTCATGTAATACATTATCATTCATTAAATCAATTGGTGTTTTTGGCGATGAACAAGATTTTAAAATTGATTGTTCTTTATTTGCATGAATTAGTAATGATTCACCAAAATCTGTATCAAATGAAAATATACCATCTAATTGTCTTAACATATTCTATAAAATAAAAATAATGTTTAATAAATTTTTTGATTATATTAACATTTAAATAAAAATTAATTACCTGAGACTCATTACTTTGTTCTCTACATAAATACATTAATGCTAACAATAATAGTATTTCAATTGCACGAAATATTAATCCTAATTTATATGTAAATTTTAATAACATTAATAAATATGACTCTAATTCAGCGACATCATAGCGTGCTAAACAATAGTTTGTAATATCATGAATTATGTTGAATAATAGTAATGGAATACGTATTGTATCATCAGACGTAGTATATTTAATTAAAGTAGCTTCAGTTAATATAAATTCACCAAATATTATAGCTGAATAATGTTTTGAATTTTGTTGATATTTTGTTTGCATTTGAAATATTATTGTAAAATACATCATTTTAACAACATATAAATCAATATTATTTTGTTCCTTTAATTCTTCATATTTTTTATCAATAAATTTTAATAATAATTTTGCTTGCATAATATTGTTATTTTCTAAATTAAATAATGTTATATTCAATAAACAATAAAATAAATAACATTTTTTCCGTATACTTAAATTTAATGTTAAATTTTCTAAATTTTTTATTATGATTAAATTAACATTATCTATTAAATCATTTAAATTTTTATTTATTTCGAAACGTTTATAATATTGTGAGTGCTCTGCCATAAAAGAAATAGAATTTATTAAACCAAAATCATCATTAATTTCATTTGATATTTGATATAATAAATTGTAAGCATCAATTGCTAATAATTTAAAATTTCTTAATTGTAAATGTTCGCCAATATGACGTAAATGTTTTATAGCATTTTCTGCTTCAATCTGAAAAAATAAATATAAAATTTATTAAGATTATTATTATTTGCGGGAAAGCGCTAACATATTAATAATAAAAAAAAATCATAAATAATTGTACAATTAAAAAAACGTTAATTTACCTGTAAAATATTTTGTTGTGTTTTTCCAAGACTACAAAATTCATCAATAAATTTTCGAAAATAATTTAATGAATCCAATAACATGTCAATTAATTTAATTTCATTATCTAAATCAATTTCATTATATAAATTTGTTGTTTTCAAATTTTCTGATGAAAAATTTGTTAGTGTTTTACGATCTAAAAATGTTCGATTATATTTTAACATAATTAATGTAGCTCTTAATGACAATAAACATATATTATTATCGTTATTTAATGATGCAATTAATGTTATAAATAATTTATCAATTTTCTCTTCAGATCCAATTTGCAGGCTATCCCAATAATATAATAAACGAAATGATTTTAATAAATATTCAGATTCTATTGTTGGTGCTTCTGTGAGAACATAATCTATAATATTATTAGATATTACTGCCAGAAAGTTTTCATGGTAAAATTTATCCAATAGCATTAATTCTAAATCAATTACATATTTTGACGATATTGATATATCTTCATATTTAAAATCAATAGAATTAAAATATTTTCTAGGTGTAATTATATCAATTTGTTGTTCATCTATAAATTTTTTATGTGCATAACATATTATGGAAATTGTTGGATCTAATAATTCTTTCATCGACTTCATATTTTTATTATTGGAACCATTTTTGGAAAATTGAATTGTACAATATAAATAACCAAATATTATAATTCGTTTCCAATTTTCTATTAAATGATATTTTTCAAACATTTTTTTAACAAAAAATTCATTAAAGTTCTCATATGACTCATTTATAAACACCATTGATTTGAATTGTTTTGACTTTAACATATATAATAAGTGTATTGCAAATTTTATATATTGCTTTTTATGTAAAAATACTAATGAATTTGATAGTTGATTTTCTGCATGTTTACGTAAATATTTAATATTATCACATTGCATATCATGAAGAACAGAACATTTTAATTTATAATAAATACCAAATGTTTGTACAATTTTTTCATTAACAATATCTAATTCAGATGATTTACGTAAAATACGATATATTAATGTTGTTATATTATCAGTTTCATGTTTTTTTATATTATTACAATATTTACAAAATGTTTTATTATAATTTACAAAACGCAGAATAGAATACACATTATTTGTAAATTTAAAAAAAATTTCTAAAAAATTTGTTGTTATTTTATTTATGTATTGATTCAAACCAATTGTTAATAATTGTGATATTGTAATTGTTGTATCAAAAATTATTAATAATTTTGTTTGTGGATCATTTAGAAAACTGTAAATGAAATAAAAATAAAATGTTGGTCATATTGTATATATTGATTGTTATTATTGTTAATTTAAGAACTATTTATTTTTATAATAACTTAATCTAACAATGTGATAAGATAAACATAAAATTATAATTACCTAGATTCATTGAGTATATTATCCATAATTATTTCAATGTCATTATCTAATTGAAATAATTTAATCAATGTTAGAAACAATTGTAACGATTTTCGAATTTGTAAATTCTCAATGTTATTGTTATCGGTGCTAATATAATATTTTAGCCATAAATTTATAAAATTTTTAGTTTCAGTAAATGTTGGATTATTAACTACTTCATATTTAAAATAAACTAATAATGATTTTGTTAAATTAAAATATAGTCTATCATTATTGATGTTAAAAATTTTCTCTGATACTTCGTCGGGTATTTTAATTAGATCACATGTAAATATTTGAAACAATTTTGTGATTTTTGGCAAAAATATATTATCAGAACAATTAAATACGGTTAAATAACCATCCAGCTGATGTCCATCACAAAAGTTATTTAATATTTCCAAAAATTTTTTATATTCTTCATTCTTTATTAATAATTTCAATAATTCAATAAAACAATTTCGAACATGAATAATATTTTGTAATTTTGGCACATTATTTTGTGGTGTTTCATCTATTTCTGATCTTAAAGCATAAAGGGCTTTTTTTATTAAATACTCATTAAATTCAAAATGGTTTCTATTATCTGATAAAGTTATGATTTCCAACAATTTTCTATAATTGCGCTAGTAGAACAAAAATAAGACAGCATAAAATAATTATATTTATTTTTTAAATAATATGTGTTTTTCATATTGATAACAAAAGTTTTACTATTAGTTGTAAACTAACAAATCCTAGTGATAATTTTGCTATATTAAGAAAATTTATTAAAACTAATATTACCTTTTTATCACATTGAATTACTTCTGTGTAATATTCTTTAAATGTTGAACCAAAATTTTTTATAGCCGGTTTTTCTGTTTGCTCCCGATCAATTATTTTTGTCCTAACACAAATTCAAAATATTTTAAGGTTATAATTTAAAAAAAAAAAAAAAATGTTTCATTTTGTTTGGCAAATTTAATTTTTTAGAAAACAAATTAATATGGTTAGTTTTTAAATGAAATATAAAAATTTTGTAGTAAATTATTAAAAAAATTAAATAGAATGATAGAATATTATTTCGATAAAACATGAAAATTTAGAAATTTCATTCAAAATTGATGAAATAAATTAAATCAAATGCAACACTTACATTTTAATATTAATAAATTATGGAACCAAAATTATTTCTATGGAAATGGAAATAAATCAATCAATTAAATAAAATAAGAAATAAATCGAATAGAATTAAATATTTTAAATTAACAGTTTTTCATTATATTTTATGTTTATAAATAAATTTCCTGACTGCTCTCAACGCGAGACGGCACCGAATTACATACTATCGCACATCGCATATATATATTTTGGTTTATTGAATATGTCAAAATGGTCGTCACAATAAATTTCTCTTTTAAGCCATTCAAGCCATTTTAGTTTGCGTTCAATACAAAACTACAATATACTAATTTGGTACTAAAACGTAAACAAGTAAAGCAAATATCATATTTGTTTAAAAATACAATTTTATAAATTTTAATATACATTTGATTAAAGTGTTAAAGTTTTGAAATTTTGATCACTCATGTTAATGTATTTAAATTGAAATAGAATTGAAATTTGTTTTATTTTTATGAACATGGTTTGAATTCTTTGATTGGATAATATTTTTGAAAGGATGAAATCCTGCATTGTAAAGTCCTGATTACACAGTCGAATTTATTGCCCAGAAACGTCAAAACTCAATATAAAAAAAACGATGAAACATTTCAGCTTAAAACATAACCATTAATTTATTTACTGGTTCAATCAGCGTCTATATACGTTCATGGCAATTAATTTTTATTCAATATAAACATAATAAAATTATTTCTGTTTGCCTTTAATAAAATAAATAGATGATAATAGAATGTATATTTATATATTTACTTTTTAATTTTTCTTTTTATATATATTCTTCTAATCGGCAAGTTATTGTAAATAGCTGCCTGGGACAATGGGTATCTACATCGGTACATAAAACACAGCAGTCACAGTGAAATACGAGATACGGACTCAAATGACTATCTCATTTCCCATTCCAGAAAAGTTGGAAAAATTGAATGGAAAACGAAAGGACTTCAAATATATTAACTAGAAAGGGGAAAAAAACAAAATATTTTAACAAATAATTTCTTTCTTTTGTTTCCACAATATTTTTATTTAGAAAAAACTTTTACAAATAGTATTTACACATTTTGTTTTATATTATTTTAATTAAATTGTCTGTTTAATAAATTATATTATAATTTAGTGACAGTGATTTATTAATTTAATTTTCACATAATTCAAATTAATAAAGTAATGTATTAATTAAAATTTTTGTATAGCTAAATAAGGTGTTTTTTATTTTTACGTATATAAAAATATGTTTACCTAAAATTTGTGTATAAAATGTACGTCAGCGCTTCAGCGTGTTTTATTTATTATAATTGCTGTACAATTACTCTTTAATTATTGGTTTATATAAGATAATAAATAATAAATATGTATTAGGTAAGTACCATTTAAATTTTAATTTATACAAAAAAAAAAATAGCATATTTTTAACTTGAATTTTCTAAATTCGAATTCACGACAAAATAAAACTAATAACATATTAATTATTAATTATTGTGTTTTTCATATTTATTACTATTATAAATATTATATAATATAAATATATGTATTAATTTTCACAAGGAAATACTAATGTTTATTATGATAATATAAATTATAATTTATTATATTATATATATAATTAATGTAGTTCTTAAAATAATGACGAATAATATATATAATGATATGACGAATTATATAATGATAAATGATAATGATTTAATAATTTGAAACTATAAATAAAATAAATTAAAAATGATTGAAAATGATGCGATGATGAAATTTTAAATAGAACTTTTTATAAATTATTATATATATAATATATATAATTAATAATTATGGTAAATTTACAATAAAAAAAGTAGTTTGTTTAAGTCAGATGTGCGTACGTTTAAAAGAATTATTGTAATTGCATTGTTCTTATAATTTAATACTACAATCAATATATCCATGACATTTATATATTGCACCTTTTTATAATCATTATTATATGATCAAATTTAATAAATATAATATAATTAATGATCATTATTGCATATAGTTTTCTTTTAAAGTAATTAACATTATTTATAAATATATGATTTTTAATATCGACTATTTTTTTTATAAAATTACCATAATTATTAATTATTTATTAACCATATAATAAAATTAACTTGAAATATACATAAAACTAACATCACTATTTATTTTTCATTCGTCTAATTGACTTTAACAAATTCAGATAAAAAACCAGATGATAAACCTTTTCTATCAAAATGTCTTACACGAACAAATAGAAAAGCTGCCACTAATGAAGCAACAGCTAGTACTAATAACAGCATAACTAAACCACCGACAAAACTAGGCACTGACATACATATTGTTTCTGGATCAACAGATCTTGCTGATTGTATGACCACTGTTTCATTATTAGCTACATTGTTGAGGGCAAAATTAACATCACCTGGCGCTACAACTTGTATAATACGACTAGTATTTACATCAGTCATTTCTTGTGCTTCACGTTTATATATTCGTGGTGTTATAACTAAATTCATTGTATCACGACGACGTCGAGCACCACGAAGATCATCTAAACCTTCGACAGATCTTGGTCGTCCACCAAGCATAGCTAAATTACCACCTTCTAAATCATCTTTACGTTTTATCACCGTACTGTAACCACTGTGACCGGGTAATGGTGGTGGTGGTAAATGTATATCATCTTGTGATGCTTGATTTTGATTTTGTGGTGTTATTGATGAACTATCACCTGATGCCGCATTATTATTATTATTATTATTATTAATATTGTTCTCTGATGTTGGAGATGTTTGTGCTTGTGGCGGTGGTACAACATCACCTTGATTCTCTGAATAGGCACCACTTGAATCGGCTGGATGACGTGGATCTGGATAAGCTGGTGGTGGAATTCCATATTCCGGTAATAATTGTTGACCATATTCAGGCCCACCACCACCTCCTCCACCACCACCATTACCACCACCTAAACCAGGTGGCCCATATTCACCGGATATTCCGTTACCATGAATATGTGGTAACGGTGGACCATATTCTAAACCAATATTTGGTCCATGTCCGCATTTTGGTTCCGGACAATTATGTCGACACACCTGTATTACACATTGGAAGTGTACATTCATTGAATCCGGAAATTTGAATGCTTGGAAATAGGCGAATGAAACAACCGATGCCGATGGACCGAAATTTTTAATTTTTTGGAATTTACTCATAATTTTTGGTCGTACAACACAACCATGTTGATCAACTAATTGTATTGGTGCACGTTTACCATCATGTGCAACACAATTACGTACCAACATATCAAATTTATTTTCATCATCTTTTATTGCCAATACCATTGTCATCGTTTGTCCAATTTTTACAATACCCGATACTTCTGATGCCCATGGTCCTTTACCCACTTGAATTTGCATCCAACATTGTAGATTATCACCCAAAAAGTTAGCGGTAACTGCATGTAACATATCCACTTGGAATGGTCTAAATGTTACAGCTTTTTCATAAAAATCATACCATGTACAACGAAGTTTACGTGCCTAATATATAAATAAATAAATAAAAACATATATATGTTACACATAACATAGGTATTAGGTAAAGAGTAGATAGGACAAAAAATAATAGAAAAAAAAAATTATATTTACCTGATCCCAAACTTCTTGTACATACGGATCATATTGTATAATAATGGTATTTTCTACATAACTGCCAGATGGCGTTGGTGCACCATATGCTTGAGCATTATGATTTGCTGAACTACTCATACCACAACTATTTAAAAATATTTCAAAAGTTGCACTTAAATGTCCTGTACCGGGTTTTAAGTGTACACAATGTGAATCACTGTAGTATCCCTTTGAAAATATCATTCCATAAAATGGTCGATCAAATTCGATATTAACTCGCATATGTGTTTTTTCACATTGAACCTGTAGATGTTTTATTTGTGGACTGTCATTTGAGGAACTTAATGGCCATGATTCATCACCGATTTCATTATTGCCAATATTTTCTAAACCAGGTACACCATAGGCAGCCTGCGGTAATGGTGGTCCATATGCACCTCTATGCTCTAATGGTAATGCTGCCGAATCAATTAATGGCGCTTCACTTAATACATACTGTAAAACAAAAAAATATATTATATGTAACATTTAATAATAATATTTAATTTTGTTTTGGTGATTGATTAACTGATGTTATTTATACATTCTTCGTTTCTTAAAATGTGTATCTACAGGTCACGTGTATTATATAAATATACATATACAGTTTTAGGCTGATTATTCTATAAACTTAATTATATATATCATTTATTTAATAACCCATTAATAATAAACACATTAACGAAATAATAAAAATCTATGCACATTATTAATTAACACAAAAATACACAATACAATCAATTAATTCACTTTAATAAATAAATAGTATGAATATGTTATTTTATTATAGCGAAAAATTTATAATCTACCTTGATGATCATTATTTAAATATTTAACATAATTATGTTATTATATTCATATTTACGATTCTGTTGTCTCCAATATATATAACTATAATATTTTTAAATTGATTCCTTTCACTTTCACAATTATAGAAAGCAGTATTGTACTGTAAATATTATACATTTTATATACACACACATATACAAACATGCATAGAATAGAAATAGTCAAATAAAATTGGCACACATTTTTGCATGAAATGATTATTAATTATATGTATATTTAATACAATATTTATTCGGAACTTATAAAAGTAAATGGAGAATAATGAAAGATAGCGATTGTCGGTGCAATATTATATATATTTTATATTAAAAAATTTGTAAAAATTATTATTATACGTTTAAAAAAAACCTAAGTTATACAATGCGTATACAAATTCAACTTTACATATACAATTTTGACACATAAATATTGGGTTACACGCGTTTTTCTATATCTTTCTTTTCTTATACACATTTTAATGGTTGACATAGAAAAGTTATCCGCTTATAAAAGTATAAAAAAATAGTATGAAAAATATTATTGTTTGTAAAAAAAAAAAATAAAGAAAAAACAAAACAAAAAATTAAATATAGAACAAAGTAACAATTAAATTTTCACTTAATTCTATTCAACTATATATATATATTTATGTTAGTTGTCATAATATATATGTAATACAACTAATTATATTATTAAAGCACTGAATAATTTAAAAAAAAACGCATAATTTCCATTGTTTTTCCTATATATCACTATTACATTTGATAAATTTCATTGTATACAATGCGATAATACAAATCACATACGCCGCCGCTTTGAACTAGTTACGTTTTTTTTTTCTTATCCAAAATATAATAAAAGTATATATTTAAATTGTATACGAGTAGTTATTAAAACAAACATACAAATAACGTATAAACATATTACATTACAAATGCATACAAAAATGTTATAGATAGAGTTAATGAAAATAATATATAAATATTTTACATATCGATCATTTTATATAACATATAATAATTATTACATAAATTTGTATATAATTAAGGTATATATATGCCCCCCGCCCCCCTAACCCACAGTGTGCTAATAATATAATCTTAATCCGAACATCTTAAAATAAGTTATTGCATCATTTACTTATCAAATTTTACATGTTAAAATTGAAATTGTATATTTACACAACAATTTTCATATACAATATATAATGTTCTTCAAAAAAGATCTCTTATAGTCCATAGTCCGATGATTGTTTGGGGGACATAATTCTAAGTCGAAATTACAAAATGACATTTTTCGATTTGAAACTCTGTTTTCAAGATACGGCCCTAAGAATTTTTCTTGGTAGTCTTATCATTAATGGACCAATAACTACCAAAGTAAGGTTAATACAGAAAATTTACAATAGACTGGATTTGTAGAGAATTAAATTCTGAATTAAATTGTGTTATACATTTTTTTTATAACTTGCTTCAGATTTGACTTATTGAACAATATAATTGAAAAATAAATATCTTTTCTCAAAAAATTTTATACTAAAATAGATTTTTTTAAAAATCTAACTGCGCAAAATATTATTTTTTTGTCAAAAATGTAAAACTAATTTATTTCGCTACAATTTTGTAAAATATATAATTTAGCTATGGCTGACAGTTTAAAAGTTATAAATGTTGGAAAGAGTTGTGTAAATGTAGAAATAACAAAATAATTCATTAAAATTATAGCTATTCGGAACAAACGAAGAGTAGGCGGTGTTTGCTTTTGAATAAACGAAATTTAAACACTCCTACTCTTCTTTTGTTCCAAATAGCTATAATTTTGGTCTGTTATTTTTTTTATGCAGTTGATTGAATTACCTTGAAAAATTGGCAAAATTTTCTGTATACTGAAATGTTTATGTGGATGAGGTAGTAGATCGGAAAAACGGAACGTTGAAAAATTGTTTGAATTTATGAAAATTGCTAAAAGATCTTGAGATTCATATATGGAAAAGGAATTACAATTGTCGAAAATACTATACTACACCAGCTCGAGATTAATGGTTTTTTTTTTCGAATTTGACTATTCCTGGTGATTATTTATATATTTTATAATGAAATAAAATTTCATTTGATCATACGAATGGAATTCGTTTAAAATATTGAACGTATTAATAATATAATCGTATATGTGGTTAACAACATTAATTAAACAATTATTCAATCATGATTTGTTCATCATAAATAAACCAATCGAAATTTCTTCTTATTTCTTATATAAATTATTGTACTATAACAATTAAAACAACTGAATATTTTGTATAAAATTAAGAAAATATATTATATGATGATTTGAAGGAAGTATATTAAGAAATTTTAACTTCTTTTTAAATTATTCAATTGTATTAATACATTATCATTGCATTTTTTTATTTTTCAAATATTTTTTTAACTATACCAATATGAAATTTGTTGATTTCATTATTATTTTTTATCTGCTATTATAATATTTATTCATTGTATATATTTGTATTTATATACGACGAGTATTGTATTTTATTTTTTTTATAAAATATCTAGAATATCTAGTCTGAATCAAGTTTGTAAATAATTTTTATATTACTCGCGCGGCGTCATTATAACTGAATATAAAAATTTCTTATATATGTAATTCGTGCCACTGTTGAACCGGTGAAATGTACATAATATTGTATATCAGAAAAAGAAATATACTACAATATAATATTAATATATAATAAGAAACCATTTCGATTTATTTCCGATAAAATATGATGGTAATAAACGAAAAAACTAAATAGAAATATTACAAATTTTGTTATATATAGTTGAAAAAAAAATTGTTAATTTAATTTTGTTCAATCATCATCAAGTTATGTTACCACAAATTAAACATATACCATATGTTGCATTTATATCAAACTATTATTACAGTCAATTTGGTTGCAATCAATCCTACATGATGAGGAGGCTATATGGACTCAACAATATAACAATTTACCAATTGGTCAACAATTATACGGAGATAAATGTTTTCTTAATTTCATTTTATGTTTATATATGAGATGTTTAGCGTATAATTATAATTGAATTGAATACAATAATTAGTTACAATAGTTTCTTATTTCAAATATTATTATGATACATCAAGTCGAGCCCAGTATTTATAATGTTTTCGCATGCAATAATATAATATGTATGATATATATGAAATTATAAAATAAAAATGTACACATACCTTTAATATACATGTATAAAATAAAGTCGCGATTAAAAATCGCGATCTTTTCCCCATATTTTCCTAATTAATCCTATAATCGTTTAGTTGTTTTTTTTTTGAATCGATATATATTATCCACCTGAAAATAAAATAGAAACAAAAATAAATTAATATGTTAATATGAAATATATTATTAAATTTATATACGATGCATAAGAAAAATTTTAGTTTAAAATTATTTGTGTTATGAAATATTTAGAATTCCATTCTTAATTAAAATACAATAAAAAAAAATTGTTATTTATTATCATTTTTTTTTCTTTTAAACTATAAAAAATAAACATATATGTTTTTATTTTTTCTCTTTTTTTAATATTCACATATATTTTAATACAGTTCTATTTGGAAAAAAAATGTATGTCACCGCCATACAGCATATAAAATGTGTGCGATTCCATAAGTTGATATGAGATTATTATTATTATTGTTATTATTTATATATTATTATTATTATTATTATTATTATTATTATTATTATTATTATTATTATTATTATTATTTGCTATGCGGTAAAATCAGACTACTTTCTTTTGGACTCTGCACTTGCTTTCATTCATCCATCGTTCATTATACATTTTTTTGAAAAGAAACATATATACATAAATTAGACTTTTATTCCATTAAATATATATATTTTTTATATAGTTTTTTGCGTATATATAAAAGAATTAGATGAAAATGTATTTTTATTTTCTTAATTAGTGTTGTTATTTTCTTTTTATTATAACAATTAAAATAATAAAATGGATAATTAATTTTATTTATTTATAGTCATATAAATATATTTACGATATGTGTTACGTACATATGTTATTTATTTATAATAAATTTATGTGAGTGAGATTCAATTGATACCTCCGTTTTCTTCACATTTAGATATAAATTTATTCGCCAGATATTTCTATCTGAAAGATTAAAAAATATCTGGTGGATAACTTTATCTATAAAGGTTTTGATCTTTCAGATAGAAATATCTGGCGCATAACTTTATCTATAAAAGTGAAGAAAACACGGGTATGAGTTAAATGTACAATATTTTTCAAAAAAAAAAAATATTTATATCTCATTTAAAGTTAATTTAATTTTGCTAATACATTTCTATTAATTTAATAATTAAAATCCAATTCTAATATTTTAAATATATGAATATTATATATTAACTAACACAAGATAAAAAATATAAATTTGTAAATTAATTTTATATTATCTCTAAATTTCTTGTTAGACTTACAATTTTATTATCATTGTTTACACTATATAGGGAATTTCTTATTCACCACACACAATCAGATAAATTAATAAATTTTGTATTATTACTATTAATATATATGGGTATTGTTAAGTATACATATAGTTGAATCGTATTGATCGTGTATAGTTAAATTATTTATATTAATACATATATATATTTAATCTGATTTGGCAAGGTCGAGAAAACAAATTCCACTATATATAGAAATCTTGTGCATAAACTCATTAATATACGTTATTCGAAAGCAAGACCTATATGGAGATATGCTATACATTAGTTTTAAATTTTAACTACAATACTTTGATATCCCATAAATAATCCGCAAATTTCCACCAATATATAATATCGTTAAATCTATACACAATATAACAGTATATTTAAGAATTAATTCTAATTAATACATATGACAAATGATGCACAGATTTTCCATGTGCATTTGAAAAAAAAACACATTCACTTTTTATAAACAATATACATTAATAAAGTAAAATTAACAAAAACCCAAAAGTACTATCTATCTATGCACAATAATATAGAAATAAGTTATGCTTTCGCTTTTTCTTTTATGGCACTCATTGTATATACAATAAATTTTTGGGTATCAACTATACTTAATTTATAAAATAGGTAAAAAAATTCTCACCAATAATTGTATTATATAAAAAGTGTTAAAAAATATAATATATGTAACAAATATAAATATAAGAATTAAAATTTAATAATAAAAAAAGTATAGAAAGTGGCTATTAATCATATACACCGATATCAAACTAAAATGATGTAAAATTATATATATTATTATAAATTAATGTAATATATATTAGAAAACAAAACAAAAGACAAGGGTAAACTTCTTCTGTGTGAGCTTTCTTTAAAAATATTTTTTTTTTATAAATTATCTAAATATTTACAAAATAATTTCTCTTTCTAAATAAATTGTACTATATATTATTTCGGTATTTCCTTCCAATATATATTTTAGTATGATGAATTTCTATATATATATATGTGTTAGCATAAATATAATATTAGTTGGCAAATTAAATATATATTACATATAATTATAAAAGCATAATTTATCCTTACAACGACTTTATATATTCAGAGTGCAATAGAAAAATTATGAACTAGAAAAACAATTAAGTTGTATGTAACTCAAAAATTGTAATAATTAATTAAAGTATTTGATATCATCATATAGTTGCCGAGAATTTTAATTCAATTAAATAATTTGTCACTATAAATCTGGACTATTGAGCTATTAGCAAAAATATAGAAATATATGAAAAATAGAGTACATAGAGTAATTGTTATTATATTTTATACAAGATATATAACAAAAAATTTGTTAAACTGTAGTGAAGTAATAAAAAGATTTAAATATCTTCGTATACTAATAATTTTTATTAGTATTTTTTATGTATTGATTAACTTTACCGCAGAGTTCAACAATATAGAAAATTAAAAGTTTTTTTAGAAATATAGTAATAATTTTTAAACCGAAATTTTTAACAGTTCTAATGTTTTATGCGTAAATCAATGTAGGCATCAGATAAAATTTTAAGTTAATTAACAAATTTTAAATAAATTAAAAATATATATAATCCATTTTTTCTATACATATAATTTAACTTCAGATATATATTGACAATTATATATTGCATATTTAGTTTTTAGAAATTTCTAAATAAAATTAGTCGACATTATTAAGTAAACCACCACATCATTTTATATTCTGTGAAAAATGCAATATATTTTTTTAGATCTCTATTTACACTATACTTTGATTTTAGCTAAAAGTATGATATCAATCTCCACGCGCATCACACACTACATTTAAAAAGGGTGGTTTAAAGGATTCAATAGCATATATGTTGTGATTTTATTAACATCAAATAATGATAAAACACACTTTGTACAGCCGCCGGAAATGTTCAACGACAATAACAACGAATTTAAAAAAAAAAACCATTACTGAACGTAAACGCTGAAAAAGTTTGCGGGGAAATGCGAGGTAGACTAGTTACTAAAAACAACTATTTCCAAACGTTTACATGTCATTCTTAGGTGTGGCAAAGATTAAAAACGAATGAAAATGTATACGAATTGACGGAAAAAACATTTCGATCCGGTACAACAATGTGTTGAAAGAATTTTCTGTATATGGTGTATTGTATAACTGATGATGAACAAGAAGTAGATCTACTTTTCATAATAATAAATGAAAAAAAGATAATGGGTATATAAGCCTATACAGGCAAATGCATCAAAATGAATGTCATAATAAAATATCCATGCGGTTATAAGATATAATGCTATGCATTTGATGGTACCAGCGGTGTTCCACGTATTTCTAAAACAAAATGTTACTGCTACATAATGTCTATATTCCAACATCAATTGAAGCAAGGAGGAATTCTTGAGAATTGACCATATATCAATAGTGAGTAACCAGCGTTCTTTTAAGACCTGTCAAAACGATAGGCTGATAAATGAGGAGAAAGTTTTATATACAATATATATATATATAGAAAGTAAAGAAGTAAAATACTTTGATTAAAATACCTCAATTTCACAATAAATATACTCAGTAATTTTAATAATATTGTAGTAAATGCAATAAAATCATATAATAAAGTAATTCTATAATAATTAATATTATTATATTAAATCCATATATGATAATATATACATTAAATATATATGTACCATATATTTATATATCAAGATGCCGATCTATTAATAATTTGTCCTATATATTTTCTTAATTTTAAATATAATTTATATAAATATAAAATTAAATATATGTAAATATACGATATTGAGTGTGATGCGATCAATATATATAAAGTTATATATGCAGATATTCGTATATATAAATAATATATGAAATAAGAACAACAGTTTTTATATACGGTTTTTCTATAAAAGAAAAAAATCATCTTAAATTTTTTCATTGTAAAAAAATATTGTGTTATTGTTAATGAATGTAACCGCGATTTAAAATAATAATTTTTTTTTTTTTTTTATTATATTATATATTTATAATATTAACAAAACATTGATTGATTGTCATAACATATATTTTTTATACTATTATTATAGCAAATCATTTATATATAGCAAAAAAAATATATATATATATAAAAATAAATGTATGCTATAAATGAAGATAATATATAATATTATAATAAGAATAAAAAAAAATCAGCATAATTAGTATTCAATTTTTATTTTTAATTGATTATATTGAAAGTCAACAACAATTTGAATTGAACACATTAATTTTTGATGAATGGTTTTTATAATGAATGTTTTTCTTTTAACTTTTACTCCTCTCTATCTATCCGCCGCGCGAGCACACAGCACATCACAACAACATTATTAAAATATATTTACATATGATAACTATATAATCGCATATGATGATAATGATGATGATGATGATGATGATGTTGATGATGTGTGAAATATTCGCAATTAAAATAATTAAGAACAACAACATAATTTTTGTTAAATGTAAAAATAGAAAATAGAAAATAGAAAAAACCAAAAAAACAATTAACAAATATTTTTACACTTCTTCTATTTTTTTTTTTTTTTCTAAATAAATGTTCATACTTATTTCATTAATCAATACAAATCTGTATCGTCTGTATTTAAATGGTAATTTATTATATATTTATTTTTATACTAAAATATTTATTAACACCGCCAAAAAAAAAACTAAAAAATCGTTTCATTATTATGTATGGAAAAAAAAAAAAAACAATTACGATAACAATTTTACATTAATCACACTCACTGTCGTCGATCATTGATGCCATGCACAAAATTTTATAATAAAAAAAAATTAAAAAAAATAAAAACAATACTAAAATTATATCAATATTATCTTAAAGAAAATTTTTATATTGTATATAAAAACATTTATGTTATGAGAATATAGAGAAAATTTGAAACGATTACTTCAACAAACTAAACCTAACTGGAAATCATTTAAAAATTATAAAATTATATTTCCCCATTATAGCGAAGACACACGCATATACAAATATTATATTCGTATACTTTCTTACTTTCTGCACATTTATAATGGTAAACAGGTTCTCGCACTATATAGAGTCATATTTAATATCACACATTGTATACCTGTTACCTGTATATTGTCGCTTTTTTACATATAATGTATAAACGTGTATTTATTATATATATTTATATATATATGATTATCATCTTTAACATTGAAAACGCATTGGATTTACCTTTTACAAAAACTATGTACATATATATTTGTATATAATATATCTAGAATGTATATATTTATTATTTATTCATATCTCTATATATATATACATATACAAGTGGTGTTCCATTGACCTACTGATACAGAACCATCCAACTAAACAAATACACATTTATTTTTCTTCTGAAATATTTATATATATAACGATTGTACACACATAGCTACTCTATGTACAAATGTTTTGAAACCTGCTATCATGTATTTATTTATTTGAAGTGTATAAAGTCAGTCCATCAAATCATATATATTATGTTATGTGTGAAGTATATATATATATATATATTGATGATGATCGTATGGTACATTTTTTTTAACATATAAATAAGATCAATATATTTTTTTATTTATTTATTTTTTTGCTGTTTGTATATTTATTTATATTTGTATATTATTTATTATTTATGTGTTGCAAAAATTTATGTATATTTTAAATCGGATATTTTTTAGTATACAGTATTTGTGAAACGGATATTTTGGTATATTAAGTGAAAGTTGTATATAATATATAAATAAATAAATAATAAAATATATATATTGATTTTATTCAATCATTATTTAGTTTGATTTTTATTATTAAATTTATTCTAATAATAATATATATATGAAAAAATAAAAAATAAATAAATACAATAAATAAATAAAATAAGATTTATTTCAGATCGTTATTTTATTATTATTTTATTATAAATTTATATATTTGTATATTTATTATAATTTAATTAAATAAATAATAATAAATGGTCAATAATTTAGTTAATATCAAATAGATCAATTTGAAAGTTTTGAGAGGAATTAGTATTTTATATTGTTTTGTGTCACATAAAGTTGATTTATTATTATTTTTTCCAATTTATTCATACTCTATATATTATTATATATGATACATTTATATGAGTGGCGAAGCCAGAGAAATATAGTTAATATCACTATATTTTTCACATAATCTGGGTGAATATAGTTAGACTAAATTATGAAAACAAATTTGGTTGTTCACCGTATTTGATTTTCCGGAAAATCGACTTGTATGAATTATCATTTTTTTTTAATTATGGGCCGTAGTTTTAACGGATTTCCCGGTTTGTATACAGAATTATATAAACAATTTCCAATTTTTCATTGAATAGATTTTTAAATTCGATTCATGCATACCAAAGGTGTAACAGATTTTCCAATCGATGGTAGAATTAATTTAAAGAAATTTGTGGTATTGTATAAAGTGCGAACACCTAAATGATACAACAAATTTATACAGTATTATTATTTCATACATAAATGCACTGACATAAAACGGAAAAACGTTATTATCTTTCGAACGCGTGAATTTATTTTAAAAATCTCTTCTATATGAAAGATTTTGGAAATTGATTATATTTTATTTGCAATTCTGTAATGGAAATCCGTTAAAACTATGACCCATATAATTCAAAAAGATGATAATTCTTGATTTTCCGGAAAATTTAGTAAGTAAACATTTCAATTATTTTTGTCATAATGTAGTCTACTTTCAACTCGGCTACCAGAAAAACACAGTGATTTGAAAATTCAAGCTTTGCCGTGGAATTATATATTATTGCGAAAACACATTTGAACATATAATTTCTATAGAATAATAAAATAATAAAATTAAATCTTTAAATAAATAATTTTAAAAATATAATTGTATTCTAATATTGAAATTATTGCATTATAATAAAATTTAACATGAATCGCAGCCACTTAATTTTTTTTTAATATATTATATTACTTATATTATGATTCTGCTGCTAATAATATATAAATATTTATATTATTTTGGGATATTTAAAATAATAACTTTTACTTTTATACTTATTATTATTATTATTAAGTGTCATCATTACATATTAACGCATATATAAATATACAAAAATTATTTTGCAATGATAACAACTTCAAATATTATTAGAATTATGAATAAAAATGTAAATACAATTGAGAAATTATTTATTTTTTTTTTCATCTGTTTATGTAAATATTAATAATTATTAAGTAAATATTTTGAATTTTCTTTAAGTACACGAAAATGTCTTTTAATTTGCAAAAAAATTTCAAGTACCATCAAATTAATTTTACATAGTCACCTTTTATTGACGTTACGCATTGATTATCTAATATAGTATATATTTATAGTAATACTATAAATAAATAATAAATGTGACTCTTTGAATATTAAGTTTAAATTATGTTGTAATCCATATATTTATATAATTATAGTTTAACTATGCGGATTTGGCGTATAAGTATAGTGTATGCGGGGGGTGGCCGACCCCACATTATTTAAATTGCATTTATAATTTCAAAACACTACTATTTATGACACATCAAATTTGAGCCTAAACATTATTTTAACGTAATTGTGTGTGTGTGTGTGTTTGTGTGCAGTGTTGAGTACCATCCAGCACCATGTAATTCTAAAAATATTTGTTTTTATTTTTATTCCATAAACAAATGGTCACCGAGTTGAAAAATGTCTGTATTAAAATAAGTACCGAAAAATTTCCCATATGTATCAATAGCGGAAATTAAACCCAGTATATCTTACGATTTATTAACGCATGAACCTGCATGAACGCTATACCACTACTATGAGTGATTTAATAATAATAATATCTATAATAATAATAATAATAATGTTATTTAATTTTAAGTTATAAAAAAGAATTTAATTAAAATATATAAATCTCAAATTAAAAGGAATATGTAACATTTGGAAATTTAACTTAATAATAAAATTTTATTTTGCTAAATTTCTCTGCAGATTAAAAAATATAAAATATATTGTAATCGATTTCTTAAATTACATTTTAATAGTGAAATTTCATTATTATTTTCACTAACCAATTTTACAATGGCAAAATAATAATTTTTTAGTATTTTATAAATAAAATCGAATAATTTATTCAATAAATTAATAATACAATTAATTTTTTTAATTTTATTTCTATTGTAATCGGTTTTTTTTTGGCTTATTATAATTGAAATTTATTTTGTATAAATTACAAAAAACAATCTGCATTATAAAAAGTGTTTCAATGTGCGGACTAATAAAAAAAATATATTTTATTATTTCTCATCGTTGAATCGTTATTTATGAATAGAATATAATAAAAATCAAAAGTTGATTAGACATGGGTATTATTATTATTATTTTTATTAACATTCTTTGCGATCAAAGGAAAAAAATAAAATTTCGAATAAATTTGATTGGCAACGCACAAAAAAAAAAATAAGATAAAATAAGTAAAAGAAAAAGAAGGAGTATAAGGAGTCACAATATTGATAATATATAATAATATAAAATAAAAATAAATTGTTTAAGAAAAAGGATAATTATAATTAAAGGATACCCTTTTTTTTTTTTTTGTAATTTTTCAAAATATATAATTAGAACCTTTTTTTTTTTTTTTTGCTAATCTATGTGTAGGATAAATTAAACTCTTTGTGTATACCATAGTCTCGTAAAACCATACGTATATATATAATTAAAGATGTTTGGAGATGTTTAAGAATATATAAAATTTTTCTCTATATATAATTAATAAATTGTTATGTGAATGAAATATATGAAATATATAGTAATATTTAATAATGCACACATGCACACAATATTTATTAATAAATTATAAATAAATCTATACCAAACATAAATGTATAAATAAAATATATAATATAATTTTTAACTGCTTTCTCTGGTGTATGTATACCTTATATATATATATAAGAAACTATTCAGACTGGAAAGTACTAGTTATATTATATATATTTAATGTTAATGTACTATATACTAAATAATACATATATTATTGATATTCTACCATATAACATATATTGTATTACATAGATTAATTTATTATATTATTTATGTATGTTTTTTTTTATATTTTAATTGATGTGTGAATTTATTAGATTATTATCTATTCCTATATATTCGGTTATGACAAATATTTTTATAAACATTTTTCATATTTCAATTTATTTAATCGAATCTTTTCACGCTATAAAAATTTTTTTGCAATAAAAATTATTATTTATTTACTACTTAATATAAAGTGAACAATGAAAGAAAACAGATTTTTAGGCATTTTAAAATATTCAGATAAAAATTTCAGATTTAAGATTATTTCACATCGTTTGAATGTTATCCAACAGATCAACTTTTTTTAATAAAAAACCTCAGTTTTGAATCGCGTGCTTTTTCAAAATAAATTCTGTTTATAATATAAACTATATTCTATTCTAGTTTAAATATAGAAAAATATATATAGGAATAAAATAAAAATAATCAATATCAAATATCAAAATGGGTAAAAGTAGATTTTTAAAATGGAAAAAAAGGAAATAATCTGTAATGATGAGTTTTGTTATCAAATTAATTTTAAATGGGTTAATACCTTTTGTTTAAGAAATATGATTTCATTTTACTACATATAGCTATCTATTTATTCCATCGTCATTTTTAAATTAAATGACAAATGTTGTTAAAAACAATTTTATTTCCTTGTGCTTAATTATTATTTTTTTTTTTGTATAATTATTTATCTCCAACAAATTTATTTATGTAAAAATTATTTAATTTTATTTATAATATGCGGACAAATTTCTGCATACAATTAATAATTACACATTATTTAATTGATTATTTATATTCGCGGCCTCATATTCAAAGTCCAAATTTATTCAAATGCTTATTTAAGGTTTGTTTCAGTATATTTTTCATGATATATACTAAAGACGATGAATCCGTATATAGATAATTCACTGAATACTATATGCAATATTTGTTTATCATCGAATTATTAATATTCCCAAAAATATCATATATTATTTCACTTTTGCTATATATATATAATATTTAAAATGGAACATATACGGCATTTTTCACTATATATTTATATATTAATAGGATACGCCATAGAGATTTGATTTCTTTAATACGTTTAAAACGTTCGTTTGATTTATTCCTCGCAATTATACATATATATCATTAATATATACATATTTAAATTTTATATTAAAATGTTTTATACTGCACTTGAAAAGATTTTTTACAGTGATGAGATTTTTTTTTTTCAACTAACCTCAAATGTGTTTAAATGATAATAATTAATGATATTTTAATATACATATACACTAATTTGTTTGTCAATCATTAATTTTATATTATCTTATATTTATTATCAATATATTTCTGTACCATATATATAAGAATTTGACATATAGAGTATATATTTTTAAAATAAAATAATAATTTTATATATAGAGCGAGTTTTAGTTACATATATAATTAATTATTATTAAATTAAAATCTACCAAATATATTGTATATATATATTAAATTTGAGAAAAAAAAACATAAGATTTCATTTCCTATATACAATATATATATAAACAACATTTAAATATATTAAAATCAAATTTAAAAGTAGAACTATACCAACTACTTATCAAAACTATAAATATTTTCGACACCGTATCATATAAAAATATTTATTATTACAAGACAAATGCATATACAATTTTTTTTTTTGCTTATTACACACATCGAATAAGATGTTTTAAATACATTAATCATTTTTAATAAAAGATTATTACGCATTTTTCTGTTATGTACAATGCATAATGCATTTACAGTAAAAATCTCACACACTCGATTCAAGCACAATTCGATTAATGCACACTATTTACTATTCAGGCATAAATTTTTCATTCCATCTCTACCATTAATGCACCATATTTGGTATAATGTTAAAAATGATGGTCACTATAGAAATTAATATAAAAAATGCTAGAAATTCTACGCTTCAATCTTTCCAGAAATTTTTGAAGCAAACACCTTATCTGCGGGCATCCATTCCATTCCAGAAATTGCAAAAAAAATGTACACATATTTTTATTAAATTAAATTAATTTAATCTATAAATGAGCTCAAAAAAAAAATTCCAATAATATAAAATTTTGATAATTTTGTTAACGTTTTCAATTTCATAGACCGACAAACTAACACCGTTTGAATAATATCAAGTTTTTTCAAAAACGAACAATTAATTTAATGGAATTAATTTCAAGCTTTCATTTAACATTTATTACATTATTGTAGCTATTCTGGTTCTTAAAATATAGCGTGGCCAACATGAAACCCCTCGATTCACACATCATTTATTCGATTAATGTGCATCATAATCAATCCAGAAAATGTGTTTAAATAGTGAATTTTTACTGTATTACTTATATATTAACGAATATACAAATGATTAGTTAATAAAAATAGACATAGGTCTTTGATAATTATGCGTATACAAAAGAGGACGGCCAACATATAAATTACAAATTTTGCTTCTGTATAGTGCGCAATGATGCCAATATCAATTTATTTCTATTATATTATATTTTGTGGATTCTAATAATAATATAACAAAATATCCATAACATATATTTTTAAATAACATATCAATGAAATTAATGTCGGTGTGTGTGTGTGTGTGTGTGTGTTAATTTTTTTTATCATCTCTCTAATTAATTATAACACGAAAAACAAATCGATAAAAAATTTGACCAATGTATCATCATTAATAAATATTATAAAATTTTAATGCCAGCACAAAAAATGATAATAAAAACATATCGGAACAAAAAACCAAATTGAAATACTTCTTACAGTATTGTGTGATTTAAATGTAATAGTATATGTATTTTTGTATATAACATAAAATATATATAAATAGTAAACAAAATAAATAACATTTTAAATATCATATATAAATACGATCACGAGAGTATAGTAAAATGGAAATTAAAAATGAAAAAAAAAAAAAAAACAAACAATTTCTTATTTACTAAAAATAATTGAAATTTAGATCAATTAATGCAACATTTTATATATAAAATAACTCTATTATATATAAATATTACCTATATATATGTATGTATTTGTGTATATGGTTTTGTCTCTATATATATATATGTTTCTTCAAGTTATAATTAAAAATACATAATAAGTATCTAGCAAAGTATAAATCAAAAAGATATGCTATTATTGGTATAAGATGAAGATGAAGAAGAAGAAGAAGAAAAAAATTTTAAACAAAAAATGAAAAATAAGTTGCGTTTTTTTTTTTATTTTTATTTTTATTTTTATTTTTATTTATTTATTTATTTATTTATTTATAATTTTTTTTTTTTTGAAAGTAGGTTCATTAAAAAATTGTTTTGAATTATATTTTCGGAAGAAGAAAGTTTTTCTTATTATATACAAATAATTCTCTGTCTCTGCGTACATATATATAAGATTATATTTAGCGATGGATATTTGTTTGTGTGTGTGTGTGTGTGTATGGTATATATGCTAATATTTTATGAAACTATAGTTAAAGAAATTAATATATATATATGATTTATTCCGTTATAATCTGTCAAAAAGCTATATATATATATATATTTATTTTTTTGTTATTAATATTTTCTTAAATATTTAAAAAACGTAATAATTATATTATTTTATTTTAATTAATTTTTTTTTCTATAATATTGCATTAAAAAATTTATTAAAATTTTTATTTAATCTGCATTTTATATATGCAAATATTTCATTAATGATATATCTAGGCTATTGTAAATACAAAAATATTCTATATAAAAATACTCATGCGTCCGACGTACATACAAAAAAATGTTAAGCGTATTTAAATATATAAATGAGAGTGTGCAAAAATTTTTGTTTGAAAATTTATTAATTCTTAATATATATAAAATTATAAATTTTGTAAATTTTTGTAAAAAAACAAAAAAAAATAAACATACTAGACCGAAATTATAATATATTCCGAAATTTCGTATCGAAGATTAACCTGAATATTAATGGGTGTTATACTATAAATTTATATAACTGTTTTCATAAATATATTAATACAAATACAAATGCATATTTTTATATAGATATTTCTTAATATATTAAAGTTATTATGAAATTATATTGGAAATAATATATTCGAAATTTTTAATGCAAAACTATATATGTTAAATTATAATAATGTATAATTAAATTTTTTTTGGAAATCAAATAAATTTTATTAAATTAATTTTTATATTCTATATTTTGTATATATAAAATATTTATAATGAAAAATTAATTATGCACACACACACACACACACACACACACATATAATTATAAAATAATATATCAAAAAATCGATTTTAAAATATGTATATAATCCAAAAAAAAAAAAAAACTAAACCTTTGGAAAAAAAACATATATATTCTTCTTAATATTTTAATACTGACCGTAATACCCAGAAGAAATACATCAGTTTTTATCATATGCGTATAATAACAGAATAAATATATATATATTATATTTCGTGTAACACGCAGTTGCAAATAATGTATTTATTTTACATTGTTTTACAATAGGTGTATAAGAATCATTTTACCGTAAAAAAATCTCATTTAGATAGAGGTTGTAAAATTTCGCTGAATACCGCAGAAAACTAAATTTTCAATGCATTAGTTGCAAAACAAAGCAAAAAAAAACCAAATGATTGAGGCTATAGATGAATAAATTAAAATAATATTTAATTGAACAGTCTCTCCATAAACATTTCATTATATCAATTATATATATTGTACAATATATATTTCAAATAACTACAATATATATAAATCAATAGTGTTTTAGATAAAATTCAATTAAATAATAAATAATATATGAGCTGGTTAAATTCACTAAATATTTGTTTAGAAAACTAAAAAATTGTTAATATATATATATGATGGAGTAGAACGCACGGAACATTGACAAAAATTCAGAAGCTTCACCCAACATGTGACATATTTCCTATATATGTAAATATAAATAAATACAATTTGGGGAAAATATGTGCGATAAAATTTATGATTAGGTACAAAAAAATTAATTGAAAAAACTATCGATATTTTTTTTTATTTTGCATCTTTTGAAATAATAATTACATTGAAATGAAAATACCCTTTTTTTTATATTTCATGGCCTCAAAAAATCTTCTTCCTATAATAATAACTCTGGATGATAACATTTTAAACATTCTGTTAACATTTTTGGTTCCATTAAATATAGCGTAGCTTTTTTTTAAACGAACACGATATAGTTAACAATAATTTCTGTGTGCGGTATAAATAGTCACTGCACCGATACAATAACTTCATCTGTTGTGTTATAGAGTGATTTAAGATTTTAAATAAGATAGAAAATAATATATAAGCATATATTTTTGAATATACGTTTTTCTTATAAAAACCTTTTGACATATCAACAATATATAATATATGACATCAAATATTTTAATGAAATCTACGAAAATTATTGAAGATTATTCATATGGAATTTATTAGATTCTAAAGAGATCGATTTAGATATTCTAATTTAAACTTAATATTCTAAGAGTCACATTTATTATTTATTTATAGTATTACTATACATATATATATATATACTGTATTAGATAATCAACGCGTAACGTCGTAAATTTACGAAAATTATTGAAGATTATTCATATGGAATTTATTAAATTCTAAAGTGATCGATTTAGATAAATTTTTAGATGAATAATGAAGCAAATAATTTTAATTTTTAGTAGATAATAGAAAAAAATCCTTGATAAATTGATGCATAATTAGAAAATATATGTATTACCGTAAAATAATGTCAAATTTTTTCAGTTAAAATTTCAAGGATTATTGTTTTTATGTATATATACCAAGTTCCATTTTTAAAAAAATCTGCCTGCACATTTCTTGCTTGAAATAACACACATAATTTCACAAATGTTTCAATAAACGTTTTTGATATGGTCGAATACCATTCACTCACATCTTTTTTGCCATCTTTAAATCGTCGATGCTGTTCGAAAACTTAAGTTTTGTATAAATAATTATTACTATAAGGACATTTGAAGCGACTGCGTAGCATTTTTAATAATTTTAAAACAACATTTTTCGAACAAATTCTTTATAATATACAATTTTTCAATTGACTCAAAAAAATTACTTAAATGAAATGTCATGAACAATTTATTGTAAGATATTGATTCATAATACATAAATAAATCAGCAACCGTATACTTGATAAGATGGCTTTACACCAAAGCCATATATATATATATTGTAAAGACAGAGTGTGTATATATGAATATATTTTTCGCAAATAATACTTTTATGGCATATAAATTAAAATTCCGTCTATTCTTATCTATATGTTTCAACACCCACTATATATATATATATATATAGCAAATAAATGCAAATTAATTGATTGCGTGAATTAGAGAATTACTTATTGACTTCCATTTTTCTATGAGGCAGTGACAGTGAAATATTTTTTGTAAAAATATGATGAAAATTTTTACATATTTGTTATTACAATGTTATATAATTTTAAATGTTGATGTCAAATGTTTACTCATGAGTTTTGAGTTTTATCATTGCACACAGTATTCATATAAACAAATGTATTATGTAATTAAATAATGAATCATATCGTATATGAAGTAGCTCATAATTAATGTGCAAATTTAAAATGATATTTTTTTACATGTATCTCGTATATATATCATAAATGGTTATAGTAAACTGTTGGCACATATATATGGAACAAATAGCGAATATTCTGGTTTTATATATATTTGTATAAATTCTACAAATTACAAAAAATAATATAATAATAAAAAAAACAATACTGTACTGTTGTATAAATTACGTAATCCATATATATTCATAAAAAATGTCATGTAATAATCTTAATTTAATAAAATTTATTGTAGGTATTGTATATATATATATATGGTAGATATTTTGTTGATACTATGTGGTATTCATACTCGTCTTTATATATATGCGCATATATATATTACGATACGATTGACCGTATGCTATATATATATGTTATATACAATATATGATTGTAAATTATTATTATTACAAATGAAATGGAACTGGTTTATCATATCCATATTATTATTATTATTATTATTATTATTATTTTATGATTAAACAATTAAATTATATATTCATATTCTACATCTCATATGTCTATATTTTTATGGTTTACCGATTATTATATTTTTAAAATAACATACATTTTTAACAGGTTTTTATATTGTTTTTGTTTATATAATTTTAACAAAATTTTAATTTTCATTTTTTAATACAATAACTATAACATATAACTGCAAAATAAAAAATAAAAAATACAATTATATACATAAATTATATTTTCATAATATCGCATCATTCATTTTTGTTGTTTTACATATACAATATTTAAAACAATTATAAACCATCACAAAAATCTTGAATACTATTAAAAATTTCCTATATATACTATTCCTGTTAATTTGTTGTTTATTTGTGTTTTTTCCATTTCGAAAGATTGTATTTATTTTTTTTTATTGTTTTTATTGTGTGGTGTTAATATTAACAAAAAAAATAATAATAATAATAATAATAATAATAATAAATAATTAATCCATTGATATATATATATTATAATTTAACGCAAAGCAAATCAAAAGAAACATTTACATTTCAATTAAAATTAAATTTTTTAAATCTTTTTACATGTGTTATACGACAATAATATTTATTTATTGTATATAGACTATAAAACAAAAAAAAAGTATGTCAAATTAATAATTAGATTAAATAATTATGAATAAATTCGATTTCATTATAATAATTCAATGGGTATTAATATACATATAGTATTTATGTATATAGGAGTTATAAATAAAAAACAAATGCAATATTAAGGTCATATTATGTGTGATTGTTATTATTATTATTATTATTATTATAATATTTGTTTTTTGTTTTTGAAGATTTTATTTGGTTTTTCTAAATTAAAATTTATTAATTATATTGATATAGTTTTTTTTTTATTATTATTCTAAAAGAAATTTCTTTCTATATATTATCTATTTATTATATATATTAAAATATAACATAGCAGAAATTGTAAAGTGGGTTTCTTAACATACGCCGCGAGTATATTAAGAAAAAGAAAGAAATTAAAAAAAAAAAAAACAAAACAAAAGGATTCTATAACAAATAATAAAAGAAAAAAATATTATGTCAATCATTTCCCATTGATATGGTTAATTCGAGGTGAAGATGAAGAGTACGATTCTCGGTAATTTTTATTTTTAAATTGATTGACAAATGTATCTGTTTGTCGTATTTTTAATGAAATTTGAAAATTATATTGTACGCAGTGGCAACGCATGAAAAAATGTTTTCCGATTGCAATTACACTATATTTTGTCTGGTAGACCAGTTGAAAGTAGATTACATTACGAAAAAAAAAAATTGATATGTCCACTTAATAAATTTTCCATGTTAAGAATTATCCTATGCCATGGTTTTAACAGATTTCCATTTTTGTATTACTAAATTACAAATTATAATCGCAATTTCCAATCTTTCATAGAATAGATTTTTAAAATCGATTTACACATTCAAAAGATATGACCGATTTTCCATTTGATTCCATTGAAATTTTTTCTATGAAATAATGGCATTGTATAAATTTTTTGTATCATGTGTTCGCACTTTATACATTAATACACATTTCTTTAAATTTTCTCTGCCATCGATTATATCTTTTGATCGCGTTTATCGATTTTTTAAAAATCTCTTTTATAAACTATTGGAAATTGATTATAATTTGTATTGTATGTAAGGAAAAATAGAAGTCCGTTAAAATTATGGCCCGTAATTTAAAAAAGATCAAATAATTCATTAAAGTGAATTTTCCGGAAAATTTAATTCGTAGAACACCCAGATTTTTTTTCATAATTTTTGTTTAATTTCACCCAGGTTATAAGAAAAATATATAGCAATATTGATTGATAACTGAATGCTATTTCTTAGTCTTTGCCACTAATTGCACACAATTTATTCAAACAAATGGCAATTGATAAATTGTCTAAAATACTAAATAAGTAATTTATACAAATTTTGTTTAATGTTTTTGATATATATATAGAAGATGCTTTAAAAACGAGTGTGGGACATTTACTTGGCGTACACACATAAAGGAATCTTCAGCCTTATATATCTAATAATTATATTCATTATTGCACAAATAAATAACAATTTATTCAACAAATATATTAATTGTATAGAATTCCGATATAAAATTATACTAACAATAAACAAACGCAACTCAATTTATTTAAATTCTATATACGCATATATTATAATAATTAATTATAATATATACATTTTAATATTAGTTGAAAGTTATTTATTTATTTATTTATTTATTTATTTATTTATTATCGATTTTCATATATAAATAAAATATACTGTTCAATAAGAAATTATAATTTCTCTAACTAAATCAAACGACGTTAACATTTATTCAAATGATAAATAATCTATATAATAATAATAATAATAATAATAATAACATTTGATCTATACAATTATATTAATTACAATAAATTATCAATATGTGTGTGTGTGTGTGTGTGTGTGTGTCTATTTAATAAAGATATAAACATAATTTATATAAAATAATATATTATATATATTTTATTTGTATATTTTTCTAAATGTAATGCATAAAGTTTCGATTTATTATTATTATTATTATTATTTTCAAATGCAATTGGTTATATATGCATAAAAAAAAAAGTAGTATAACAAGTGACGTTTTTGAAACAAGTAGCATTTTTACAATTTATATATAAAATATAATATAATTCATTATACTTATAATATTTCATTAGATAAATAAACATATACGTTATATATATTTATATATATTATAAACTAGGTGAACTAGTTGAACATTTATAATATACAATATATAGGTAATTGTGGTATAGAGTAAAATTCCAAATATTTTTAATTTAGATTAATTGATTTTACTCTTACAGTATATACATGTACGTTTTTTTACACACAAAGTATATCTGCTACAAATATTGTATAATTTTATTATATTAATATATATGTTGTTTCAATAAATAATTACAATATACACGCATACTATATATTATATAAATATATAAATATTTTAGCAGGTACACAAAATTTTCTAAATTCTATATATGTATACACGACTACAATGTGTTTATATTTATTCCTAAAATATATGGTATGGTAGACTGTATATTTGTAAGACGTACAAGTGTTTACATATGCTCCTTTCTCTTTTCATAAATTATAATAAATTTAATAATAATAATTATGTATATGTAAATTCATATATAGCCGCATATTAGTAGTACACAATATGTACAATTTACTTTTAAATATACATATAGATACAATAGATCTATTATTTTAATAATATAATACAAAGATGAATTTATAACATTTTTTTAATTTTTATATAAAATAATTGTGATACTAATGTATACCTATGATTTCGTCAGTGTAATTCGTGTAATACTTTTTTCTGCTGTCCAATTGATTTTATTTCGTGATACGTTTGTCAGCATATATTTGCGTTTAACATTTGTTGAAAGCTTGTGTGCGTATAAATATCAATTATTTAAATTATATTCCATAAAAATTGTATGTTATGCTATACTTATACATAGAAAATTCATCACAAAGGTATTTGTTATACAAATAAAAAATTATCGCATGTTTGTGCTAAGAAACTGAAACATATATACACGTTCAGAATATGCCGAAAAACATAAAAAATATTATTCACTTGCTTACAACAATACAAATTATAATCAATTTACAATCTTTCATAGAAGATATTTTTAAAATCGATTAACGCGATTAAAAGATATAACCGATTTTCCAATCGATGGCAGAGAAAATTTAAAGAAATTTGTGATACTATATAAAGTGCGAACACCCAAATGGTACCAAAAATTTATACAATGCCATTAATTCATACAAAAAATTTCAATGACTTCAAATGGAAAATCGGTCATATCTTTTGTATGTGTGAATCGATTTTAAAAATCTCTTATTTAAAAGATTGGAAATTGATTATATAATTTGCAATTCTGTATACAAAACTGAAAATCAATTAAAACTATAATTCAATAAAATAGGATAATTCTTAAGAGTCGATTTTCCCGGAAATTTATTAAGTGGACATTCCAATTTTTTTTTCATAATGTAATCTACTTTCAATTCGTCTACCAGAAAAATATAGTGTAATTGCAATCGGAAAACATTTTTTCATGTGTCGCCACTGATCATTTTATAAGTGCGATACGGCTATATATAAGATATAAATAAAAAAAAAACTGCAAATCAGTGAAAAGGATAGAAATTTATTATATTGAGGTATCCGTTTATCGCCCCGAAAAATTGCACAAATGTTGTATAGCAATCATTAGGCACCATATATTTACTTTTAATATATAAAAAACAAACAGATATATTATTTTTATGCAAAAATGATCTATATATAAGAGTGATGAGTATATAAAAGCAATAGGTGCCGTAAAAATTGCAATCATAAAAACCGCATACCGTATAGACAGACGGTTATGATATATTTTTAAAATTTTTACATTAGATTACAACTAATATATACACAATTATAGAATTCAATTCAAGCATTATTTACTCAGCAAAAAAAAGGACGTATAATCAATAATTACACAAATTCATATTGTGCAATACAAAATATAATATTTTTCGTTTGCAGTAAATTAGTATATTCAGTATTATGTGAAATTTTTCAATTTACTGATTCATGTGTATATTTGTTGAAAGTCATATAAATATATTAAACAAAATATACTATTAATTTAATTAAAATAACAATTGCACATGAAAATGTGAATAATTCTTTGTTATTATAAAGTCAGACTGAAATAAAAAAAAAAAACACCATAATATAGGAAGTTTATTCATTCAATAATAGATTTTAACATTTGTTTCTTATATGGAAATATTTAAAAATGAAAAAAAATATCATCAAATCAAACATATGTCTCATTCATCAAAACTATATATTTATACAATAGATATATTTGTGTCCGTTTCATTGTGCTTTTTAATGTTTTAACAAAAAGAAAAAGAAAAATTTCATTTGTATATTAAAAAAATGGAATATTATATAGAAGTTTTTAGGAAGAAAAACTTTCGCCATTAAAAATATTGTAAATATCATATGATGTGAAATTATTTGTAAATATAAATTAATTTTATTAAATATTTTTTACAATTTGTATTTTCCCATATTTTTCTTATTATTAAAATAAAAAAAAACTATTACAATAAAATAATAAACGCATATTACTTTTGGTTAACCCGTCATCTATATCTATATATATATATATACCCGCATTTAAACGTATATATAATTTAACACATTCCCTTTCTAACAAATAATATCGTGACCTGTTTTCATTTATCGGTACTACAATATATATACCATATATATCTACGTGTGTGTGTGTGTGGCTGTGTGCCTGTAAGTATTATATTGATATATATAAATAACTTAGAATAAAAATATTATAAAAACAAATTGACCGACAGTCTGAGTTTATGTATAACAAAGAAATACGAAATATGGTAATATATGCACTCAAGTAAACCGAAAAAAAAAGTTAAAATCTTTTGTATACACGAAATTTATTTTCCGTTTGCTTATTCTTACTTTTTAAATATTTAATAGTAGTTCTATAATTTGTTTGTTTTTTTTTTCTCTTTATATATAACTAAAATTTTGCTTTCAGTTAATAAAAAAAAAATTGTTCATTCGATTTTTTTAGAACTTTATTTATAAGAATATATTGTATTTATTTACTATATTTACTATATGCAATATATCTTAAATAACATTCATTTGTATATATGCGTGTATTATTTTTCTTGCTTCTGTTGTTATATAGTTCATTTTTATATAAATACATGTAGAAGTTATATATATTTATAAATATATATTTAGACAATAACCGCATACGAAAGAAAAAAAAAATTATCTAAAGAGAAAGTTTTCTTATGTGCACTTATATAGTAAATTGTATATAAAAAGAATATTATTATATTTTTTTTATAAAATTCATTTACTATTATAATATTATATACATATATTTACGTGTATATACAATATATATATATATATATATATATAATAACAATAATTAGTTATACTAAACGAACATAAACAATGTCAATTGTTGTCATGCTGTTTCAAAAAAAATTCCGAAAACGCATCTGTACGTGTATATGTATAAGCATAAATATAAATAAAAATAGACAATAAGTTTACAATTTAAATTGTATTCATATATGAATTAAGAAATTTCATTGCACAACATTTTTTATTTATTATATTAAAAAAAATGACAAAATGACTTTTATTAATTAATGTCATATTTAACTTTTCCTTTTTTTTTATTAAGGTCTTTGTTTTGTTATATTTTTCGATGGCATTAAGTAATATTTTATAATTTGTCAATTACAACTGCAACATTTCGCAAAGTATATATATATATATATATATATATATATAATGCATTTTTGGCACAAATTTGTTAATATGTCACAGCGATAAATTTGTTGCAAAAATATTATGAACAAAAAAATAATGCCCAATAATGATGAATACAATAAATATTTAGAATAATTTAAATAATAAATTTACTTATTCTCGAAGCACCTCGAGTTTTTACGATGTTCTTTGTGTGCACGGGTATGAATTACTTTTAAAATATATGTTTATTTATATAAATTTATAATTAAAATTTAAAGTTAATATGATTTTTTATAAATAATATGTTACGCATACAATCCAAGTCTTATAATATAAATTATAATATAAGTGTTTGTGTAGATATTTCAGGAACTACCGTCGCTGTATCGCTGGAAGTGAGTTGAAGAAGTAAAGTAGCATTTATATATTTATCTACCTAGATACATGTTGTAATTCTTTCATTATTGGACCCATTAATAACAGATTCTATATTTGTGTTGATACTTTTACGATTGAGTCAAAAAAACATATGGATCATAGATAAGAAACATATTTGGTTTCATTTCTGAGACCAGTCGGTTCGAAAATTAACTCACAGTGAGAGTACAATGGATCTTCCTTGGTCTAGGTGCCGGAATTAATTAATTTGATTTCTGTATATATTCCGATAGATATAATAATTTTTCATATTAATTTTAATTTTAATGTTATCATATTAATAGAAAAATATAATTAAACAAATTTCAAATAAAAACTAAATTCTTTTTACCACATAAAATACAAAAGAGTTTAAAACGACGAACCCCCAAAATATACTATTTATTCATAAATTATCATATGGAATAAAAAATTATATTTAAATAAATTTATAAAAAAAATCGAATTTTTTTTACTATACATAAAAAACAAAAGAGTTTAAGCGACGAACCCCATATTTATTCATATATTATATTATTATAATTTTTACTATTGCTATAAAAATCCAGGATAATTGTGATACATTAAATTAACGGATTAATATCCAATATGGTAATCATGAAAGCGATATAGTTGTATAATTCCATTATTTACATAAGAATTAAATTTATTTTAATTAAATAATTAAATTCAATTTATCTTTTGTTATTAATACGAGTATTATTAATATTTTTATGAGTATTATTAATTTTTATAATTTAAAAAATATTTAATTTCGGAAACTATACTTTTTGCGCATAGTATTCTAATATGTTTTATACAGTGTATACGATCTTATATGTGCAAAGTGAATTTGAAGTTTAGGCTAATACACATACATACGAGTACATGTACAAAGGTACCCATGCGGTTTTCAATATTTGACTAATTTTTTCAATGTTCATCAATATATAAGATGATAATCCTATAAATATCATATTTGTAAATGGTAAATTAACCTAAACAGTGGAATCCGTTTATGCAAATCAATCGCGTGAAATACTTAAATGAAATAAAAAAAAACGTATATCTTTATAAAAATATTGTGTTAGACACGTTATTCATCATCAACTTTAACGATGTCTGCTGCGTACACTATCCGGCATCATTATGGACTAATCGCACTAATATAAAACGGATATATAGAATTTATATTATATACGCATAGCTATATCTTTCGATAATTGTAAAGTAAATGATGTATTGTTATATAATCCAATACGGAGTCATTTACCAACATTGGTATATATAGATCCACTTGCGAGTGACCTATATGAAATGTGTGTGAATATATATTTAATGTGGGCAAAATTTTTTTTAATGATTTTTAATATATTGCTTGTGTTATAATATTCAGTAATGCATGCGCGCATTTATTTTTTTTAAAATTTATTTTAAATGAAAGTTTGAGTCTAATATTTATAAATGATATTATACTCGTAATTATAATAATTTTGTTTATTTATTTTGAGAAAGTACAAATGTATTTAATGTGTGAAAAATTTTCATTCTTATATATTTTATTCCTTTAATTATTCATTTTAATTTAATTTTTCTACTACTATAAATATTCATATTGTTCATTTTGTTATTGCACATTAATAATTTATTATAATAAAACAATTATTTAATTTCATTCAATGACTATGTGAAAAATTATTAAATTACCACAAAAATGCTAATAATAATATTAATTATATATATATATCTATATTATTTAAAGTATATAGTAAATATATATATATCATTTTACTATACAGATATATAAATTATAAATAATTAATTAAATTTAATTAATTTTAATAATTTTATTATATACGGTACATTAATTTTTTTTATTTTTTTTATTTATTTCAAAAATGTAATATTTAAAAGAGTTTTGAAAGTAGTTCATAAAAATATCTATATAAAATATACGAGTATATAAATAATATGTTTAATTATTTATGTATATATAGTTAATAATTTTATTTTATTAAATCTGAATAGCACCGCATTTTTATCAAAGTGAACACAATTTTATATTTTGATATGTGAAAAATAACAAACTTATACATTTTTATTGATCAACAACGAAAAAATAGAAAAAAAAAAATGATTTAACTATTATTAATATTTTATCTGTTTTTCCAACAAATATATACACATAAAAATATATATATATATATTTTAACTTAAAAAAACATTCATTAACATTAAATTATTTTGGGTATAACTCTCAGACGTGTATATAAAAATAATCATAAGAGAAATAAATTTATTTATTTTTATTTTTATGTTTATATATTTTTATTTATGGTATATAGAAAAGAACTTTCACAAAAAAAGGTGAAGGTCCCTAGAAAATCAAGCCAAAGAACGACCTTCTAAAAGTAGAAGCATTTCTTAATATATGGTACTATATAATATGAAAGAGTACGTACGCGTATATATATATATTTTGGTTTTACATGGAACTGGTTTTGATAAAGGGAATCATATTTTTTTATTTATTAAGAATAATTTGTATTATATAAATACAAAAAATATATGAAAGAAAACAGATTAAGAAATTAAATGCATTATAATAATAATAATAATAATAATAATAATAATAATGTCTGTAATTTATTATGTTTACATTATTATTTAAATATAAAACAGAGATAATTTATTTATGGAGGAGAAAAAAAAAATTTAAACTATATAGTTAATCAACAAAACATAAAATAAATATAATTAAATATTAAAATATATATTAAAATTGATGTTATTAATTTTTTTTTGGAAAATTTTTATTTAAACTTTTTAATATCCATACATATTAAAATTATAATTTGTATATATTTGAAGGTATTAAATAAAAACCAAAAAAAAAGCGAAAAAGCGAAAATTACTATTTAATATTTAAAGAAAAAAAAAATTATAATAATAATAATAATCAAATTAAATTATAAAAAAAAATAATAGTATATATAAAAATTACACTATCTGGTGCAAAAAATAAAATAATAAATAAATATATAATAAATAAAGATTTATATATTTATATAAAACTTATGACCGGAAGCCAATTATCTGACATACTGACTCGCTTTCTTTGAGCAACCATGACCAACATCTTTTTTTTCATCAAATATCGCGCATTTATTTTCATATTATATATACATTTATATTGTATTGTACATTTTATATAATGTTATTATATTGTGTATATTATATACAATACTACAAAAGAAATGCGATAATCTTTTCTAAATACATAATATATATATGAACGAGTACGTAGTGAAGATAGCCAACATAAATAAATTCAATAAATAATTGTAAATAACATATATTGTATTTATATTGGATAATCCTTTGCACATATAAAAATGTTATTTATTTTTTATTTTTTTTTTAATTTTAATTAATTATTATTAATATTAAATTAATTTAATTTTTATATATTATTTACTATAATCTATATATAATACAATAATTATAAAATAATAAAAAATGTTAATTGCGTCTGAGCAGATTGTGAGTGCTTGAATATGAAATTATAACAAAAATATGTGTGCAGATAGAGCAACAACAAAATAAGTGTTGAGTATATATAAAAAGTGAATTTTATGTTAAACCATCTGTAATGTACATATAATTTTTATATATATATATGTATAACTTCCTATATATATATATATTTAGAACTTTCTTTTTTAAGACTATATTTTTAATGAATTCCTTATTTTTTTTCAAAACCATATTTATTATATATATATATAAAAAGCAATAGATAGTTAATATAATTAAAACATGAAAAAACTATGAAATTATAAGTGAAATGTGTGTATATATAGTTTTGTGAGCGGTTAACAAACCGGAACCGTTATAGAAATATACATTTTATGTACAAATAGTTTACAACACGTATCTATATAAATTTTCTTGTCTGTGGCTGGCGTAAACAAATATATAGTTATTTCTTGAAAGTTACATTTTAATTTCTTATTAAATCGTATGAAAATAAAATAAAATATAACATAAGCATTTCTATAATAATATTTTATTTTATTTTTGGTGGTGTTGCTGCTCACTCACTCACTCACTATACATAAAAATATTGTAAATAAATTTTCATACATATACGATTATTAATTTTTATAATAAAATAAAATAAAATTTCTAAATTTCTGTTACCTGTTGCGCAAACACTTTAAATTATTCTGATTCGTGTACAAAAATTTTTATTATTACTATAAATAATATTAAAAGATCAATTATTTTAATTATTGATTTATAATTATTTAGTATTTTTCATATTTAAAATTATTCAACATGAATTTTTCATTTTGTTATGAAATCATTAAAAAAGTGACTATAGTTTTAAATGTATATGGCGATTTATTTATAAAAATAATTAAATTAATAAATCATCTTTCAATTGGCTAATTGTTATATACTCAAATACTGGGTAATTTACCAATTTAACTGCAATGTTTAACATTAGTTAGATAATCGTACAGCGAAAGGAACTAATATTACATTGTGATGATTTGTCTATATAATCAACCAGTCGGTATAGGGGAACGAAAATCGATCTAAAGTGGTGGTCTAATTCAATATATATCACCTGAAATATTTTTACATTTTAAAAAGTTTTTTTTTTATTATAAAATAATATATATAATATGACAAATGAAAAGAATTAAAAATTGTATATAAAAAAATTTTATATTCTTTTTAAATGGAATATACTATAAAAAAAAAAATCACACATATCCTAGATACATTAAAATTTATGTGATTTTTAATTTAAAACATTTACATTTTTTAACCATAGTATATTTATATACCATATAATAGTATTTAAAAGAGCGAAAGTGTATAAATAAATATGTGTATAAAAAAAATATAAATAATAAATAAATGAAAATATATAAATTTGCATAATTTTTTGCAAATTTATTCAAATAATATTCTTCAATATTCTATTTTATTAATTTATTTTATATATCATATATATTAAATGTATAATAAGTTGCGTATAAATATTTAAATTAAATATAATATTTGCGGTTTAATTTAACAGAGATATTTGAAAGAAAAAAAAATACGCACATTCAATAATTTTTACAAGAAATTAACATTATAAATTCGATATACAAAATACAATAATATATGGTATGTATGGTGTGGTGAGAAGGATATTATAATATAAAAATATATATGAAAATGAAATAAGAAATTAAAATTATATTATATATATAAATAGACGTCACTCACATATATTTACAATATATATTATTCATTCAAAATAAATATATATATATATATTGAATAAATGTGTAAAATATGTAGAGTAACTAAATAATGGTATATTTATCTTTATTTATTGTATATAATAAATTATATATATATAATTTCACTTTCTCTTAAAAATATTTATACTATTGTTTATTATATATTTTTTGTATATAATATATTTAAATAAAAACACACAGGCACACACAGAATATATAACCCATATTTTTATAAATTTAACGATAATTGTATTTTATTTATATAATTACATATAGTTATTTTACAGAAAAATAGTGGTATAAAGAAGAAAATATATTTCCGAATAAGTGAAAGTATTTATTTTAAAATTAACCCGTATCGTATACATTCCATATATATTATATATATTACTTATATACAGAAAATAAAATATATGTACAAATACATTGAAAATTTCTTATCGCCATATATTCTATACGAGTATATAATAACATATATAAATATAAAGAAGTATTAAAAGTGCATTTAATTTATTCTATATGCAATATATTAAAAGTTAATACAATATAATAATAATAGTATGGTAAACAATCATAATCCTACAAATATGATTTATTTAGTAATATATATATAGTATAAGCGTATATAAGAGTATAGTATATATGTTATATAATGTAAAATTGCAAAATATTATAATATACATAATTTAAATATATATATATATATATTTTATAATTTAAATGCATTATTATATAATATAAAAAAAGCAAAAGTACATTATTACAAATTTATGGTGGTAATTTAAGGCGGCAGCGTATATACGATTTTTGCATATTAATTTTTATTATAATTGTTTTTCAATTTACATATATGCATTTATATACAATATATATATATATATATAAATAATATAATTAAATAATCTATATATAATATATTATAGATAATAACTAAATTAAAAATTGTTTAGATTATTCCATAAAATAGTAATGTAACATATTTAAATTTAAATGGTATCTAAATACGAATAGTCTTTAAAAACTATAATCTATATAATATGTGCTTTTCTTTAAATCTCCCTTTTGTGGCCAAACAAATACTATACGATTTTATAATAATTCAAGTGTCACATAACACTTACACCGATGAGCTATTATCTGTATTTTCAAATATTCATACGTTTTAATACCGACATTAAATTACAAAATAACTCAAATTTTACAGTATATATATATATATATATATAGGAATTATTTAATTATTATATAATTAACGTTAAAATACAATAAATTGTATATAATATAATTTACCTATAGACAACTATTAATTATCGCTTTTACCTGAAAAATACAACATTTGCAAAAACTATAAATTTACCACACAAAAAAAACCAGCAAATTATGTGACATATTTAAAATTAACATACAAGAAATTCCCGAACATTAATGAATCACACAATAGAAAATGCAATAAAAGAATGTATTTATGCACAAAGGGAATAACCTGCAATTTTAAATAATTTAATTTAAAGTATTTGTTTAAAATTCTGCATTACCTATTAATTTATAAATAATAATTTATGATTTAACAGTGCAACAAAATAATAAATAGTTTTATGGTTGGATATGATAATTTAATCATTATATGATTTTGTAAACACGACATTGTCAAAATTTTATTTTTTCTCATATTTCTATGGAAATTTTTAAAATATAAAATTAATTTAATTTTTTATGAACCACCTCCTCCTTCCTATATTTTATGCTATTATAAAATACTTTATGTAAAATATATTATTGTTATTTGGTTCGAACTCATACACATACAAAGGAATCCGATGTTATAGTGAGTGTTCAGTAATTTTTTTGTTTTCATATTTAACATTAATTTTATATAGTATCCATGTATTATAAGATTAGATTTAATACAACAGATTATAAAATTATATATATATAATAAAAAACATATATAAGTTTATAATATTAAGAAGTTAAATAAAATATGACATTAAAATAGCTCTCAGCTATATTATATACAATATAAAAAAAAAATTAAAAAAAGCATATTTCATACATTAATCTATACAAATTATATATATCCACAAATAAGAAGAAAATATATAAATCTATAGAAATATTTTTAAATGAACAACAATATGTTTTAATGAAATCAAATAATAACATTATAGATTTTGATTGAAAATATATAGTAAAATATGTGACAATATATTGAAACTGTAAAATTAAATGGTGTCTCTATATTGTTTTCCGTCTTATATTCAAAAATATATTTTAGTTAAAATATAAAAAAAATATAAAAATAAATATCAATTTAAATTTATACAAATAAGTGTTGTGTGCTCTATATATAGAAAAAAACAAAAAACACTAAATAAAATTGCAATAACATTTCTAAAACAATAGTATGTGATATTATTAGGCGAACATTTCATAATTTAATTATATTTTTGCTTTAAATTATAGTTTTAACCGTAAAAAAAAAAACGTAACACATATTGTATAGTTGACAATAATATACCATTTAATGAATTCCAATGAAGCAATAAATAACGAAAAATATGAAGAAATTAATAACAATAAAAAGGATATTACATTTTTAAATGTTAAATCAAAAGAGTTGTAAAAATAAACGACGAACCTCAATTAATTTTTCAATTCTTTTTTTTTTCTCATACACTTATGCACTCACTATATATATATATATATATATATACAATGCATACATGCGCGCGATGATTAAAAAAAAATATTAATATTATTTTATTATAGTTTTAACAACCAAACAAATTTTTCTATTACCATCATACACGCAATCACACTATCATTACCCATCAAATAAATACTAAAATATTATACATTGTACAAATGTACGCCGCATATTAAATCATATGTACTCAAAAAAAATATGAAAATACTAATAAAATAATACTAAAATGAATGAATATCTTTTTCTATATAGACATTTTACTATATATTTATTATTTATTTATATATATATACACGTATAAAAATATATAGTGAAGCACTACAAATTTCTAGTTCCGGCTTTATACTTATTATATACAATATATGTATATATGTGTTGTGTATGTACAAATTTATATATATAAATTTTTTATAGAAATATAAAAATGTGTGTGTGTGTGTGTATATATATTTAATTTGAATGAATACAAATTTTAAAGTTATATACTAAACTTCTACTATATATATATATATATACTCGTCGCGTACGGATATATTATACATGAATTTATTTTAACACGTTGTGTAAAATTTGCTCTACTTTGATTAAAAAAATACGTTGAAGTCGCGTGATGATCCAAATGCGATGATGATAATATATATATATATAATGATGACGAACGAAATAATTTGATGAGAATATATATATATATAAAATAGTATATATGTACAACTACTAAGTTTGTGTGTGTGTGTGTGTGTATATTTGAAAAATAAAAAATTAATAATTAATTGTATTTAAATTTATTTATATACCAGAAAAAAAAATAAATGAACTTTTCATTCAAACTATACTTTATTATTTTTTTTTTGAAACTTTAATTGTACGTTGTAAAAGTATAAATATATGTAAAATACAAGTGTGTATTTGTATATAATATCATATTTTATTATATACAATATATGGTATATAATAATATGTAGAAGAAAATAATGTATATATATATATATAAATAAGAAGAAATACTTATTTATGAATATGTTATAAGAAAAGTGCATGCAAGCAGCCAGCACAGATATATAGAAAAATAAAAAAAAAGTAAACAACAAAATTATTATTTTACTGCTAAAACAACATTTGTTTGACCTAATTTTTAATTAATAATATACCGGCATACCGTCGTCGCAGTCGTCGTTGTCTCGTATAACACCTGTTTTCACATATATGTATATATAGAAATATTAATTTATTTATTTATTCTTTGAAAATTAGGTTTGGTTTGGTTTTTTTATGTCATAATTATATGATGCGCGGTGACCTATTTTATTTATTTATTTATTTTTTAATAATTTCTATTTAAAAATAACTTACCAATAACTTATCCAATTGTATATTTATTATAATCCAATTTATTTGTGTGTGTGTGCGTTTGTTTGCCTATGTACGGCGGCGGTTGTATCCTTTATTTATATATCCAAATATAATGGCACAATAAATAAATTTTTATTTATTTATTATTTTATTGTTATAATTAATTATTTATATTTATTTTTTTTTTTTTTTTGGTATAATCACTCTTAAAATATATCACAAAAAATTAAATCACTAATTATAATTTTAATAAAAAAAAAAATTTACTTTTTTTCACTGCTGATAATAATTAAAATAAAAAAATTATTTATAATTTACCACACAATTATTTATTTATTTTTTTATTTTTTTATTTTCTTCTGTTATACAGTACAGTACAATTAATAATTAAATTTAAACTAAAATATAATAAATATTAATTATATTGCAAAAAGAAAAAAGAAAAAAAAATTAAAAAAATAATTAAATAATAAATATAAATATTTAAATCGATTAAATTATATTAACTCTACACAGAGGTTCATATGAAAATGCGATACAATTTTATTTGTATCAGGATTTTATATTATGTGAAAGTTATATGACCCCTTTCTCTATATACATTGTTTTGTATTTATAAAATTATTTAAAATTATGTGTTTGAAAGAGACGACAAATATTATTATTATTATTATTATTATTATAACCTAACTCGTTTAATAATATAATAAATAATAGTATATACCTCGTTAAATGTTAATAATATATTAATATGTATTTTTAAAGTTAGACATTATTTATTTATTTATTTATTTATGTTATATATGTAGACGTTTTTGGTGTGTGCGTTTGTAGTGTACAGGTAGCCACTTACAAGATATAAAATAGATGTTTTACCACCTTATAAGTACATAATTATATAAATATTTATATATATATAAGGTTTTTTTTTGATTTTGGTAAAACAGAACCCATATCAATTTATTTGTTTTGTGATAAATATTTGTTTGCATATTTTTTTTTTTTTACTACTACTACTTACTACTACTACTACTACTTCTGATGATGACTATTACTTTTAGAAGACAAAACAAAAAATAATATTTGTAATCGATTAAATATTTTACATTTATTAATATTTGTATTTAAATATACGGTTTGTTTCGTAATTTGATGTAATAATTAAAAATTTTTATTTTGCTCTTTAATGCATATATTAGGTTGTCAACTATCTCCCTTCCGCCTTTTTGCTCTTTATTCAATGCTTTATAAAAAGTGTTACAGTAATCGGATTTAATTCAAATATGCGCCGTTTTGTTCGATAATCTGTTTCCATCTAGACTGCAACTTCATAATACCTCCCTCGTAGAAGCCCCCCTCCTTATTTGCGAAGAACTCGGACAGCCACTTTTCACAAGCCTCTTTTGAGATCAACTTTACACCACCAAGGGCGTTCGCCATGGACAGGAACAGGTGGTAATCACTTGGCGCTATGTCCGGGCTATATGGTGGATGCGATAAAACCTCCCATCCGAGCTCCCGTAGCTTCTGACGAGTCATCAACGAAGTGTGTGGTCTGGCGTTGTCCTGGTGGAACACTACACCCTTCCTTTTGGCCAATTCTGGACGCTTCTGGTCGATCGCCTGCTTCAAGCGGTCCAGTTGTTCGCAGTAGATGGTAGAATTAAGCGTCTGGCCATATGGGAGCAGCTCATAGTGGATGATTCCCTTCCAATCCCACCAAACACACAGCAAAACCTTCCTGGCCGTCAATCCCGGCTTGGCCACTGTTTGGGACGATTCACCGGCCTGCGACCACGACCGTTTTCGCTTGATATTGTCGTATGTGATCCATTTTTCGTCGCCAGTCACCATCCGCTTCAAGAATGGGTCGAGTTCGTTCCGTTTCAGCAGCATTTCGCAAATGGAAATTCGGTCCATTAGATTTTTCACTGTTAATTCATGTGGCACCCAAACATCAAGCTTTTTTTTGTATCCAGCCTTCTGCAGATGGTTTAAAATGGTTTGGTGACTAACTCCCATCTCCTGGGCGATGTCACGAGATGCCACATGCCGGTCTAACTCGATGTATTCCATGATTTGATCGGTATTTGTCGTCACAGGTCTTCCGCCGGCTGGCTTATCCATGGTGTCGTTTTCACCGGCTCTGAATCGTCGAAACCATTCCTCCGCGGTTCGAAGTGATAGAGTACCATCCCCCAAAACACCATTAATCTCACGGAACGTTTCTCTAGCGGATTTGCCTTTAACGAAGGAAAACTTTAAAATAGCGCGAATTTCGGCGTTAGTGAACTCCATGTTTACACGTCTATAACTGTTGAACGCAATATCCAAACTAATCATACATAGCGTCGTTTTGTTTGTTATGTCAAGAGCTTTCAAATTATGTACAGTGTTGCCAGATACGAGCTCTGTAGCGCTTTGTACATAGCCGCGAAATTAAAAAGACAAAAAGGCGGAAGGGAGATATTTGACAACCTTATATAATATTTAAATATGCGGTGTTTCCATTATACTATAGACATATGGAAATAACGTTTAAGAGTTAAAATAGAAAAATAAACCCCATAATATATATTTGGCAATATATTGGGTATATTTAATAAATTCATATATATGTTATATAATATAAAATATAAATTAGGTAGCTATATATAAAAGTGTATATGATGTATAAGGGAATTTTTCGGAAAATCGAATTTTATATGAATTTCTTATATCCACTTGGACGATTATTAAATATATTATATTTATAATAATTGATAAAAAGGTGTATTAAATATCGTAATATAGTTGCACAGATCGCAGATCAACTGGTACACAATATATAAAATTTATTCAGTTAGTCAATCTGTCTTTATGTTTGTGTTTACTATATATACCCTAGTAACACTGTTCGTAGTTTGTCCGCAAAATTTCCGCATTATATGTTGTAGTAGTCCGTAGTTTCAATCCGTGAAAATATCTATGGATTTCTTACGGATGTCCGCTGGAATTTTATATGATGAGTGCAACCCTGTCCATGAATTTTTATATAAAAATGTTTTTGGATTATCTGTATATTTCCGATGATAATTTCTACGGATTCTCTTTAGGAAATATTTCTCTTTGCTATTATTCCACAGAATATCTGTAGTATTTATATTCATATTTTTTGTATGCAGACGCACGGATTTTGATAAAAATACCTTTGGATCGTCCATGTATTTTAGCAAGTAATACCCGTGAATTGTCCGTATTAGCAGAATAAATTTTCTTATGACGATGATGTCAAATCGCGGTTTGATTCAGTTTTTTTACCGATAGACCAGAAATTCTATGAGCACGAAATTAAGATGCTGAACGATGGCAAAAAATTCATCGATTTTGCATTTTTTGTTGTTGTAATAAACAAGAACAAAAAAAACCGCGGATAAAACCCATGAAGTTGCTGGTTGTTTTAAAAATTATGAAAATAAATTAAAAAGAGTGAGGATTATATGTACAATAGAAAAGCGAAAAATACAAAATTTGAACCACTGTCTTAAATTACTACTATTATATTAAATGGAAAATCTATGGACATTCTTCGGAAAAATTCCAATATATATTTTCCATGGAAAATATGTAGATGTTATCCACGGAAATTTTTCTCATTTTTCAAAGTACGCACAAACTGTTACTAGCGTATATAATATGGATCCATTAGAAGAACGATCAAAGAATGATCACAATAATAATAATAATAATAGAACAATGTTTGCTTCATTTACGCACAGCACATGTATTTTCAATTAGGTGTATTTATAAATTACAATATATATACAATTGAAAATTATAAAAGAAATTACGGAACTACATTATGACGTAACGAATACACTTCGGACTTAGGAAACATTTTTATGCGTATATGTAATCAAATATATATATGAATATTTATATACATTACGAAATATAGCATATACAATTTATTACAAGTTATATTATAATAATACGATGACGGATATGGTATATCGCATTTATACATCCGATGTGTGCGTCAATCTGTTAAAGTTGTACAACCTGTGATGACTCTCGCGTAATATAAATAGCAAAATATATTGTTCTGAATCATAATATGCAGCATTTACAATCAGATCACAGATTAGTGTTTTGTATTAGCACATCTCCGTTTTTTTTTTTAAATATGTCATAAACGAACAAATGGTAATTGAACTGAAAAATTATAATATTAAATTAATAAAAAAATGTTCAACGCTATATACTCAAAGATTAACAATGTCATGCGGTCGTCGCACTATTATGGGCTAAGCTACACTCAAATAAAAATAAATTGATTTAATGGAAATATGTGTATCTTTCGATATAATATTGCAGATTTATTGCTGAATTGTTATATACTCATTCCTATATGCGAAGTAATTTTACCAACTTGATTGTAATAAATGATTGGTATAGAATATGCCAATGGGTGCAATTGGAGTGACACGATGATAAGCATAATATTCTATAATAAAAATAATAATAATCTATTGTTAAAAACGCCTGCTGTCTCACTGATAAATTGGGTAAATTGGTAAAACCTTTAGATTTGAGTCCATAAAACCTTATATATGGCGTTGATATTAAGATGATAATAGTATATTTTATGTTATGTTACATTAATAATTATGAATTTTGATAAAATTAAACCATATTTATATAATTCATTTATAATATATAAATAATTTCCAATTTTGAAATTATGTTTTTCCATTTTTATTAATGAATATATATAATATTTACAAAATTCCAAAAACCAAAATTTAATAAATACAAAATATTGCATTTGTTACAAAATAGAATTGCATTAGTATTTTAATTTAATTAAAGTCTTTATAATTTTTTTTTTTTTGTATATGTAACAATATAGGGGTTGTTTTTAAGAGTCATTATAAATTAAATGAAATGGTGTGTTTTTAATAGAAATGATCACTGAATAAAATTGTTGCGCTATAAGTTATGACTGAACTGTGCATTATATTTATTTTAAAAATATAAAATTTCACAATTTTTAAATGTTCTGACATGATGTTAGTTGAAGTTGTAACACTCTTAAAAAAAAAAGCACACCATTATCATGCACGCATAAGAAGAAAATCTTAATTTTACTGAAAAAAGGAAATAAAATATTGCAAAATTATTAAAATATTATAAAGAATGTGCCGGTTATGATGTGATATATTGTATATATAGAGGGACACAAATAGTTAATGACAAATTTTTAATATGATTTCATATAAAATATATATTAATATTATTTTATTGCTAATTGTAAGTAAATATAAATCAATGAAAAATTTAAATATATGGTAAATGGATAGACTACAACACTTTCTCCTCTTTGTAAACTCTATTCACATATACATTAAAATGTATAAATGTTCGTAGATATATAATTATAGTTATAATAATAAATTGTCATTATTATTATTATTATTATTATTGGTGTACCCACATTTATCTTGAAAAAAAAAGAAAAAAGTAAAATAAAATACTAATAATAAAATTAATGTTTCATTGTTGTTGTGGTGGTGTATACATGATGTTAATAATTTATGCACAGAATAATACTTATTTATATATTTATATGCTCGACAGTCGACGTCGACAACACTTAACATTATACATTACATTAACATTATTATATATAAATTTTAGATTTGAATTAACATTAGAAAATAAATGATTACTACACTATATTTTAATATTAATATAATTAATTTACTATAATCCATATATAATATTTTAGTTGTCATATAATACAAACTACAATGGTTCAAATTCAATTGGTCTAATTAAATTTTTATTGTTTTAATATTAATTAAAATGTAGTAAGTTTTTAACTTCGAAAATTAATTTCTATTTTAAACAATATATTGATCGCCAGTTTTTCGAAGAAGATCAAATCTTTTCACTATTATACTGCACAATATGCTTCGTATATATAATAATAAAAAATTTATATACACACGACAATTTTATAGAAATAATAAACAAAAATTTAAAAATATGTAAATTATCAGAATAATTAAAATTGTCTTATTTTAGCTATATTGTATAAGTGTAAAAATATTTATGACATTCTTTTCTATATCATCGATTTAATGAACTATATTTCCAATTAGATTTTAACATTTATTAAAATATATATGTATATACTAAACATATGTGTCTGCATACATTACATCACATTAACGTTTAACATATAATGTAACATACAATACAATATATAAGATACTCGTTCGTACAATATCAAATCAATACATTTGCATATTATTATAATAATTAAATAGTTAGAAATGGTAATTTATATTTATATAGAATCAAATTTTAATTATTATGTCACTCATAATTATTCACATTAAAATATAATTTAAGTAGGTCTTAATAAATTTTATATTATGTATATAAAAAATATAACAATATACTTTAAAGACGTTAATCTAAAACATATATTTTAATAAATATTTATATATAGAAGTGTCAGAGAAGTTTCGTAAAAAAAAATAGTATTCAGATTATAACAGCAAGATATTTTTCTAGCATTAGTATGAAATAGTAAACTATAACATGGAAAAAAAATTGGGTGTATAATTGTAAGGAAATTTTCCGGAAAAAAAACTTATATGGATTTTCTTTTTACTATTTTAACATATTTTTTTGAATTCAATAAATTGCCAATCTTTCGTAGAACGCATTTTTAAAATTGCTTCACTACTTCAAAAGTTCTTACCGATTTGATAATGGCATATATGTTTTATGAGTGAAAATATATTGAATTTATAAAAATTGATTAAAAACACCTTTTATAATAATGGTCCAAATTATTATGAATCAACTCATTATGGATAAAATACGATTTTCCAGAAAATTTAGTTCGCTACACAGCCAGATTTTTTTCCATACTCTATTTACCACTGATACATACATACATACAAAGCTTTCAAAAGAACATATAATCAATTTTATGATATCGACACGATTTCTCCTGCGACACCACTGTGATATATGGCAGCTAAAAAAAAATAATAATATGATCATTTAATTATGAAATAAAAGATGATTAACAAAAAAAAAAATAAAGATAAAAAAAGAATATTTTAATAAAGATATTGTGTGACGACGATCATTCAATAAAAACTGTTATATTCTACTAAAAATTGTCTATTGTTAATTTATAAATAATATATTCTTTATAATAATTGAATATATTTTTACAAGAAAAGAAATTAATATTTCTTTTACAATATACAAAATAAATTATACAGTTTTTTAAACTATAATAATATTGAATTTTAGCATAACATTTTATAGGTCAATAGAATCTCTATATATTAAAATTGAAAGTGTTATGTTATATATAAATGACCTCGTATATGTGGCGCACCGTCTTAAATCGTTATCAACGTACACCTGTAATTATATAGTTCTTGTATAAAGCGGGCGCATATATATACGACGAGGTATAACAATTCTATAATTAAAATTAATATATTACATATTATTTTGTAATATATTGCGGTTTTTAATGATATTGTATGATTCATTAAATAATTTCACTTTCTTTAAATGGATGTAATATAATATAAATTATATTTAAATATATACCATATACCATTCAACGTATATATATTAAGTGTACTATATATAAGAAAAACAAAATATTCTAAATATTTATTACTAATAAAAATTTACAAAATATTTACAATAAATATGGAAAACAATACCTATATACTTTCTATTTCTATATAAAATTATAACCATTTTAAATTATTTATTAAGAGAGCACCTACACACATACCTATATATATATATATACAATACTCTGGTACAATTATTTATATTTAAATTTTATTTATATACAATATAAGTGAATATGCATAAATTATATTGTTTATAAATGTTGTCTTACAAAATAATAATTGTTTTTGTGCTAAATTTAAAAATTCCACTGACTCACTGAAAGATGTTTTTGTGTATATACAAAATAAATGTGTGTTTATGTACGAGTATTATATTTAAAAATCAATTATATTGTATATAGGAAAAGTGTCTTAAAATTTGTACGCGGTGACACTTTTTTCAAACCTCGTAATTTATAATTCGTAACAGCAGACAGACATCAAATAATAAATAAAAAATATTTTTTTTTTTTTTTGAATTCATTTATATTCATCATTATATTATAAATATTTTACCTTTCTATTATATGTGATTATTATATGATTTATTTTTAGAAATGTTTGGTGTACAATTTGCTTACGATGTATAATATATATTTATTAAAAAGTCAATCTATTCATTCCATAAAAATAATTATCGTCGCGGTAAAGAAATTCTCTAAAAATATAATATTTATTGTTATTATAGTAAATATTTTATAAGTATTATCATATGTGTGTGATAGTGTATTCAATGGTAACATCCATATGATGGCTATTCAAAGAAACATTTTTAGTCAAACTTACTATAACACTTATATATTATATGATTTATTACTTTATTTATAGTATTTTATTCGCTGGCTGTTATTTCTGGAAAATTGCCATAAATTTAGAATGGAAAGGAGATGGTGACAAAATAAAACTGTAGCTAAACTGTTGAAGAAAATAATTAAATGGATATGGATGATTAAAAATTACAGACTACATTTTCTATTTTCTATTTTGTCAATAGTTTTATACATTCTTAATTATTTATTATGATGAATTCTCGATCCGTCGATATATAGCGATAATTATATAGGTTGTTTTTTTTCTGTCATTCAGTGATTATAATTCAATTGTTGACCACTTGTTTTCAAAATTTCAAACATTATTTCATTATTGTTGTGGTTGTAATGCCAAAAGCGTTGTTGAGATATCGGCGTAGTCCTTAATTGTTCGAATTCCAGTTTAGCGAAACTAAGATTATGAAGATTTTTAAAATAAATTTCTACAAATTGTACACGTTATTGAAGTGTGTTGATCAGTCCACGATAAATATGCTGAAAAGAAATATAAAAATAACGATTAATTGAAAAGCGAATGGAATTTGTTGGATCATAATATAACAAAAATTATATATAATAAAAAATTGTCCACTGAGTCGGTACAATTTTTTTTGTCCATTACAATACCAATACCGAAAAAGGGTTAAAATACCATTCACATATAAATGTTAACGAATATATAATTTAACAACTTTATTTTGTACTCTGTACTCTGTATGTATAGAATTGCATATACATATTTTAGAACATTTTACTATATATGCACTATTATTTATTTTACCATAGTTTAAAGAAACAGGATACGGGACACGCATTCTTATATAAAATACATAAGGACATAATTTTATTTAATTTAAAATAAATTTGAATTCAAATTTTATTTTAGGCAAGTAGGTCAAATTTTTTTGTGACAAAAAAAAGAAACAACAAAATTACGTCAATTTCGTTAATTTAATATCACACGATCACACCTTTTTTCTGTATTTATTTGTACAACGAACAATTTACATACTGCTGCTTACATACAATTATTTTTAATAATAACACATATTTATAAATTCATAGGAGGATGAGTAATTTGGCAAATAATATATATATATATAATGTTTCTGATACAAAACAAAAAATCAATCCGTAAAGAAGCCAATAAAACTAAAAAAAAAAAAAGCAACACTTTATGGAATATTAAATTTCACAAAATGATAATATAATAATATACAATACGATATTTATAATGTTACTAGTAATAAAATGACAATATATCAATATATTTGTATATGCTGTAGTTAAAGTTACGCACCATCCTCTGTCCGAAAAATTACCGACTTTCTAATATATATGGATCTGCGGTAACTCCATATATTGGCTGCTGGTTAAACTCTTAAAGTTATATGTGATATTTCCTTCAGTGTAACCATAGTGTTTGGTATAGTGTTTTTACGTCGGTCGAAAATTGTATGTACAAAGAACAAAGAACCGCAACGATTTAAAGACGGCAGAAAAGATGATGATGATGATGATGATGAATATCCAGTATCTAAAAATTGCACTGACTTGATCGTATTCCAAAGACATCATTGATATAGAAAGCCGGGCGAGACGATAATTTAACTATTGCTTACAACTGTTGATGAAACATACGATGTTTTCAATATATGATAAAAAATATCGTTTGATGAAGTCAAAAAGCAAAATAATATTCATTACCACAAAGGATTTGCTTCACCGTTTAATGCTTTGGTATTACATGATAGGAAAATTATAATTGTATAAATTGATTACATATTTAACAGTCAACAGCATTACAATCAACGACACAAGCAAATCGTTGAATTAATTAATTAAATTAATTGTATGATTTTTTCCATTCCGATTATTTTACGAGGCACAGAGAGGGTAGTGGTTGTGGCGTATATAGTAAACATTTGTAAAATTGATAACGAATGTAAATACAATTGTTTTACTATATAATAAAATTTTACACAATAAATAACAAGTAATAAATAAATAAATTACTTGAGTATCCAAACTCCTGCATTTTTATAATTTAACAATAATATTTAATATGTTTTGTATTGTTATGTTTATTTTATCATTTTTGCTTTGTATACGTATTTTCACATTAGGGTGTCCCATACAAATTTAGTGGCCCATCACATATACTAATTGTAAGCCAATAATATGTAATAATTGTATATTTAAATACGGTTTAGTTTTACATATATTAATTACTTGCTAATTACTTATTAAAGATTTTATAATATTAATGAAGTAAAAACAAATTAATTAATTGCATTTGAATGAAACATTAAACCAAATTAAATTGAAATGATGGACACCCTATAATACATTAATATTTAATTCGTGTATGTATATATATATAGCCTGACTGAATGAAGTCTTATATATTATAAATATATTGTTATTGTTATTATTTTAATATTGTATATAAGAAGGTACTTATAATTTATAATAAAAGTTGTTATGGAACAACGACAATGCCACACGCATTAACAGAGGAGAAAGTGATTATTTTTTTTCTTATTATTTAATTTAATATTATTTTGGATCCGGATACCTTTTATTTATTTTTGTTTTTTTTTTGCGTCAATATACTTTATACTTGTAATATTATATTATATGAATAAATTATTATATTAACAGGATGATATTATTTATTATATGTATATATAGAAATATATGATTCAACTTTTGTGTCTCAAGTGTATATAAATAAATGAAACATAAAAAAAAATACAAAACACTGATGAATGAAGATGATTATAATTTATAAAAAAATGTTGTATTATGTAATATTCAATATACGTAATAACATACGGATGCTATATAAAAATGTTATATGAATGCGAGTTATTCTTTAAATTCTTTATAAAACGATGTGACATTATATACAATAAATATTTTATGTAAAACTTAATATATAACATATGATGGATCGAATTATTTTTATGCACAACAATTTTTAATTTAATACAATTAAATGTACTTATTTACACAATAATATACACAAGATTTCATAATTGAATTGCATATATACTCGTGCTTGGGTATAATAAGTAATTCATTTACGTAATGTATAATCTTCTACATCATAATTATGATAATAATAATAAAATTGAATAAACATTATATTATTTTTTTTTATAATATAATGATTCATATATTTTAATTTCAAAAGTTTTATTACAAATTAATTGTATAAAAAAGAAATGTTCAATAAAACTATAATTGCAAATGTTTGTGGTGGTGGTGGTGGTGTGTCATCGATAAATATCGAAAATAGAAATTATATCTACACCATAAACAATTTGTTAATTAAATTTAACATACGAGTATATACTTAATAATAATACAATATAAGATTTTGAGTTAATTGAATATTGTTTAATACATTTTATATTTTTAACAAAATCAATATATTTTCTAAAACATTTCAAAAATTTGTGATTGTCCTCGTTATACTCAATATTGAGAGGATTTTGTTATGTGATGTTTTTAAGCTAAACCGAAGAATTGGTACTTCTAATTCTTAATATAATATCTTACTGAAATGAATGATCAACAATTCGTCGTTAGATTATCTAAAAATACTAACTGCAGCTATTAAAATAACTTACTAGATTTTGAAGAGATAATTCGTTTGCAATCGTATTTTGTTCCAAACAATATAAGATTAATAGCCTACAAATAAATTTAAAATCCATTCATTTTGTATTCTAATGATTCTGTCCTTGTGTTTCAAAATATCTATCATATATTTATGATTGCGAAATTTCAATCAATAAAATATAAAATTTTACGTTGAATATAAATCCCATTGTAATTGATTTTGTACTGAACGTTTAAATATCCTTTGTACTCAACGTTTAAATATCCTATCGAAATTGTAATTCTTTTAATTTACCAATCATGAAATGCATACAATTTCAACCTGAAAATAATTTGATTCATAAATAATTTGACTACAAAGTAATTATTAATGTCTGAAAATTTACCATAATGTCAAGCTAAACTACAAATTTTTGTGGTTTACTTATTTACAAAAAAAAAAAAAAACGACAAATAGAATGGTGTTGTGTTTCCAGAAATCATTGTTTGATATTCTACCAAAAAAATTCATAATCAATGGAGTGTAACTAAAAAGTATGATTTACTTTCGTACCTACTCTACAGTTGAAATAGTTAACGAGCTATTTTTGCTATCAAAACAATATATTATATGAATATATAAGGTCTATTTTTGGGTTATATAAAAACAATTTACACTATAACACCGACCTTTACAAACAAAAAAAAAGTGTATGTCTGTAAGAAATTATTTGCACATTATCTTAATTTATATCTACAATTTTTTAGTGATTGGTAATATTACATTATACTAACATATATTCTACTTATATAAATTAACAATTCTGAATACAAATTAAATAATTATTTTCATTATGGCAGAAGTAGATGTATCTATTAATAATAAATTAATATTTTTCACTATAATATTCTCATTATTTATAACATAATTCAAATATTAGTTCATAAATAAAACAGAATTATCATACATTAATTTTAATTATATATCTATTATTCTATTTTATTATAAATTTATTGCATCTTTTCATCTCTCTTTTGGTACACACAATATAATCAACTAAAACCATATTTAATATTATTTATTTATTTAAAAATTTCGCTTTTAATAATTATAATTATATTAATGCTATCTATAATAAATATTATAGAATATAATTTAATTGTGATTTCTATATATAAATACCAACAAATTTAGAAAGCCCGTTTCATATATATTTAAAATGAAAATAAATATGAATAAATAAATAATTAGTTTAATTAATTTTATTATAAATTCAAGTAAATAATTTTAAGAATTTACAAAAAATAAAAAAAAAATTAATTTTCGGTTGATGGATATCAAATATCTAAATTCAAATCTTCAAAATATATATGTGTACACATGTAAATGTATATTACAATAAATTTGCACACAAACTCAACAAAATGTGTGTGTTTTTTTTTCTTTTTGAATATTTCTAATGCTCTAAAAAATTAATGCAGTGGAAAGCCAGAGTTTATAATGAAAGTAATAAATTGAACAACCAATTATTTTTTTTTTTAATTTGTAAATACTTGCGTTTTAGATTTTATTTAGATATTATTTTTTTTTTTATGTTAAAATGTTTATAATAGATTTTGTTATACTTAATTACATGATCTAATATAAATAATATTAAATGTGTATCCATAATAAGAGATTAAAAATTAAATGAATTATTTTTTATGCGTCTAGATTAATGGATTTAAATAATATCACCAGTTTCAATCGGGTCCATACTATATATATATATATATATATATGCTGCTTTTATTAAGGATTCTGAAAATTAAGAGGCATAGAGTACTATTACTATTATATATAAATAACAATAGATTTTCTCAACATATGCAGTTTTTATACATTCATAGATAACACATCTATTATAAAATTATAGTTGTAATAAGGATAATGTATAAAAAATGTTGTGAGAATTTCTTTTTATTAGATGCATTACTTTAGCAACAATAATTTACAATATAAATTCTGTAAATGTCTAAAATGGGTTAGTATTCTAATGTTTGAGTAGTTATTATACAGTGTGAATATGTAGAAAACTAATAAATGATATACGTACAATTGAAAATTTCAGTTTTGATTCAAATATAATTTATCAGCAGCAAAATGAAAATAGAGAAATTATTAAAAATTAAATTAGCAGTTCATTTATTGACATTTTTTTTATTAAGACAACATAGGACAAAATGTAAATTGAATAATTATTGTTATACAATATTATTTTTAATATTTAATAATTTTTTAATATTTACTAATGTACTATGTAATTTTAATTGTATATTTGCACATTCAATAACATATTGTAAACATTGTTGATATTTTGTTCTGGCTTGTTGTAAACTCTCTGGTACAAGTATACCAAACCATCGTAATGGATCGACAAAATTATATTCTTTATCAACTTTATGTAATTCTAATTCCAATTTATTAGAATTTAATTCATCTTTATGTTCTGTTATTGTTACTAATGGTTCAATTAAATGTCCATTCGCTGTTGGTAATTGAGATTTTGATACATAATTTGATCCCTTTAGAAATCTTGTTTTAGCCATATGGATTTGTCCTTCTTTTGTTCCATTTTCTATTTTTAATTCACATTGAATTTTTTCTTCTATTAATTCAAACATATCGATTGTAAGTTTGTCAATTAATTCACATATTTCTTCTTTTGAATTTTCTATTTTCATTGTATTTAATTAAATTTGTATAACAATTTGTAAAAACTAAAAACTTTTTTTATTTTCAATATCATATGACAAATGAGAAGTTCTTTTTTTTTATAAATGTTGAGTGTTGACATTTGTTTGGCCATTTTGTAATCACTTCAACGGCTTCGTTATGTCATTTGCATTTCACAAAATTGCGGAACCTATAGAATGATTTTAAAATGTTACGACTAGCGCAATAGATACCAACAAATATTTTTAGAAAAATTTTATTAGACCAAAACCATTTTGATGTTACTTGGAATTAGTACACATTAATTATTGTTTTATTGATTATTGTTTTCTTATTATTTATTTTATTATTATTTATTTGTGTCAATAATTGTAAATTGATTAGCTAAAGTTAAATGAAATTTACTGACGTCTTTTTGTTTGGTGGGAATTTAGATATCGGCTTGCAGTGAAACTGGAAATTTGGAATTAAAAACAGAAAAGTCAAAAGATGAGAGAGGAATGGGGTGAGAACGTTTGGAGAAACAAAACAATGGAAGAAAAGTTAAAATTATAAAAAAAAGTACCACTTTGTTAAAACCTAAAAGAATTATTTTATTATATTTTGTATTATATTGTTAAATATTAATGTTTTCGATTTTTCAGAAAAAAATTCGAATTAAAGGTAATTTTTAAGATGATAATACTAATTATAGAATAAATATAATTGATTATTCATTTAAGATTTTGTAAAATATAGTGCAACATTTGCTGAAAAAATGTCAGAAGCAATTGCCGGCCAACAAACCAAAATTGAGAATGTTAAAGAAACTAAAAGACAATTTTATAAAGCAAAATATAATGAAAAAATGAAGAAAAGAAAGTGGGAATATGATACGAATAGAAAGGAAGAAGTAGATACCACAAACGGTGAACAAAATGACGAAAAACGTGTACGTATAGGCGAACGTATTAAATTAAGAAAATATGGAATTTTGATGGGTTATTCAGGTGTTGGATATTTCGGTATGCAAAGAAATCCTGGAATGAAAACAATTGAAGAGGATTTATTAACTGCTATGTTAAAAAATAAATGGATAAATCAAGAAGCATTTGATCAATCACAGGTGATAAGTTTTCAACGTGCAGCTCGAACTGATAAAGGTGTATCAGCTGCTAGACAATGTGTTTCACTAAAATTACGTAATATACCTATAATTGTTTAATTTTTTGCTATTTTTATATGTATCATTCCCAAGTGTTTATTTACGGACCATTTTTTTTTTTTTTTACAGCCGATTCAATTAATGTTGAAAGTTTAAATAAAGATTTACCACCACAAATACGTGTATATGCGGTTAAACGAGTAACTAAAGGATTTAATTCAAAAGATAAGTGCAATGCCAGAACATATGCCTATACAATTCCTACAGTAGCATTCGCTGAACATAACGATAAAACAATAACTATGAAAGAATATCGAATTCCACCTGAAAAAATTACGAAAGTCAATGAAATATTAAAATTATTCGAAGGTACAAAAAATTATCATAATTTTACATCAAGGCGTGAATCTTTTGATCCATCATCAAAACGTTATATTTTATCGTTCCAATGTGGCGAATCATTTTTAGATAAAAATAATATTGAATACGTAACAATGAAAGTTAAGGGACAAAGTTTTGTATTACATCAAATACGTAAAATGATTGGTTTAGTTGTGGCTATTGTAAGAGGATTAACATCAATTGATACAATAAACAAGGCATTTTCTGAAGAATGTATCGACATACCAAAAGCACCTGGTTTAGGCTTAGTATTAGATTTTGTACATTATGAACGGTATAATACTCGTTATAGTGATGATGGTTTTCATTCGCCCTTAGATTGGAATGATGAGCAATCTGAAATTGAAAAATTTTCAAATGATTTTATTTATTCTAATATATATGAAACGGAATTAAAAGAAAATTCTATGGTAAATTGGTTGGAAACATTGCCGTTGCATTCGTACGATGTGCGTGAACATAGTTCCAAGGAGGGAAATATTAAAAGTGAATCTAACATCGAAGATTAATTTACAAATTTTATTACGTATAATGCGTCGTTAAACGTTGCCGTTAAGTATAGCTAAATGTTAGGGTACAATATATAAAAGTTTTAATGAAAGTCTTAAAAAATAATTGTTATAATCAAATTATATATTTTGCTTATTATTAATATTTATTAATATTTTTACATTAAACAAATTATAACAAACTTTTTATTGCCATATTTAATGCACCTTGTTCAGTTTTACAACCACCGATGAAACCAGTTGCATGACAAAATGTAATATCATCTATGCCAGATATTTTGGCTAAATCCTCGTCACGTACACCCCTCCATGCTTCCGGTAAAGCCTTTCGAGACAAAAAACTCGATTCGTTTATAGGTACACTAACTACACGCCAATCATCATTTTTATTTTCAAAAATACCATATTTTAGAACACCTTCAATATTAAATTTCTTTTCAATTTCAAACAAATGCTGTTTCCATGGACAAGGTTTATCTAACTGGATAATTTCACCAGAACTATGTATATTATAACGATTTTTAATCGCCTTTTCAACAATAGCACGAGCTGGCCACCATGCATTCGCATAATAAGAAACTTTATCAATAAATTCTACACCTACAAGTTGTTTGGCCTTTTCAAATTGTTCATTTATATCCACATCATCAGGTGTATTCCACTGTGGATTAAATTTGCCAACTCTTGCACTCAAACCTGTAGAAATTGTATAAAGTGGTTCCTGATCAAACATAGGAACTCCGTTATCAATTGCATCAATTTCTCTGATAAAATTTTTATAAACTTGTATATAAATAATTTTCACCAGTTCTTCGATATCTTTATCTGATTTATTTTCTAAATTCAGAACCTTGGTTTTTAAAATTTCTTTGATAACTTCTTCTCCATAATACGTGTAAATCAGTCCAGCTGAACTTAAACGAATATGATTATAATTTTCTCCAAATTCTGGACGTAGACTACTTAAAGTATGTTGAAAAGTTTTCTGATGGTGATCAAAACGAAGTTTATCCTTATCAAATGTTCCACCAACATCAACAACAATATCACAATCATTTAAAATATCACTATTACGGCTACGAACAATTTTAGCGTTTGCATATTTGGGTAATTGTTGTAACATAAAACATGCTAAAACTTCATCACAATGAAATACACCATCATGTGTGCCAATTGTTGGTTTTGTTAATTTACACATTTTATTTTTATTACCATTTTCCATTTTAAACAAATTATTTTTATTAATATATTGAATATTACAAAAAAATTTAGGTGTGATATAAAAATTCCATATATGAACATCAATCTTGTGAAACTTGTGATGATGCTGAAGCTGATATATAAAATTAAAACATTTTTTGAACATGAGGTGATGATGATAAATGATCAAACTGATGTGCAGGTGCACGGTGCGTGAGGTGAGGTGAAGATGAGGACGAAACGATACCGGCGGGAACTTTTCTTTGTTCCAGCTGTTTTAGCTAACCTGGCATGGTGTATTCAAATTCCAGTGCAATGGAAAAAAAGATAAATGTCAAGACAAACGACAAGCACCATGACCATACTGTCAAAAGGTTAAAAAAGTTCTAATTTTATTATTATTTAATATATTTTTATTTCTTTTGAATTAAATTAAAATTATTAATTTTTATTAATAACATTAACATTATTCTTGAAATAATTTCATCTGTAATAAAATTAACAATGTCATTATTTAAGCTGGGAAAACCTTTAATAGGAAATATTTCACTTTTATCAAATCAAATTTTAAGAAATATTAATACAACAACTAGTTTAAGATTAAAAGAAAGTAAATAATATGCGTTAAATAATTTATATATAATAATTTTTAATAAAATTATACAAAAACCATTTTTTAGTTAAAGAATACAAAGAAAAGGACACGTTGATAATAGGCGGCGAATATATAAAATCACCACGAGAACATCTTTTATTAAATGAAGTTAAAAAACCAAAATTCTGTCCAACTTGTACACTTGGATTAAATATTAAACATACAGATGTTCTTATTCTTAGTCAATATGTACGTTCCGATGGTTGTATGTTACCAAAACGTATTACAGGACTTTGTAGCAAACAGCAGAAACGTATGGGACGTTTAGTAGCAATGGCACAAAAAGCAGGTAAACTTGATTATATATTTTCATTAATATGTTTAATTGATAATGTATGTAGGATTATGAATTGTTCTGATGAAACTTCACTAAACATATCTAACATAACTTTATTATTTCTTATACTGGTGGCTAGTTAATAATAATATTTATTACTTTAAAGTATAGGAAACATTAGAAAGCGAATGAGGATAAAAAGAAATTTATTAAAATTATATATATTTATATCTACTTTGCATACATATAATAATTTGATTATGTATGATGGTGTATTTGCAATATTCGTATTTCTAAAAACTTGAACAATACAATAAGTGAAAAGAAAACAATATTATTTCTTATTTATCTGCTAATTTTTATTCTACGTCATTTTTGTTACTTTATCAGCATAAACAAGTAGCTTGACATATCTCTCTAATTAATTCAGAAGAAATTATTCGATTTTTAATTAATTTACATGTATACTTAAAATTATTGAATCGTTTATTGGATGTTTTTTTTTTTTTTTTTTCAAATAAAACATACCTTTTGATTAATTTAGGTCAAATTTGGATACAAATAATCCTTAATCATTGATCTGTAAAGAATTCCATTGACTATATGTAATTTACAAGTTTCCTTCTTCATTTTTAAAGAAATAAGTTGCGATAACTATTTAATACAAATGTTTTTCGAAACTAGTAATAAATTAGGTTTAATTGTAAACGTTGCTGAAATGTAAAAAACTTCATACGTTTACGATTCGATCACATGATAACCACTATTACAATATTATATGTTATCCTATTTTGTGATTTAATGATTAAAATGACATTTAAAGAAGATATTTTTTGATACAGCTCATCTTATAAAAATGAAATTTTGAATTAATATTAAAAAGTGTCATCAAAATTAATTATAATAATAATAATAATAATAATTAATTATATACAATATCTATATATTTTAGGTTTGATGCCAAATTTGGCACCAGCATCGAGTAAACGTGATCCAACAAAACGCTATCAATGGAGAAAATATAATAAATACTTTGATGAGAACACTATATTATTTAAAAAGAAACCAATTATTATTAAAGACACAAATTACATAGAATGAATTTTAATGTGTATATTTTAGCTATACAAATTAAAGATAAAAAAGAAAAAACAAATAAATAAAATAAATAGTTATATAATTTTATTCAACTTTTGTTTTGTCGATTGGTTCATTTAACTTTATTAACTACAGTGACTGTTCGATTCAATGAAATGCATAATTTTATTAAAATTTATATGTTATGTATTAGTACGCGTGTAATTTTCAAATATTACTATGTTTTAGGTATGTGTGCACCTTTGTGTGTGTGTGTCTATATTTGTAATAGCACAGAAATACAATGCATACGGCACAACAAAATATGTAAATTAATATGGTCAAAAATTTAAATTATATCAACAATAAATAAAGGAAAAAAAATAAAGAAGATGAAAAACACGAAAAACGAATAAATAGAAATAAAAAAAAATATAGCGTAACATATTTAAAATTTATTTAAAAAATTAGCAAATTAGCAAATAATATTTATTTAAAATTTTCTGTTACCAACAAATTTTTTTTTTTTTTATATTTAAGATTATCGTCCATTTTAAATTTTAGTCTCTGTTAAAAGTTAGTTCAGTAAAGTTATAAAAATTTAAATAATTATTAAATAGGTTTAAATTTCTTAACCATTAATAATAAGTTTTATTAGAAAACATATAGAATTTATATTTATAGTTAGATATAAATTAAATTTTGTAATGCTAAAAAGAAAAAAATATATATAAATAAATAAATAAATAAAATATGAATCAAAGAAATCGCAAGTAAGTAATTATGACTGACTATAACTAATATTTTTAAATTAATGTTTTCTTAGTACGTATAATTCCATAATAAAGAAATAGTATATTTAAATAATTAGAGAAGGAAATTTCGTACAATAATAATTTAATAAATAAATATAATTTAACAAAGTGACAAAAAAAATTAATTGTTAGTTTTTGATTATGCATTGCCACGAGATATTGAAACTTAATATATTTGTACACTTATTTTTTATTTTTATTTTTTTTTTAATATAAATAATATCCAATTACGTGAATAAATCATTTTGAAAATTTATAAAATGCAAGTGTTGCAATAATATATAATTAACACATTGTTATTATTTATTTATTAAATTATTACTTAGATTTTGATTTTTGTATATTAAAATCACGTAAAAATTGACCTAGATATATTAATTTTTAAAATTTTAATAAATAGTTATAGTTATCACACATCGCGCACATAATTTTAAATCAGTGATGTGAGTGTGCGTCTTTGTCATTATTTTATTTTTAAGACATCATATTAACACCTATTTTGTAAAATATGTTATATACGTAATTTGTAATAAGTACATCACACATCGTTGTGGTAAATATTAATTATTGGTTATATATTATAACAATATTTATTTGAAAAGCTATTTTAATTTTATCAAAGAAGATATGTATAAATAGATAAAAAAATTCACCTTAAATTATTAACACAATATTGATCGGCAAATATGATGTTCTATATCGTCTTGGATTTCATAAATTCGCCGCCACCATGTTCAGAGGTATTAACAATATGTCTATATACAGACAATCACAATATAAGCATTACATGTCGATAGTTATAATATAATTAAATTATCAATTTATCTATCTTCTTTTCATTTTTTCATATTTTGAAATACACACATCTCTTAAAATTTTGTATTGATCAATATATAGTCATAATTTTTCATATATTAATGTTACGAAATACGATCTTCTCTAAATATAAATGTTTACAATAACAATTCAATTTAAACTATTTCTAATATCATCTTCTGTGTGATATCACACATATCGGACACAAAATAATTAACAAACTGTTGATCAGTTGTAGATCTATCGTGACGTAGAAAACAATGGTGCTACGAAAAATTATAGATTTTACATTAATGATTTTCATTTATAAAGAATTACACACACACACACACACACACACACATATTTTTATAATTGCTTTTCGTCCGACGAGTAATTTCTTTCCATGAAATTTCATATAAAAACAAAATTTTTTTTTATACATATGAAAAACTTTAAATGAAAATTCTAGGAAAACCTGTGAAAATTTCGAGGTTCACTAGTGGTAAAATGTGTTTCTAATATTATAATTAAGATAATTGGAAATTTTTAGATAAATCGGACCATTAATTCTATTTAAAAAAAATGGCACCGCAAAAGTTATGTCCGAATTTGACCACATAATGGTACATTTAAATGTCCAAAACGTTAAAAAAAACACTTTTTACATAAGTTTTGGGACATTTCAATGAATTTCAAACACAATGTGAAAAATCGTCTCATAACTTTTGTGGTGATGCAGTAAACGGACTCAAAATATGAAAAAACCGGATTTCGTGAGTTTTAGAGCTAGAGCTTTTTCCTTTGGGAATCCAATAGAGGAGGACAAGGACCACAACTTTGTAGTGGGACCACTTCTGGGAAATCCAAAATGGCGGAGTTATTAAGGGGTGAAATTTGGGTTTTTTTTGGTAAGCTTTACTTTGAGCAATTATTGTGGGAACACTGTAATACTTAGAGACTTGTGTTATAGTTCAAAATACGTGTCATATAGTCTATTATATGGGATAATTAGGATTTCGGAAAATTGGGTCGGGAAAGCCGGAAAAATCCCATCGGAAAACATGCGAAAATCGATGTTTTTCGTTGTTCTAGGTAAAGCCACATTTCTCATCGGAAAATTCCAAAATAAATTTTATCGTAAAGATTAAACCTTCCTTTATCTTTCTACATCATTAGATTTTTGAATATTTGAGTATTTCCTAGAGTTCCATCCAACGGAAGAAAGGTCTACATTTGGATTTTCCAACTTTGGGCAGCCATAGCCGGAAACCTGTTGTAGATAGGAAAAACTTTTCCTCCATAAATTGTAGGCCCAGGTGAGGGCTATAACTGGTAATAAGCTCATTGGAAAATATTGGGTATTTCCGGAGTTAGGGGGTCCCAAACGTGGGAAATTCGGTACCGGAGAACGGCCATAACTCCGCTCCTGGAGGGATCCTGGGTCCGGAGCTAACCTATAAACTGCGCATCGACGTGCTCTACGTTCTGTGAAAAAAGAAATTGGATCGGAGCGATGAGGTCGGTCGGAATGGCATTTAACCATCACTCTTTTTCAAGACTGCAAAAATGCAAAAAAGAAATTCCCTTTTTTTTTTTTCTTTTTCTTTATTTACCTTTTTTTTTTTTCTATTTACTTTTTTTCTTATATTCTTTTCGATTTTTTCAAAATTGTAAATACACCCGGCGGCCGGAGCCACCTATGTAAGAATTTTTTTTTTTTTTTTCATATGCGACCACCACCGCATTTCGAACCCGCCTTATTCATATCCCATATGTATATTCGCTACACCTCTACCTCATACACCACACTTGTTATTAATATTTGTATGTCGGTTCCGATATATAAGCTACAAAAATTTTGAATTTATTTATTCAGACAGGATGTCACATTGAAGATGACCATTTTTTTTTTCCATTAACAGGGTGTTGCATGAGAGACTACCTATTTAATCTTATTTTTAAGTAAATATTATATAAAATTATTTATTAAAATTCAACTTAATACATGTTTATTCGTCTACTTACATTTTATTATTGAAATATATGTGAGAATGTAATGTAATACAACATTCTATAGACAATGGTACGCCAAATAATATCATTCAAATCAATTAGCAATATTTAATTAATATAATAAATATTGATTTTAAGATCTATTTGCACTGTAATGTAATAAATACACACACTCACACACACATATGGTTATATTTGAATATTATTTTTAAATTTATTGACGTTGTTTGGTGGACATCGTATTATATTAAGAAGAAAGAGTTGTTTTTAAATATTACATTTTTTATTAATGTAAACACACTTCATAGGTTATTATTATTAAATATTGAATATTATATATTATTTACATGTAAATGTGAGCGTGAAGCAGACAGTATATTATTTTTCGGGTATTTCTCTAATTAGAATACCCATATTGATTATTATTATTATTACGTATATATGTTATTATCATATAATATAATAGTTTCGTATAAATATAACAACATCAGCTAATATTAGCTTAGAAAATTAAATAAAAATATAACTTAATTTTTATTTTAGATAATATATATTTCCATTGAAATTTAAAAATAATGGAATGTACGTTTTATTTGTTTATAAATAAATAAAGTTATTTAATTTATAAAGATCTTTTTTTCGTGATTTTGTATACATGAATTTAGATAAAGTTTAATATATCAAAAATTTTGTAGCATATTAATAGCTATATTAGTTCCATAAAATGTTGAAGCCTTCGGTTTGCTATATATTGACTCAACTTTGTGTATGTGACTTATTGTAAAATGCGGTCATCCTTTATACTGTGCGTATTCGTGTATTTGTGAACATTTTAATAAATCATTTAATTTATTAACATGTGATCCAACATATGTATGAATTTATATACGATATGAAAAGCGGAAATATAGATATATATATTAATTATAGTATATATACCAAATGTGATAACACTTATTAATTGATTGGTATTTATTTTTAGTAACAATTTCCTTGCTAGAATCATTATTGGTGTGAATGAATGTTTACATGCATAATAACAATCAAACAATTGAATTATAAAAACACTTTACCACAACGACTTATTTCTAATTACATATTTCTTAAGTGGCACAACACCAAACATAACGATATAATTTATGTTTCATTCAACCGAAAGTTTTAAAGTATGCCTCATACAATAATATATATATTAAATTCACATAGATTTGCAAATTGATTGACTACTAAAAATATAATTTAAAATGTAAATATTTTTGAAGATTTTATTTTATATTCTATGTAATTTACATTATCTTTTAATATATTTTTTAATTTATGATTTATTAGTAATAAATTATGTTTAGACCATCGCATATCATACGATCCAGAGATTCTATATATAGTTCTATGAATTCTGGTATTGATTTTAAAATATTTTCATTATTATATTCATATAATAAAAATTATTCAAAGTAGAATTATTAAATTCGTGTATGGGAATCATAATGTGAATATCTTTCAAAATATGTTAATATGAAAGCTAGCTTAGAGTCAGTATTGCGTGCATTGACGTATGTCTGACCATAAATCAACCGGTATGGTTTACTTGGTATAGCCACAATAAATCATTTAGATCTTAAATGATATAAGTTATAGTTGTATCAGTAGGTACTCACAAACACCATTCATTTGATTTAATTATTCTAATTTTAGTGAAATTAATAATGCGACACCATCATCCGCTGATTATATTGATGATCCATCCGATGAGGAAAAAGAAATTACTGCATTTAAAAAAGCATTACCACAATTTCTAGCAGTTGGTGTAAAAAATGTTTTACTTTTTGGTATGTGCGTAAAATATTATTCGAATACAATTTATAATAATATTTTATATTTAATTATATATTTTTGTATAATTAATAATAATAATTTAAAATGATTTTAAGGATATGGAATGACATTAGGATTTCCAACAATTGTGATACCGGCTATAAAGGGTGGTGAAGGACGTGAAAGTAGTGCACATCAAGATATTATACTTAATAACGATGAAATTTCTTGGTTTAGTCAGTTTCTATTATTATTATTATTATTATTATTATTATTATTATTATTATTTTTATGTTATCATTTATAATCTATTTATTTTATAAAATTAATTAATTAAATTTTATTTTATTATATCATATAGGTTCAATTAATCTATTATGTGTACCATTGGGTTGTATATTTTCGGGAATATTTACTCAAGCAATTGGTAAACGTATGGCAATGCAAGTAATTCTTCTGTCTGATATAATGTTATTTATATAATTAAAAATAATAAACTTTATAATATGTGGATTAATTTCTCCAGCAAATATATATGCAACTATTAATATGTGTGTGTTGCTGTGTATATATAAGAAATTATAATATAAATATAAATACAAATACATAATATAACTATAATTAAATTATATTTTCATCGTTTTTGAATTAATTTATAATAATTTAATATTATTAATTGAAATGTAAATTTTGTTTTCGTTTTTTTTTTCAATTTTTAGATTGTTAATATACCAATCTTAATTGCATGGCTTTTATATTATTTTTCAACCAATATTTATCATTTATATGCTGGATTATGTTTATCTGGTATTAGTGGTGGTTTAATGGAAGCCCCAGTTAGTATAATATATAAAATTAAATATTTATCAATTATTAGTTGATTATAAATATTAAAAAAAATAATCATAATAGGTTTTAACATATGTTGCTGAAATTACACAACCAACCTATCGCGGGATGTTAGCAGCAACTGGTTCTGCATTTGTTATTTTAGGTATCTTTGTACAGGTAAACTTTTTGTATTTAAAAAAAAAATATTATAATTATGATTTTAAAAACTTGTTAAATATATTTTCATATATGTATTTAACTTTTTAATTTATAGTTTTTATTGGGTACATGTATGAAATGGCGTACAATTGCAGCAATTAGTTCTGTATTTCCAATAATTTCAATAATAACTTTATTTTTTATACCCGAAAGTCCGCATTGGTTAATATCCAAAGGACGTTATAAAGTTGCTAAAAAATCATTACAATGGTTACGTGGTTGGGTTACGTTTGATAAAGTTGAAGAAGAATATAATGATATTTATAATACATTAGTTAGTAAACCAATGTCGGACATAGAATTATCGGAAGAAAAAAAATCAATATCATCATTTATAAACACATTTATACCATATACAAAGAAAAGTTTTCTAATACCATATGCATTGGTATCGGCAACATTTTTTATGGGACATTTTTCTGGTAAAACATCGTTACAAACCTATGCCGTACAGGTACATACATATTATGAAATGAAAATATTTTTTTTTTAAATTCACTTGAATACTTTTATTAAAATATGTTTAATAAATAATTTATCGTTTAGATATTTCATACATTAAAAGCACCAATTGATAAATATTACGCAACTGTGTTACTTGGTGCGGCCGAATTAATAGGCACAATAACATGTGTTATATTAATACATTATACTGGTAAACGACCACTTGTATTTATATCGACAATTGGTTGTGGTCTATGTTTTTTGGGTACAGCAACATATGCTAGATTTTTAGATTTAGTGCCCGGTGTTACAGTTGAAAATGTAGTTGCAAATGTATCATTATTAGATTTAAATCGTGCAAATATTATAACTGAAAATAATTTAACTGATATATTAGTAAAACATTTTAGAAATAATATAAATTTTACAGAATTTTTGGAAGATTTAAAATTTCAAGATGATGATAATAACGATAACAACAATAATAATAATAATAATAATGCAGAAACAACAACAATTCCAAATTTTGATATAAGTGATGAATTACAAGTACAAATACGTTTATTACAAATGCAACAATTACAATTACAAGATGAACTACGACGGAAAAAGGAAAAACAAAAAATTGAATTTTATAATTTTTTTCCGGGTGCTGCATATCGTACAAAACGTGAAATTAATAATTTAATTGAAATACCAACACCAACCATAACAACAACCATCGATTATGATTCAATGGAAAATAATGATTTATCAACAACTTCAACATTACTATTTGATGATTATAATGATTTTAACATAACTGATGATAATTTTAATATAACTGATGATAATTTTGATTTTTTCGATAATAATAATAATAATAATAATTATGAACTATCAGAATTTACAATAAATAATTATACAGATTATAATGATAATGATGGCATTGAAAATCTGGTGAATGACGATAATGATTTCAATGAGGACAATAAAACAATTTATTTAAGTGTGAAACCATTACAAATTGAAGATTTTCTTCATGTCATACCAGCTGACATTGTTTTACCAATACCAAATGTTAAGGAAAATCGGTTTTTATGGTTACCATTAACATTATTAATTGCGGCTGCATTTTTTGCACACATGGGTATTAAATTAATACCATGGATGTTAATTGGAGAAGTATAAAATGCATATTTAATAAATTACTAAAATAATATAGTATTAATTTTCTATCTTCTATAACTATCTATCATTTAAGGTATTTCCTGTATCTGTACGTAGTGGTGCATCCGGTATATCTGGTGCAACCGGTTATCTATTTGGTTTTTTAGCAAATAAATTATTTTTACGTATGCTCGCCACAATGACATTACCCGGTACATTTTGGTTTTATTCATCGGTCAGTTTAGTCGGTGCCGTTATATTATATTTTGTGCTACCCGAAACAGAAGGACGAACTTTATTAGAAATTGAACAACATTATGGCGGTGGTAAAAAATTAAATAGTCAAACAACTGTGTCAACAATAACATTAAATAATGGTGGAATAACATCATCGTCGGGCACAACAAATAATAGTATGACATCAAATACAAGACGACATAATAATCATATTGATCATATAACTGCTCCACCACCACCAACTTATACAGAAATTGTATTACATGGAAATAATCATAGTAATAGTAATAATCATAGTACGGAAAATGCACGAAATAATTTTAATATTAGAAATTGGGATAGTAATCGAATTTTTCAACAAAATTTAAATTTACATAATGAACAATTACCAAATGTTAAGAATAATGTTGTAATTGGTAAAAACAATGATAACAGTATTCCATTAAATTTACAAAATGCAACAGCATTTGGTTTGAAAAGGCAACGAAATGATATTAATAATTTGTCTGCACCAACAAAATCTAATTCAAATGCAATGCATGAAAATAGTAACAATAATATAACTAAAAATAATACTAAAAATTATAATATTAATAATAATAATAATAATAATAATAATAATAATAATAATAATACAAAAATACATTTAGATCAAAATAGTGGTAAAATATTATATTCTACACATTTGTAAAATTGTAGAAATATTATTATGCGCAATTATTATTAGTGATGTTTATATAAAATATTTAGTATTATTATATTAATATAATTTTAATTAAATAAATATTTATTTATTTTATTTAAAAAAAATAAATATATAATTTAGTATATGTTTTTAATATTTATTATTTATTTAGTGAAATGTTATTACGAATTAATTTCTTTAGCATTTAAATTTTCATTAAATTTAATATTGTGCGTCTGAGAATGATCAGAACAAATCGCTTGCATATTTTAATGGAATAAAAATTGATGCCATTGGAAATATGTCGTAAATTCTTTCACATTCAGTTTATGTCATCGGCAGACAATTTCTTTCTTAAAAGAAGCAATTGTAGAGGAATGTCAATGCATTGTAGAAAATTGTCGGAAAAACTTTGTTGCCGCCAATGCTTAGTTATGTATAATTTCAACAAAAATAATGTTTTCTTTTACAATAAAAATTAATTATTACCATAAGTAAGTACATTTTCACTTAATTATTTCATTCACATATATTTTGTTTTCATAAGTGTATGTAAAGCACCCAGTGGTGACGCGTGAAAAAATGTTTTGCAGATAGCAATAGCACTATATTTTTCTGGTAGACGAGTTCAAAGTAGACTACATTATGCAAAAAAAAATTGGAATGTCCACTTACTAAATTATCCGGAAAATCAAATTTTAACAATTATCATCTGTTTTGAATTAGTGAATCGATTTTAAAAATCACTTCTATGAAAGATTGAAAATTGATTATGATTTGCAATTCTGTATACAAAAATGGAAATCCATTAAAACCATGACCCGTAATTCAAAAAGATGATAATTCTTAAAAGTCGATTTTCCGGAAAATTTACTAAGTGGACATTCCAATTTTTTTCCATAATTTAGTTAAATTTCACCCAGGTTATAAGAAAAATATAGTGACATTGAAAACTGAATGCTACTTCTCAGCCTTCGCCACTGGAAGCACTTTCATAATATGACATTACTATACGCACGCATAGATACTATACACAATATGTAGTATGTATTTATATATATTTTTGAAATTTTGTAATTTCAATTTCAATTGTAAGTAAAATCTTTCGAACCAACTTAAAATACATATTTTATGCCAAATTAATATCGATGCAATTTAACATCTTATTTATATATACCATATGGTTAGCATATAGTTAATATATATAGTATATTAATACTTTTATTGCATATATATATATTTAAGTATTAAATTTTTAATTAATTTTTTAATCTATATAAAATTATAATTCTTTATTATGTATATTATTATTTTTATTTCAATATATTATTTATTGTATGAATATAATTATTTCGCTTTTCAATTACGTGCTTAATTGTTTTATAATGTACAAATAATTGGATCAATATTTATCTTATTTATCTTATATGGTATATCTTAATTTTCTTTTCTTATTTATAATATAATATTTTAACAAATATTTTAATTTTTTATATATATATATATTCTTTTTAAATGTATATAATAGATATTTATTATCAGCCGTATATATATATTATATATAAATTTTATAACTTACAAAACTAAATTTAAATAATAATTGTTATTATTATTATTATATTATATTTTATATTATATATATTAGTTAGTCGAATAAGAATTATCACATAATTTTAATGATATACATTTGATGAAATACCAAAGAAATTTTTTTTTTAATTAAAATACTTATAATATATTTATATGTTGTGTGTGCGTCTTTTGTTCATCGACTACTACTATACAATAAAAATACTCTATATTTAAAATATATATAAATAGTAGTGTGCAGTGTATAGATAAAATATAAGGTTAGGTTTGGAATAACAAATTGTTATAGAAATATGAAGAAATTTGAAAAAAAATCTATAATTGACAAAATTTAATTAATAAATAAATATAATTTGTGATGACTATTTTTACTTTTGATTATCGATGAAAAAAAGACGACAATTTATAATCTATAATTAATAGTTGTTCAATTTTATTCGGAAAATTTTTAAGTATATAATAAAATAAATATAAGTTAAGTGTAGAAACGAAAGTACTAAAATGTGTACTTTTGAAAATGAAATTAGAAAAATAAATAGAAAAAAAAATAAGGGCAAACAACTATTAATTAATTTTGTTTTCAATTTTTATATAATTTTATAATATCATTTTATTTTTATCTATTATAATTATTTTTAGTTTTTTAATTTTCAAAACAAAGACAGTCTTTGGAATAATTTTTTTTCTTCTTTTTAATTAATTATCTGATCCTTTCTCGTATAGATTTTTAAACGAATTCGAAATGATAAATGAATAATTATTTTTTAAATTTGTAAAAAAAATAAAAAATAAAATTGTTTGCAAATATAATACGCATTCATTTTTAATTGAAATCATGCGAAATAATAATTTTTAACAATTACAGTTTTATTTTTGTAACAAATTGCAATTCAAACTTTAAATGGAAAATTATTATTCATATAATCACAGTAAAATCTATATGGCAGGATTTATTTCATGTATTTTTTATTTTCATTTTTTTATCGTTTATTATTTATTATTTTTAAATAATTTTTTTCTATTATTAAAATAAATTAAAATTTTATTTAAAAATACTTGAAAATTAATAATTAAGTAAATGATTTCCGCATAATTATTTGATGAACGAAACACACATTTGTTAAGTGGCATATGTTTGAACTTATACTTTTTTTTTGTTTGTTTGTTTGTTTTTTATCCATAAACACTTAAAATTAAGCTATCTTTCTATTTGTATACATTTTTGAGTGGAAGTGTATGACTATATATAAGTGTATAATTTAAGCTATACATTTATCAAAAAAAAAAGTATGATAACAAAAATTATAGTCCGATAAATTCGGTATAAAATTAATTTAATTTAATTATTAATATAATTGTCAATGCACACACACTCTGCCTGTACACTTCCGCGTGGAGTTTTACACTTCTCATTCATATAATGTCGCCGTTACACATACGTTTAATAAATGTGTATCATTACAATGATACTATCCACCTAATCGATCGAACACTTCCACTCAAAATTATATAAGTAAGTGAAAACACAGCTTTACCCACAATATTTGTTATATTTATATTGTGGTTTTTAATTTTATAAAATATATAATAATTTCATAGTTCAAAGTTCGCTGTCTGGTGATCGTTCAATTTGTTAAAAATTAATTTCATTATATAACAATTTTATTATTTTATTTATATTTCAATAAATAATAAATGCTTTTTATGGAAAATATTAAAAATTAAAGCATTTGTAATTTAATTTTTATTTTAAAATTATGGTAAACGAAAAAAAAAAAAAAAAAATTACATTTACCCTTGCAAAGAATTGCTAAAGTTACTATAAAATTATTTCCAAAGTTATTTATATCTTAAAAAAAAAAGGAGTAGTAGTTATCCCCGAAAATAAAATTAAAAAAAATAAATGAGAGATCGGGTAAAAATAAAAAATCCCTAAAAAAATTGGCACCCATCATACATTTTAAAAAGACCAAAAAATAATTCAAATGAATATTTTTTTTTTCAAACATATATAAAATTTTAAAAAATAATTAAAACAAATTAAAATAACAATAAAATATATATATCTTATTTATAGAGTAAAGGGGTAGCGGTTCGGGGTGAAAGAGGGTACGGTAGAGTATAATTCATTATACATTAAATTGTATCGTAATAATTAATTTAATATATTAAATTTTATTGCATTGAACCATATTTAAGTGATGAATCACTTGATTCAATACCATCATTATTACTACTAACCATATTCATATTAGGTCGCCTAATCACATCTCGTACACTTTCATATAATCGTTGACGAAACGTTTTATATTCCATATCAACAGAACCAGTTTCTTCAAAATTAAAATCGGCTACTTCAACAGCAAATCTATTTTTATTACATTAAATAGTTAAATATATTTAATTAATTACTTATTTATTAAATATATTTTAAATGTTAGCTATTGTAAAATTGTGTCCAAACAGTAAGTAGAAATTCTTTGATTAATATCGTACGAGACTGAATTCGATGAAGAACATTATCGGTTAAGTTCTGCTGCTTTAAAAGTAATAGTATTTGTAATTGTTTGTGTTGGAGTAATTACATAATTCTACAGAAAAAAAAATGACAGGATATTTTTGGAATCGACTGAGAGGGCATTCCAAAAAACCAGAGCTATATCTTTACTTACTTACTACTTACAACATGACATTAAAACCCAGGTACAGTTTTCGCCTTCTCCAACACGCTACTCCTATTTATCTGCAGCGTGCGCCTTCCTATCCCGAATTTTAAGAATCTCAAAATCGTTGTAGTTTTTGCGTTGCTTGAGTCGTTGCCGTTTATCCTGCCCAATCAGAGGCTGTATTATGGATTTCATAACTGGTTGTTTTTCCTTAGTAATTCTAAGTCACAGCTTCCAGATTCAGTCAGTAACTTCTTATTTTTTATTCGTAGCTAACCCATTACAGGTCTAATGGTTTGGGGTAGTGTGAGTAAATGTTTTTTTGTTTGGCCGATAAAGATAAAGATATAAAGATAAATGAATTTGGGAATAAATATCGATTGATAAAATGCGTTTCGTCATATGTGATGACATTTAAACACGTTGGAAGCTAATGATTTTTTTTTTAAATTAAATTTTAATCTGTACGAGAATATATTGGACAAAAAAATTTAGTACAAAATTTATAAGAGAGAACAATAACATCGGGTTGATATAGTATTAAAAATATCAGTTATATAATATTGTGTATGTTGTTATTATATAATAATATAAAATTTTGGCTATTCTAATAGGAACGCTCAAAAAAACCAGTACATATCTTCTATTACATACTGATTATTTTCAATCCATGATGTTTTATATTGCAATTACCGTATTTATAATTAAAAATAAGTGCATATTTATTCGAAATTTTTACATACCTGTTACGATTTTGTATATAATAAGCAACAGCAAATACAACTAATATTACAGCAAATAAACTAAATGAAACAGGTACAACAATTACCGATAATTGTGATTGCGTATTTGCTTCATAAATAGTAATTGTAACTTCTTTATTTAATTTCATTACTTGATTACGTAATATTATTAGAATTGTATATGTACTAACATTTGAAAAATAATGAATTATAGGAAAATCACAGTCATCTAATGGTAACCATCGTGTACATGTTTCATTACCAGTCATATTATATTGTCCCGGTTTAATTTTTATACAATAATCAAATGGTGGTGAGCCATAACATTTTACTTGTAAATTTAACATGTCACCATGTTGTAACCATTTATCACCGTTAGTTGTTACATTACTAATTGGATCTATAAAAAATATATATTTTATATATAAATAAATCAATAATAAATTATAGTAACACACAAATATAATTACTTTTTACAATAAACTCTTTTTGAAAATATCCGTACACCTTTTTTGGATCTGGAGCTACAGCACTTTTATTAAAACATACAAATGGTTCTCGAATAAATTGTAATGAATTGATTTTATTATTAGTTTGTTGATTAATTTCTAGATTACTACCATTTGACAATTTCGTAACATTATCAACATCAATTTCAGCACCAGATGGTTGTATTTCAAAATCGATATCATTATTTAAATTTATAGTTTTATTTAATGATTCCATAAAATGTACATCTCTTTTTCTAACTGAAACTATTTGTGTTGTATTATCATGGTTTGGTTTTGTTGTTGTGGTTGGTGTTTTTGGAGAAAGAGTTGTACTAGTAGATATAGTTGTTGGAACGGGAGTAGTTGTACTGGTTGTAGTTGGGGCTACAGTTGTTGTACTTGTTGTTGGAGCTGGAGTTGTTGTAGTGGTGGTAGTTGTAGTAGTTGTTGTTGTTGTAGTTGTTGTAGTAGTAGTTGTAGTCGTTGTTGGTTCTGGAATTGGTTCAAATGATGATACAATTAATGCCTCTATATCGTACCTTTGATTTTCATCTTTATAATGATTAATAAATGTAAAATTTTCAGTAATTCCCATATATATACAATTAATAAACCAAAATGTTTGTATATATGTTGCATTTTTTGATAAAAATCTCATGTCAGTATCGCGGAGAGCTATTGTATGATTTAAAGGTTCACTACTTGATATATATTCCGTTGTACGTAATGTTCCATTTTGTAATAAATTTAAATCACCATTTAATAAACCTAATAATTTATAAGAAAAAATATTAATGCTTTTACTTGCAATGGTTGTTGGATGTATAAAAATAGTTAATCAGAGAGAAGCATAAGTGATATATAAAGATGTGTAACGGTTGTTGTACGAAAAGAATTAAAAATAAAAAATCTAAATAATTCTTACCCGTAACTTCTACGTCAATTTGTGCTGTTTTTACTGTAAAATATACAACAAATTCATATTTTTCGACAGTAAGTTTAATTTTATATTTATCTGGTTGAAAACCATTTTTAGTTGAAAATGTAACAGCCCAATCAGTTTTTGGAGCAGTTGATTCAATAGTCTACAAATTTATACCATATAATAAATATGTTATATTATTAAACATTTTTTATATAAAAATAGTTTATGTATTATGTATAATGTAAATATGAGTTACAGTGGAATATTGTGAATATCTATATATTTCCCATGTATATCGATAAGTACCATCAAGTAATTCTCCATTTGTAAGAAAGTCAGCATGAAATGTAATTGTTGCACCAATAACTGCTGGTGCATTTGTTGTAATATTTAACTCATAACTACAACTGACAACTATAAAAAATTAAAAAATTAATATATAAATACGCAATTAAATTATCTTGTTATTGTAGAAATGTAGAATTTAGGTTTGTAGGATAATAAATAATGTTGATAAGAAGTATGAAGATAAATTGAATATTTCAATGACTGAATCTGCCTACTGAAACAGATAACGCAGGCAAACATTTAATCAATAACAAAACTCAGTGCAAAACAAACATATTTGTACTGTATCACAGTGACTGAATTAATAATTTAAATATGCCATTACCATTTATAACAAATAATAAAACAAAATTTTTTAAAGAAAAACTATTAAACATTATTTATAAGTTTATATAAAATATAATAATTATTTATGTCGCACTATACAAAATTTTCAAATTAAAAAAAAAATAAAGAAAAACACGGAAAGAACGAAAACGATGCAAACGCAAATTGTTTTCTTTTTTTGTGATGTTAATACTTTACAATGAAATATTGACATTTCTTTATCATAAAAACTAAACAGGTCTGCCAATATTTTAAAATGAAATTAATGATAATAAATCATAGGGGAAAGTGGATGTAAACTGAAATTAGTTTCCTGGGTCTATCCTACTATCGTAAATAAAGCAAAACATTACAAATTAGTTTAGATTGTTAGTATAGTAAATTGGCAACATCTGATAATGTTTACCTAGATTTAAGTGATGAATCCCAATTTTTCAAATCAGCAATTCAATTCAATTTCTCATTTCTAGTAAATATTGTATATACGATTTAATACAACTTTACTGAGCCTAGAATTAAATTATATAGTCAAAATAATAAATTAGCGGATTGTGTGTGAGAACAAGAAAACAGTAATTATATTTATATTAAAAATTTAATAGATATTAGATTTTTTTAACTTGTCATCAAAATGTAATTTACTAATCACTTCGGTTTAATTTTATAGATATTTTCTTTTGGTCAATTTGGAAACGCATAATCTACCAACTGGTGTTATATATATATTTCGAATTCAACTGCACGTTCGTATAAGATTCAAATGATTCAGAGTCTGAAATCAATTTTTCTGAGGTAGACGTACACACTAACAGTTATATGTGCAATTAAATTTCATAAAGTAAAAACAATTCCATTAAAATCTTCTTTTGTACCATAAAATCTATTTGTAAAATTTAATGCACAAAATATTTAGATACAAATATTACATAAAAAAAAGACCTCAAATAAAAGACAATTTAATGTCTGCCCTTCTTCTTCTTTTGATGATTTTTCCGTTGATGTTGTCTTGGTCCCGGTGTGCTTTCCTGAAAATGAGATTGTGTAGCCGGCGAAGTTTTCGATAGATTTTGTGCCTTAGACATATCACTGTTGAAAGAATAGTTATTAATATTTAAATATGTTTTATAATTGAATAAAAAAAAAAACTTACTATTGATCGGCTGCACCAGAGGCCATTCCTTGTGAACCTTTCATTACTTCTTTAGTGCGTCGATCACGTTTACGACGATAACCGGTACGTTCATATTTCGGCAACCATCTTTCTGGATCTGGTGGTACATCTGCATTATAATTCTTTGGTAATTTACCTTTGCGTTTACGAAGTCGTTTCTTTCTCTGCTTTAAATCTGTACCACCTCCAGGTGTACCTGGAGATGGTTCAATTTTTGCAGCCGTTTTACGTACAGCTTTTGTACTCATCATCCAATTCGTAGCTTCTAAATTATCAATTTCATTAGCATTTGTTAATGTATCCAAGGTCGGTAATTTTTTACTAGCATCTTGAGCTTTTTTCGGATCGAATTGAGCATATGCAATAACCAATTGGGCTAAGATTTTCATATCATTTGGATTAGTTTTATATAGTTCTTCTAAACTACTTGCAGCAATTTCTGCTTTACCACCACGCAAATGAAAATTAGCAGCTTGTCGCCACATATCGGTTAAATCGCCACTATTTATATTATTACGTTTATACCATTCAACAGCATCTTCTAGAACTTTTGCAGCTGACAACTTATTATCAATACCTAACAGTAATGATACAACAGCAGACACTATACCTGGCCGATATTTGGATTCACCAAGTGATTGTAATTTATCAATTGCTTCTTTCTTATTATTCTAAAATAGAAATAAATATTTAAATACTAAATAACAAATATTATTAACACCTAACTTACATTTAATAATAAAAGTTGAATTATAGCAAATTTAGTGGCTAAATCATTATTTTCTTTATTTTTTTTCGAATATTTTTCTAATAATTCTATACCTTCTTTATATTTTTTATCTTTAGCGAATTGGCTGACACGTATCAATGTACCAGTAAATTCAGTATCCGGATATTGTTGTATTAATTTTGATGTAAATTGATGACATTGCTCCATTTGATTTGCATATAAAGATAATAAACAATTATTTATAGCAATAATTTTCTTTTGTCGTATTGTTAATTTATGTTCACATGTGTCAGCCATTGCAGCACGTATTTTTTTCTTTGAATCAAATACATTTTGATCTTTATTTAAAACAACCGTGTTGTTACTTGCAACAGCGGTTAATGCAACATCACTTGATTTTTGTTTTAATGCATCCGAATAAATTATGGCAGCATCTTTTACTTTACCTTGCATTTGTAAACAATATGCTAATTGAACTTTAATAATTGCCATTTCTTCTTGAATATCTTCTTCTGTAGCACCATCCTCTTCAAGAAATTCACGACATAATTTTTCACTAGTTCGTAATTTCTTTTCAGCTTCCAAAAATTTTTCTTTACCAGCCAAAGCACATGCACTATTATAACACAATTCATAAGTATCTTCACGTAAATTTTGAATCTCTTTCTTCTGTATTATAAATACAAATGTAACAAATGTAAAATAACAAATTTTATTATAAAACAAATCTAAATGAAAGAAAGAAAAATAAACAAAAAGACTTACAGAATTCATAATAGCTAAATTTGTTACAACTGCACTTAGATTCGTTGTACGTTCATTTTCATATTCATCATTGGAATTTTTTATAATATCTCGATATGCATCAAAACAATCTTCAAAATTTTCTAATCGATATAATACTTGAGCACGCAATTCTTTCAAATTAGGTGGCAATGAAACAGATGATTGATCAATAGATTTATCAATAGTTTCCAATGCTTTTTCTGGTTGATTCAAACGATATTCAGCATAAGCTTTTTCAAATATTAATGGTAATTTTGAACGTTCTATGAATTGGACAGCTTCTTGAAATTTTGATACTTGAATTAAACATATTACTTTACAATGAGCTGCTTTTGTTTCCTCAGTTGATATATTTAATACTGAACAAAAAATTTTAGAATTTAAGTGAAAAAGTTTTAGTTAGAAAAATAAATGAAGAATTAAATAATATATCTTACTTTTATTAGCAGTTTTCAATGCTTTTTCATATTCACCATTTTGACCAAATTTATTTAATTCTGCATATAATGAATGCAGATTTACTTCACGATTAGGAGGAATAGGTTTCTTAGACATTTTTCCAAAAAAATTAATTTAAAGTAATTAATTAGTTTTTTGCCTTATTTTATTTATTCTCAGATTTTTGGAAAACACGAAAATGATAAATTTATTGAAAAAAGAAATTAGAAAATATGACAACTTGGCAATTTTTGATTTTTTAAGGTTTGACAAACTGACTGATTATTGATAATTTAAAATCATCAATACACTAAAGATTTGTTTAGATTAAAAATCTTTGAAAGCGTAATAAAATACTTTACTTATCAACAAATATTGAGTTAATTTATTATTTTTACTAATTAAATATTTATTGCACTAAATATTTCTTACATAGAATAAATAATAGTACAAATGTTAAAGAATTTATGAGATAAAGTATTAATTTACATAAAATTCATATTGTCGTTTGAAGCTGTGACCCACATGCACTTTATAACGTTCGCCTCTCTGAAAACTATATCATTAAAAGGAATTACTCAAATTTTACTTGACGGGTTCAATTTAAATGTCAAAACTCAAAATATCATAATATCCACATCAACCAAAACGAAACGTCAGTTATTTCAGGTTGTTTTCATTTTTTCGTTTTTCACAAAAAAATCTTGATTTTAAGTTTTATAAATACATAAATACAATATTTTTTGATTAATATGTAATTTAATACTAATAAATAAAAATAAAATTGTATAAAGAAAATCATATAAAAGGTGAGAAATTTAAATTAATTTCTATAAAATTATAAAAATATTTTAATTTGCCATATTCACTTCATTTGAACAATTTAATTTTCTAGACTGAAAGTTACTTTCCTCACATAGATTTAACGTGAATTTTGGCGAGATAAGTTATCTTAACCTACACAGAAAACCACAGAATATGTTTATTTTTTCATAAATGCAATTAAAATTTATCTACAATGAAAAATAAAAATAATATCACCGATAAAGTGAATGAAACTGATGTAAAAAAACAAAATAAATTTCGAAAAATTCTACCAAGAGTTGGTAGTTATGATGCTTTAAAAGTGTATACATGTGATTTATGTAACGAAAAACATAATCAATTTAATTTAAATATTCATAAGCAAATTAAACATAAATTAAATTTGAATATACAATTCAAATGTAAAAAGTGTAATGCTATATTTAAAACACGACGAAGTTTAGCCATACATAATTCATCTTATCATAAAGATAAACGTAATAATAATTCAGCGGATGATACAATAAAACAATCATTATCTGCAAAACATAAAAGATTACATAAAAATAATATTTGTTATTATTGTAATTATGGTTTTCCGGGATTAAATCAGTTACTAAATCATATTAAATTTAAACATTTACCTAATAGTAAATACAATATGTATAATTGTAATTATTGTAAAAAACCATTTCATACAAAAAAATCTTGTATAAGACATGAAAAAACTGTACATAAAATTGAATATATAATTTATTTTTGTGGTCAATGTTCTACTCAGGAAAATGATATAATTGATAATGGTGATGAAACAGATGATAATAATAATATTACGAATAAAATTGGTTTTATATCTAAAGAATATTTATTACAACATATGAAATCCTATCATAATAACGAAGAATATGAAAATGAAAATAAAACTATAACAAATGAATCTATGTTATTAGACAAATCAAAAGATTTATTAAAAGCTGATATTAATGAATCGCAACAAAATAATATGGGATTAATTAATTTAAACTATCATTTTGATTATAGCGATATTGAATGGTTGGATGATATGCCGGATGATTTTCTCAATGATGATTTTGATTTAGAAAAAGATTCCCATATGGTTGAAGAATTTTTGGATGAAGCATTTCTTGATGGCGGTGGTTGTGGTGGTAGTGGAGGTGGTAATGACACAACAATTATCGATAATCTATTCGAAAACAACAATTGTAATAAATGTGAACTTTGCTGGAAATTTTTCTTAACAAACGAAGCTTTAACTTTTCATGATATTACAGAGCATACAAGCAAAGGTAAAAGATGGTTTTCATATCATTTATTGTTTTAGAAAATTAGTTGTATATGAATGAATAAATAAATTAATTTTTTTTTCCTTTTTTGTTTTTCTTTATGCAATTGAAATAGATGTTATTAAGGAAGAAGTGCAAATGAATAATATCAATAATTCTGAAAAAATTACAGATGGAATAATTTATATTAAACAATGCAATAAGAAATATGTTGAAAATGCCAATATTACATATTGTTTTAAATGTCCGCAATGTAATGAAAAGTTTCCAAGCCAATTTGAATTAAATATACATTTAGCTGATATTCATAATAAAATGGTATTACAATGTAATGAGTGTGGTGCTGCATTTAATCGCAATGATGAATTGATTAAGCATCGACGTGATCATCAACGTGAAAATCGTATTTCAACTTCAACATTATTATCAGATTCAATAACATTACAATCAGAAACACCGTCGTTATCACAAACCACAAATAATACATATAAATCAATTAGTTCTGGGGAAGAAATTGAAACAAACATTAAATTAAAATCAGCACCATTTTGTAAATTATGTGATAAAGATTGTTCACATAATAATAATATTCAGTGTACATTTTGTAGAGAATTATTTTTGACAATGCACGAAATGCTCTTACATCGTAAATCACATATGCTAAATTTGTATTGTTCGTTATGTGATAAACGGTTTACCACAATTAGTGGTTTAAAATATCATTTAAAAACACATACCGGTATAAAAGCTTTTAAATGTCAATTATGTGATAAACAATTCATTGCTAATGTTAATTTAAATGCACATATGCGTACTGCACATTCTGAACTAAAACCATATAAATGTATCGAATGCAATTTAAACTTTGCATCAAATGATCATTTACGTAAACATGTAAACTCCATACATAAAAATTTACGAAATAATGTTTGTAAAGAATGTGGCAAAAGATTTCTTCAAAAATCACATTTAACACAACATTTATGGACACATAATGGCATTAAATCACATCCATGCGAATTATGTACAAATGCGTACACAAGTAGTTCGGCATTAAAAAAACATCTACTTAAAACTCATTCAATTAATGAATGATTAAACATTGTAACGCGGATAATTATGTGAATATAAATTTAACATGTATCACAAATATGATATTTATAAATATAATTTTAATATTACACATTGTTAATATGTTAAAAATGATGTAAGTACAGAAGCCAGGTCGATTAAAAACTTGTGGATTTTACATTTTTCTTAAATTAACATTGCATTCCCAAATACAAAACTCTTATATAACTGTTTGCGTTTTGCTCTAAATTTATTGATCCTTTAATAAAAAAAAATTGTTTTTAAAACTAAATAAATATTAAATGTAAAACCGCAAAAAGAAAAAAAGCAGAAATTTGATTTCTTTTGTAAAATACTAATAACTTCGATTTTTCACTGTAAAGTATTTTCTTAAAAAAAAAAAAGTCAAATTAATTTATGGACGACATCTATCTAAAAATCGTGGATATAAACAAACTTCACGAATGTGATATCTATTTAACAGCCAACATAGAAATCGTTCTAAACCTAAACCATATCCAGCATGTGGTTGTGTACCATAAATTCTTTGATCTGTATACCAATAATATGGAGTAGGATCAATACCTTCTCTCTTATAGCCTATAAAAAATGAGAAAAAAAATTAACATAACCATTTTTTTTTTTTTTTAAATAATGCCGATTTTACCCGCTAAAAGTTCGTCATAATCATGAATCCTCATTGATCCACCAACAATTTCACCAACGCCGGGTAATAAAACATCTACACTTTCTGTAAAATCTGGATTACCGGGTACTTTAGACATATAAAATGATTTTATTGGTGTCGGGAACCGACAGAGCATTATTGGGACATTTAATGCATCCGTCATTTTACGTTCTGGTCCTTCTGGAATATCCTACAATTAAAAACAAATTAACACAACTATTAAACTAATAATATGCACAAATATTACCTCTCCTATTTCATAAAATGTTCCATCATCTTTTGTTACATTATTATCTTTTAACCATTTAATAGCATCCACATAATCCATTCTTTTAAATGGTTTCTTTGGTGGTTCAAAATTTGGATTAAGTTCTTTCACAATGTGTCCACATGGTGATTTTAAAACACGATCAACAACATCGCATACTAAATCTTCTAACCGATTAAGTAATTCATCGAAATCAACAAAAGGACATTCACCTTCAATATGACAATATTCAGCCAAATGTCGACGCGTTCGACTTTGTTCGGCTCTATAACTTTGAGCTACACAAAAAACATCGCCCAATGCTGGTAAACATGTTTCCAAATATAATTGTGAACTTTGTGTTAAATATGCTTCTTCACTGTAGAAGTTATAAAATAAAATTATATTAATAAAATAATTTTTAATATTTCATAAAGCCAGTAAAAAGATATTTACCTAAAATATTTTAATTTAAATAATGTAGCACCACCTTCAACTTGCATCTGAACTAATGTTGGTGGAGTTACTTCTGTATAACCACGATCAAAATAATGTGAACGAAATGCTTGCGTTACAATACTTCGCATACGTAAAATTTTTGATGTATTTTCACCACGTATCATAATATGACGATTATCTAATTGAACGTCCGGATTAGCATCTTCATTTAATATGTTATCAGCACCACCAGCCGGTGCCAAACCAATTAATTCCCAATAATCAACATGTAATTCATGTCCACCGGGTGCCGTTTTACCTTCGGGTACAATTTTTAATGTACCAAAAAATTGTACAGATGATTCTGTTGATAGCATTAACGCATCATATGTTTGGCACAATAAATCAGTTAAAACGCATTGTAAGAAACCGGTTCCATCACGTAATGTTATAAACATAAGACCTTTGCCTTGTCTTCGTAAACGATGTACCCAACCATAGACACGTATACGAATAGTACGATTTTCAGTTCCATCAATAATTTTAATACGTTTAGCACTTGGCCACGACGGATCTTCTGATATTTTAATTTGTTTTGCTTCTTCCATATTTTGATCACGCTTTTTAGCATCTTCTTGCTCACGTTGTGCACGATCTGCAGTTTTTACATTTTCGCGTTGCCAAATTTTTTGGATTTTTTTCAATTGCGATTTTGCTGCAACTTCATATGTTTCTAATGCATTTTCAGTTTTTATATCAACATAAATTGTTGGAAATGGTTCTTTACCGGCATGTTTCATAGCACGTAATATTGTTTTAAATGGATTTTTTTCGGTTCCATCACCTGATTCGTCATTACCATTTTTTTCAGATGTATAAAGGCTGTCTGTAAATACATTATTAATGATACTGTATATTCAATTTACTTGTATTTTGAAATTAAATATAATATTTTGCAAATGAAACCTAAACAAATTTTAAATTTATTACAATTTCCTCCTATGTTAATGTTAATTATGTAATCAATTCCATTATGTTTTAATTGTGTTTATATATAGGGTGCACATTAATACCATGAAAATTTTGTGCATTTATTTAATACACATTTTCGTGATTTTACTGTTTGGCCAAGATAAGACATAGACATATACACATTTTTCAATATTACTTATTGTATATATTATTAAAGCATAGATATCTAGATATTTATTTATATACTTTATTTATTGATTTTATATCCAATTGTACATTGAGCATAATTATGAGCATATAAATGAAAAACGTCTGCTAGGTTACCATCCATACATGCCACGTTTTAGCAATATGTATTATTGAATAAGTATTTTTTTCCGATTAATTAATTGAATATATATTGCCAAGTGTAATTAATTGTTATAATTTTAATTAATTTTAATTAATTATTAATAGAGTTATTTTAATTTTTCAGAAAAATATATAAACAACTTACTTATTGTGAGGTTTTGTAAATTATCAGACGGCATTGTAACAAATCCAAAAAATTTTAATAAGCAATAAGTAAACTACAGACCCGATCTTTCAATAAATATAAATAATAATTGTTATTTTCAGTAATTTATAGATTTTATTCTTTCATAAAAATTATTAATTTGAATTGCATCACTTTTTTGCACTGCCGAACGTAAATTATTGTATTATTTATAAAAATACAATCAGATTGAGCTTGAGAAAAAACATTAAAATTTGAAATTTAACTTTGGCATTCTCTGTTTCTTCCATCGACATAGTTTCTTCCATATACACTGGAACTGAATTGTCTGGAATTGTCAATGACAATACTCGCACTTTTGTTCTCACGTTCTCAAATAATGTTTCGCAACGCACGTCGATTGCGTAACGTATCTAATAAATCTGTCAGTCAAGTGTCAAATCAATCATAAGATTCGCAGGTTACAGCCTCACTCACAGCAAAAAATATTAAACACGTAATTTTTTCGGTAAAAGTTTAGTTTTTGTGTGGTTGATTTTCATTTAAAATGAAATAAAGTAATATTAAAGTAATAACAAAATAAATAATTAAAACCATAAAATTAACTTCTTCGTGTGTTTAAATATTTATAAACTTGACAATTTCAAATCATTATCAATAAAATAATTCAGGTATGATTACGATGGAAAATTTTCGTTTTTATTAACCTCAAATTTTGTCATAATTTTCAATACTGTTTTCTTAATAATAATTAAAAATTGAAATTTATATTTTATCTATTTGTTTGTATATCATTAAATTTTTAAAATAAAAATTGTATAAAAAAAGGGTTTAAAAATAATGTAAATAAGCATTTTCAAATTTTTATTCTTATGTCTCAAATCTTATAACTGCCTTACATCTTACGTTATGTTAGTGTGAGTAAATTCGTAAAAGCATCTTCATTATTAATTTTATTGATTGCTTTAATATTTAGATTTTCTCAAATTTCTATTTAATGCAAAAAAAAAAAAAGATAATAATGTAATTTCGATACATTATTTTCAATACAATATATTTATAACACATATAACTGAATATTTGTTACGACTAACGATTTTTGTCATATTCTGTCATTGAATATTACGTTAATCCAAAAGGTGTTCTCATATTAATAATTATTATTATGTTTTAATTTTATTAACTATATTAATATTAGATTTGTTTTTGTTTATCACACAACTTTTACTTTTCTTAAAATTTTCTAGTTTACATTTGGTAGTTTCCTGTTGAACATAACATTTGAAGTCAGTAGTATCTTCAAATTGAAAAGGGCATAGAAGCATACACATATGATACGTGGTGAAGGCAAGTCCCACCGTGGAAGCCCAAACGCCTGGATATGCGTATCAATTGCAAAATGTTTTCGTGTATTGAAATAAGACCGGGTTCTTTCTTCCAGAATTGACAACACAAGATTTTTATATTTAAACGTCTCCACCTAGATGATATTCAATGTTATAATGAAAATTATTTTCATTAAATAATAAAATAATAACAAAGCGATAGCATTCACGTTCGTGGTAATTGTTTCGTTTGGTAATCACATATATCTACAAAAAGTTAGGCTTCCTAAAAATTGTTCTTCCATTGTCTCACTTTTTTTTGCCATAAATATAAAATTAGGTTTTATGAAAAACTGTATTTTTGAACTATAAACTTAAAACAAATATTTGAAATAATGCATTACCATAAAACAATTAGTTATAACAAAGAATATTTTGTTTTACATTAAGTAATATCAAAATACATTATTTATAATTTCAGATGGATAATATTTTTAAATTTAATTAATGTTATAATTTACATAAAATAATAATAAAAAAAAAACTGAACATGGATACATCGCCAAAATATATGGTTTGTCAAGCTTTACAATATGCTTACAGTCAGGATACTAATTTAATAAAATCGGCTGAAGCAAAGTTAGTTGAATGGGAAATTCAATCTGGATTTTATACAACTTTAGTACAAATATTTTCCGATCATTTACTTGATACAAATGTACGTTTTATGGCTGCAGTTTATTTTAAAAACGGAGTTAATAAACATTGGCGTGGAAATGCACCGAAGTAACATATTATTATATTGTAAATTTTGTTATTTATAAATATATGAAATTAAAAGAAATATATTATTTTTTTTAGTGCAATTAGTGAAGAAGAAAAAAATTCAATAAGAAATGAAATACTAAATACTTATAATGAACCTGTTCCACAAATTGCTATACAAATTGCTACAATTATATCAAGGATTGCAAGGTATTTATTAACTAAATAACTATATAATAAGCATATAATACGAATTTACGTAGCTCGGCTGATTTATTGATTACAGTCGAGTCATAAGGTACTCAATTATCAAGTAAAGATATTGAGTATTGTTCTATTAAATCTTCTTATAGAACTTCTTATGGATATGAATCCCGCCTCCCATTCCCCTTAATCCTTCGTTCAATTTCAAAATTTTACTAGACTTTTGTAGACGTACTTGATGGAAATTGAAAGCAAACATTTTAATAGATGTAGTTAGTTATTGTTTTTAATTTTATTAATTTAATTGTATATAGATTGGATTGGTCAAGCAGATGGCCTGATTTAATACCAAAACTATTACAAATTGTACAAAATACAAATGAATTAGAACAACAAAGAGCTTTACTTGTATTTTGTCATGTAATTAAAGCGTTGGCGTCTAAACGTTTAATGGCCGATCGTTTTGAATTTGGAGTAAGTAAATTATAATCAATATTTGTAAAATAAAATTTTTTAAAAATTATTAATTTAAATTTATAATGTAATGAATAAGGTATTAACCACAAATATTTATACATTTATTTGTAATTTATGGAGTGGTTTTACAACAATGTTTTTTCAAAGTTTACGTGATCAAATGTCATGTGATGTAGCATCTTTATATATTGAAAAAGTTAAATTTACAACACGAATATTACGAAAATTAACAATATTTGGTTATACAGAAACCAAATCTGAATGTATTTTATTTTTAAAATCATTATTTCCTATATTAAAACAATTATTAGAATGTCGTATACAAATTAAAGATACTCAATATTCTTCCGCTATAACAATTATCGAAAAAGTAATATTAAAAAAAATGAAAATATTCAATGAATTTATTGAACATCATCCAATTGGATTTATAGATTTAATTCCGACTGCATTACAATTTTCATTTACATACATATTTGATGAAGGAACAAATTTAATATTTGATGATAATGAAATAACATTTACAAATTTTGCAATACATTGTATTAATTTAATGAAAGGTATATTAAAATTAAAAAAAGATATGGTACGTTTAAATAAATTGGAATGGGAAGTGAAAGAGGAACTTCAAAATAATCTTAAACAATTCTTTACGCAAAATCGTTTAAATTATATATGTGAAAAAATACTTATGCATTATTTCTTATTGACTAAAGAGGATTTAGATAAATGGGATGCAGATCCTGAAGAATTTGCAAATGATGAAAGTGGTGATTCTTGGAAATATTCATTAAGGGTAAAAACTAAATCATAATAATAATAATCTATGCTTAATGTGTATTTAATTTTAATAAATTAATAACTATTGGATTTTTCAGCCATGTTCAGAACATTTTTTCATAAACTTATTTAGTGAATACGATACGGAAATGAGAAAGGCATTACTTTCTTACATTGATAAAGTTAAGGAAAATACATTAAATTATAATTCACAGCTAAGGGATATATTAATTAAAGATTCAATATATAATGCTGCTGGTATTGTATCATTTCCTTTATATGATGAGGTAAATGTAACAGTTTGTTAATTTTTTTTGTTTTTTTAATGTTTTATATTTTTAAAATTTGCATCAAATTATAATAACATAATAAAGTCATGTTACTCCAGTGATCGTGATTCAATCCGGAAGCATCGAGTTTAATTCCAATACAGAAAAATTTTTTATCATTCCTGAAATTACTCAACTAAATTAACATTTGTGTTCGTTTATGGAATCAAATAAGACTTATATATTTTAAATATATATGGTGTTAAACGATATTCATAGTATAACAATGTTTCGACAAACAACTCGGTGGGCGATTCACCCATAATAATAATTGAATTATTAACATCTATCGAAACATAATTGCAGGCGAATTGATGAATTGTCATATATATACTCACATATACAGCGTAATGTACTATTGAATGATAACCGAATGAGCACTTTTGCGTATTTATGACTATGCATTCGTTTGAGTAATCAATCCACAAACCACCGATTCGGTTTCGCCAAATCATAATTTTTGACTTCAATGTTCGATATTTTTTTTTGTTATTCTATAACTAATAAATGACAGTTCATTTTGAAAATACGAAAAATACTATGTTATAATTAGGCCTATACTATGAATATATATATATATATATATATATCAAAAAAAAATTTGATATGAGAATGAGTATATATTTTTAAGTATGAAATACTCGATTACTTTTTGAATCTTAAGTAGAATACCGGCCTTAACATAAATTGTTAACTATTTCACTTAGTTTTCATTAGGTAAATACTAAATTTAAATATAAATTTCTAAAAATATCAATGAATTAATATACAATAAACTCTCACTGTTAATTAAACAAGATTTGTTTATTATTTTAAGCTATTTTTAAGTGTGTGTGTTTTCGAATTTAATTAATCAAACAAATTGATATTTAATTACATTCGAATAAGTTATACATGTAATTTTTTGTTTTTACATTCCGATCAATAAAAAGAAAATTGAGTTTTAATTTTCTATTATGTTTTAAGATGAAAAGAATAAAAAATGCTTTTTAGTATAATGTTTATGTGGTGCGGTGGCGGTGGTTTATACGTACAATCGAGGAAAATTATTAATATTATTATAATAAAGATATTTTTCGGATGTCCGTCGTAAATTTATTAATAATTTTTCATATATTTTTGTTTTATGTATGACAATTTGAAATTATTATCTTTTTTGTGTTATTATATTATTTATTATAAACAAATTTATATTATCGATAAATTATTATAATGTGAAATTTTTTTTCTTATTGTTATCTAATTTATAGATTGATTTTAGTGAATGGTTTACAAAACAATTAATAATTGAATTAGGTTTAGAAGGACCTATTTTTCGTATAACTAGACGACGTATTATTTCGTTAATTGGTATTTGGGCAGGTGTAAAATTTTCCGAAGAATTACGACCGCAAGTGTACAGAATATGTATGCATTTACTTCAACCTAAAGAAGATATGGCAGTTCGTTTAGCAGCTGCAAAGTAAATATTATTTTAATAATAATAATAATAAAAATAATAATATTGATACAATGGTTGTCTGTGCAAATTTAGAGTTGATTGTTAATTTTTTATTTTTAATTTAGAACATTAATGTTAACTATGGACGATTTTGCTTTTGAATCTGAAAAATTTATAGAATTTTTAGAACCCGTATTTTCATTACTTATGAATCTATTGAAATCTACATCACAGCATGACACAAAGGTTTGTTAATTGTTTTACGTTGAAATAATAAATTTACAAACAATTTTCACATACTTAACTATATTTTGTTTTAACTATACGCATTTTTTTTTATTTTGTATTGAATTTACTATTAATTAATTTTTTTAATTCTAATTGCGTATTTAAATAATATGGGTTTTTTTTTTTTTTTATTTTTAAATTATCATTGATTATGTGAATTTGAAAAAAAATATATTTCGTTAATTTTTAATAATATTCAAATAAATTATTCAATATTTAATTTTTTTTTTTAGATGCATGTTTTATCTATTGTTACATTTGTTATTCATGCAATGCAAATTCATATAGAAAAAGAAGCTATAAATTTAATAAACTATTTACCATCGTTATGGGAAGAGAGTGCCGATCATAATATGTTACGTGTTGCAATAATATCGACTATGGTAATCTAATTTTAATAGAATTTTCTAAAAATTTAATAGTTAATATTTAATGTGAGCGAAAATAGTATGAAATACAATTTTCTTCTTTTAGATTCAAATTATAAAATCATTAGCTGATGTACCACAAAATTCGAAAAATTTTATATATCCTGTAATATCTATGAGTACAGATACAAATGATCCGTCACATGTATATTTATTAGAAGAAGCATTAGATTTATGGTTGATTGTTGTTGAAAATAGTACATCATTAACACCCGAATTAGTACAATTATCGAAAAATCTATTAACTGTTATTGGTAGGTGGCGGCTTCACTACGTAAATTTTCTAATATAATATATAAAAAAAAAAAAAAATTAGAAAAAAATTAATTCAAATTTTATATAATTTTTTCGAATTTTATTATTTTAGAATATACATCGGAAAATTTACATACATCACTTTGTTTAATACAATCTTATATTATATTAAATCCAACCGAATACTTAAATCAATATGGTGAAAATATTATAAAAATATGTTCATATTTATTAAGTGATTTACGTGATGAAGGTATAGTTATGATAATGAAATTATTTGAAACCTGTTTAAGAGCTAATCCAGAATATGGATTAGAATTATTACGTCCTGTTTTGGCTAATATATTTTTGTAAGTTTATTTTTTGTTTTACATTTAAAATTATACTAAAATTAAAATTTACATTTTCAAATTACAGAAAAGTATATGAGGGTGATTTTGTAATGTCACTAACAATGTATTTAACCATAATGGCTAGGGTATTACTTTTAAATCCGTCTTTATTTATAAACACTATCGAAGGATTAGATATAAAACAACCATTAGAAACAATATTAGATGTTTGGTTGGCAAGGATGCATGTGGTTACACAGCTAGAGAAAAGAAAATTATTAGGTAAATTATAAACTTTAAATCATTGTTTTTATAATTAATATATTTGTATTTTTCTGGAACAATTAATAATTTATTTATAAAATTGTATAGGTTTAGCAATTGCTAGTCTATTGACAATTCAAAGAGATGTAATACACGAAAGAATTAGTGCTATATTAGTTAATATATATGAAATACTAAACGATGTCATGAAATTAGATACAGATGTTTATGTTGAGTAAGAGTTAATATATATATAATTTAAAATAAGAAATAAAATAATAATAAATTTAAATATTTAATTGATCTATAGTTCGTTAATTTTAATAAATGAAAAAGATTTGAATATTAATGAAATGCGAATTTTAGAAGTTTATGAAACAACTATTACTTATAATCATTACAAAAGATGTCGTGATTTATATTTAAGGGATCCAGTTCATACAATAAATTTAAAAGATTATGTTCAATCACAGGTATTCTTTTTTTGTTTTAATTATATGTATATTTGAAATTTTTTGTTTATATATATATTTATAATATTCATTTCAGTTGAATGCAATGCAAGAGATGTTAGGAATTGAAAAATATACAAATTTAATGAATATCGTTGATCCACAAATATTACAAAATTTATCAACACATAATTTTATAAAAATATTTCCAGAACAACAACAACAACAACAACAACAACAATAATTATATTAATAATAATTATATTAATAATAATAATAATAATAAAAAGAATAATAATAATAATAATAATAATAAAAACAATAATAATAATAATAATAATAATATCAATTATAATAGTAACAATAACAATAACATTAACAACAAGAACAACAACAACAACAACAACAACAACAACACCAACATCAACAACAATAGCTATAAAGATAATTAAATATAAATATTTAATTTTAATTTTTAACAAAAAACATTTTAATTTTTCTCTATATAACTTTTATATGTTATAACGTAGCTATTTTTTTTTTATAAAATGTTTAAAATTTTTAAATTTCAGTATAATTGCTTTGCGTGTACAGTCCTAAGAACAAAAAAAAAATTGCAATTTAGTATTTCGCAGAAAATTATAATTATTTATTATTTATTGAAATTATAATTACGCAAAATGGTACACATTTCACTTAAAATTCCATATTCGTTATATAAGTTATCGTTCGTTTTCGAAGGTAATGAAAAATTGTTGCATGTAGAAATTAATTTTTTTTATTACTGTTTGATGTGTTTCATATAATATTTTCTAAATGTTGTTAAATAATAGTATTTACAGATTTTGTGCTTAAAGGGATGCATTTCTTTTCCACCTGCTATTCAATAGAACAATTTTCAAACGAGCTGGAAACATTTGAAAATAATTAAAATGTATTTTAGAAAAAATTACAATATTTTTTTTTTAATAACTTAATTTTGTTTTATCATTTCATTGACCAAATTTAGAAAAAAAAAAAAAAAAAGAAAAAGAAAATAAACTAATTAATGTAATGCAACTAATTTCTACATAAAACATAATTTTTGATTCTACCATCAACATCATCAAGTAATGTTACTGTTATTGGAAGTCGGTGGCAATAGTACAATTTATCAATTGATCTACAGTCTGATCATGAGTTATAACAATATCTCTGAACGAAAGCACTTATAACGAAAGTGATTAATTATAATGTTATGTGCACATGGTGTGAATTTTTAATGACCTATATAATTCGTTGATGTAAATTCATTAAGAAATTATCTTTTTGTACATATATGATTAAGTTAATAATTAAATTATAATTATTGTTAAAATAATATCTAATCATCGTGTTCTCCATATATGTACAATAAAACAAAGAAAAGAAAAATTGCAAGGACTGTACAAACGATCATAAAATTTTTAACTACACATAATATGATTCATATTAACTTATTATTTGTATATGAACATTTGAATTAGATCAATTATTATTTATATTACAATATGAATATGAATTGAGTTGCTTTTTTACAGAATATTGTTTAGTTAATTATAATATAGATCGATATATAGAGATTAATTTGTAATAATTGTATATATCTTATTAGAAAAGATTTTTTTGTTTTATATCTTAAATTCTACTTTTAACGCCCAATAAAATAGTTTCGAGCTAGTATTGTAAAAAAAAGATATAAAAATCTATTCTAATGCTAATACTGAATCAATTGTGATTAATAAAATACCGTTGTACATCAAAAATGTTGATGTATGTTTTAATTTTTTTTTTTTTTTATGTTATATCAAGCATGGAAACATATAAATAAATTATGTATTAAAGCATGACAACATTTAATGTATATTATTTTAAATTATAAAAATATATGTCACCCTCAAAAAATCAGTTCTTTGCTGCAAAAGAAGTATAGCTATGATTTTAATTGTAAATTTTATTAATGTAAAATTTGAAAATCAGTATTTATATTATACAATATTTAACAAAAAAACCGATCGTCGCGCATTGAACAAAACATCGTAAGAACTAATTTTAATTTATTTCTTATAACAAATATATATGATATGATATTTCTACTAGTCTTAAATTTTTAAATTGTAAATTTAGAAGCATATATTTTTTTGGGGAAGAAAAGGACATATCAAATTTGTATTTGTATGTTTCTTTTGAAAATTATCTGTTGTATTTCCAAAGATTATTTCACATTGTAAATGTTAATCTTTCAACTGTTTAATTTTCTTTTTTTTTTCTTCATTTTCAGATAAACGTTGTCACAGTAACACAAGAACAATGTATTAACAATTTTAATAAAATTTATTATATTGCATTGAAATATATGGGGTCAACAAATATATCAACATTTACTAAAAAAGTGTGAAGAAAATTGGTCATAATAAAACATTATCGCGTGGAACTCAAAAAATAAATATTTATGTACTGTCGCAAATGTAAAATGAACATCAATTTCACGTCATACTTCTTAGTTGTAAACTAACATAAGAATTGAAGTAAATATAGCATTTCAGATGCAGTCTAAATATTATAGCATAAAATATAGTATAGATGTTCATTTTGCATATAAAATCATGTTCAGCGATGAAGATAATTTCATATTATATAGAAGAAATTGTCGCATTTGTGGGGAAATTGTATTATTCTACATCAATCACTACGTGCACAAAAATGTACTATGTTTTTACGGTGTGTTGTTGTTATATGTTTGTACACTGCACGAAATTCGTATAGATGAATTGATTTTCTTTATCTATTATTTTTGACGCTTAGACGATTGAAGCGGTTAATTAAACTAGATATTAGTTTAACGATATTTTTATGAAAGTTGGAATTTGGAAATGATGTGTTTCAAGTTGATAAGGGAAATTTAAAATTTAATTACAATATACGAGAAAAAAAAAACTACTTATTACTGGAAAAATATTCCAAACTTAAGAAATTGGTAAGATATTAAATAAAACTAAAATAACTACAATACTAATACGGAAATCACACAGTATCCGAAAATACAAATTTTAAATAATGCTCTTCAATATAAATTTGTAACAACATTCAGCAAATTTCAGAGTCATCTGGTCATCTGTTAAATAAAAAATGGGAAAATATAATTTTATAAGATGAAAAGACGATCCAGATGATTTAGCAAATAATTGGTAAGATTTTCGATGAGCAGAAACTATATACCAACATTAGAATGATGTTAAGTTAAATATATTTTATTTTAATTATTTTAATTCTTAAATGTATTATGGTCAAATTTGGTTCCAACTTCAATTTTACTTTTGAATATCCGTCCATACGTATTTATTTTGCGCATTGGTCCTGTAAATACATGGAATCGATAATATCCAAACAGTTGTTACAGAATTTTAAGTTACATTATGTCATATAAACGATATTATCTTATGACATATATTATAATTGTATACGATAATTCATTTAAATTAAAGAAATCAAATCAAACTACATCCACATTATTAAAAATATATTATTCCCAAGTATGGTACATTTTGAGAAACCCTAATAAAAGGATTTGCATGAAAAACATAAATATATATTTATATTTTATGTTAGCGCATTCGCATTTTCACTTTAACTAATACAATCATGCACAATATACCTATGTACCATTTCATCTATATATTTATTTTATCTAGCTGTCTGGAATCTTTTGAATACACTTCCTAACTGGTATAAACACAATCGATTTTTCAGATTCAGTATTGTTGTAATTTTCTTTATGGATAGTATCTGTATTATTATTATTATTATTGTCGTTTTCTTGTAGCTATTGTTGTTGTTTGTTGCATAAATAAAATAATAAATGTTTTTTTTTATTAATTTATAGAATTTAAGTGGTTAAAATTAAATATTTAAATATGTTTTGTGTTAAAAAGATAATATTTTTTATTTTATTGTGCTCATGTGAACAAATTTTAGGTATTTATCTCATTATAAAATTTGTATTGTATTATATATTAAAAATTTTTCTTTTGTATAGCACTTAAGCAATTAGAAGCAAATCCAGATGCAAAACGTTTATACGATGATTTATTAAGTAATTATAATCGTTTAATACGACCAGTTGAAAATAATAGTGAAACATTAACGGTTCAGCTTGGATTAAAATTATCACAATTAATTGAAGTAAACTTAAAGAATCAAGTAATGACAACAAATTTATGGGTACCTCAGGTCAGTTATTTATATTATATATTTTTAATAGAGTATATGATAGTTTATCTTATGTGTGTAACGTGTATTCTAGTATTACATATATAAATTACATATACATGCTATATGAAATTTAAAAACTGTCTCTAAATATATGTTAAATGTATTGTTTGATTCGTTTAAGAATATAAAATAATACGTAAATGATGTGTGAATGCATTATTATTTATACAGAAAAAATCTATTAATTATGTGTCTGAAGGAATATCAAGTGTAGAGAAATAGCTATTTGAGATATATATACAAGATAACAATTTATCGATTCGAATTTTGAAAGCATTTTCCACTTCTTTAAATTTTATCGTTTCCCTGAACCACCACCTTGTACGACTATAACAAAAAACAAAAACTAATTTTTGGTTAAACACTCTTAATATGTTTTTAATTAATTTTAATATTTTACATAGAAATGGAAAGATTATAAATTAAAATGGGATCCAGCAGAATATGGTGGTGTTGAAATGTTATACATTCCATCCGAACATATATGGTTACCGGACATTGTATTGTATAATAATTGGGATGGAAATTATGAGGTATTGTTTTAATTTTATAATATTACGAGTATATTAAACCAGAAGTATATTAATTAAAATTGTAATATTTTAAAAATGAATATAGGTAACACTAATGACAAAAGCTACATTAAAATATAATGGTGAAGTATTTTGGGAACCACCGGCCATTTATAAATCTTCATGTGAAATAAATGTTGAATATTTTCCGTATGATGAACAAACATGTTTTATGAAATTTGGTTCATGGACCTATAATGGATTTCAAGTTGATTTAAAACATTTGGATCAGGTGAATTGCTATTTTACAAAAAAAAAATAATAATACATTATTGTGTAAGTTATTTAGTGGAGCCCGCTTGTCAGTCAAGTCCGACGTTGCATATGCAATGATATAATGGCGTAATGACGTGAGAAGAAAAGAAATTTCAATATTTTTCATACTGAATATTATTCTATTTAATTACCATATGTTCGTTTATGGAATTATCATATTTAATCAATTATTTATGATAATATATTACTAGATGATATTTATTGATTAAAAATGTCTTCATTTGCACTTACAACGCTATGGACGTTTCACCCATATATATAATATGTAATTGTGAATTGTTATATATTCATTTGAGCACTTATGGAGTGTTAGATGGATACTCAAGAAGCACTATTTTAGCGGGACGACTTGTGATGCATGTCTATGAGTAATTAAACTGTATTATGCAGCGACACATTAAATCTTTTTTAGGTGGCATTGCAAAGGGAAGAAACGACCCCTAGTAAACTTCAACTTTTAAAAAATTATTTATTCATTCAATTTTTATTTCTTACATTTTTTAAAATAATAAATTCAGGTTCCTGGCAGTAATTTGGTTCAAATTGGAATTGATTTAAGTGAATTTTATTTATCTGTTGAATGGGATATTTTAGAAGTGCCCGCTGGACGTAATGAAGAATATTATCCTGGATGTAATGAACCATTTTCAGGTAAAAATTAATTTTAAGTATAGGCTTTCTTTTTTCCTTTTTTTAACATTAGAGTATTACATGGCGCAAATTCAGTCATTTTATGAACAATTCTAATGATCAGTGGCAACTGTATAAACTGTACAGCAAAAATATGAAAAATTAAAAATGAAATTGCTCGCCAACTTTTTGTCTTCAAAATTATATAAAAAAAAATGTTTACCAATAAATTTATTGGTATTTATTGGTACATATTAAAATGATCATTCTGTATAGTCCACTCGGTGAGGTTGAATGGCGGGTTATTATTGAACAATCACAACAGGTTTTTGAGTGGAAATATTTATATTTCTACGAATCTTAGATTGTCACAATTCTAAACATTAATTGATAATAGTCAGAAAACTATTTTGAATATAACAATAATGTAATTTGTAATTAATATTTACATGTGTGTGTGTGTTAGTTTAATTATTTTAGAATATCCAGAACTGAATGTAAATAACTCTAATGATAAAACTTTATGTTTTATTATTTTACTTATATAGTACTATTTATTTCCACATATATTCATTCTATTGTCCGGAAGCTTATAAAACAAAATAATAAATTTTTTTCACATCTGTCATATATTTTTAAATATTTTTACAAAATGCCCTTAAGCAATTCATCATTTACTTTGGATTTACAAATTCATAAAAATTATATAATATGATTATGTATATTAAAAAAAAAAAAAAATAGAAATGTTTCGAATAAATAAAATTTACCAACGCATTTAAGTACATTGAAAAAAAAAATAAAAAAATAATAAATGCAAACTTTTAAATTCAGATCATGTAATATTTATATATATGTAATATATTATATAATATTGTACATAATACACATACATATATAATATTATATATATATAATATATTTATTTTATATATTTATTTATTTATTTTTTCCTATACAGAACATTTAATTTTTTTATATCATTTTCATTTCAGATATAACATTCAAATTAACAATGAGACGAAAAACTTTATTCTATACAGTTAATTTAATAATACCTTGTGTAGCTTTAACTTTTTTAACTGTTTTGGTATTCTATTTACCAAGCGATTCGGGTGAAAAGGTAAATTATAAAATCTATAAAACATTTTTTTTTTATATATATTTATGTAATTTTTATATTTATATTTAAATTTTATTCGTTATACTATAAAATACCAATCGCTGTCATACAACAGTAATATAAAAAGAAAGAAATATAATATTATTATTCTATGTTATTTATAAATATATACCTACTATATTTTAAGTACACATATATATTTCTATTGTGTTATTATTATTATTATTATTATTATTATTATTCTTGTTATTATCAATATTTCAGGTCACGTTGTGCATATCAATTCTTGTGTCATTGACGGTGTTCTTTTTATTACTTGCTGAAATCATTCCACCCACATCTTTGGCTGTACCATTATTAGGAAAATATTTACTATTTACAATGATTCTTGTATCGTTATCGGTGTGGACAACCGTTTGTGTGTTAAACATTCATTTCAGGTTTTATTTCTTTTTCTTTTTTTATTCTGGATTTGTTATTCAATTTTATTTTATTAGCATTTTATTTTTGTATTTATGTGTATGCATGTATTATATGCCCTATTGAATTATGTAATAGTGGCATATTTTTTTTCTCCAAAATATTGTTGTTTCTTGATTGTATATAATTAATTATTTTTTGTATTGTTTTTTTAATATTTTTGTATATATGTGCAGATCACCATCAACTCATATAATGTCGCCAATTTTTCGTAAAATATTTTTACATTTTATGCCAAAAGTTATGATGATGAGACGAACACAATATACATTACCCGATTATGATGATAATACACCAAGTAATGCGTATACTAATGAAATTGATGTTCGGTAAGTTTTATAATATACATATATATTATAACATTAGATTAGAATGGATTACAATTGAATATTGTACTCAGCACTTGCTTTGTTTCTCAATGCGCATCAGACTGGAAAGAATGATATAATGTGAAGCTATTTAATTTATATTTTGACACATTAAATACAACAATGTACAAACGTTGATATAAATTTTATCATGACAATCGCAGTATCGCATAACATAACATAAAAAATACATATAATTTATTCTAAATTATCCAAAAAATATAAATTCAAATCATTCTCCATCAACTACATTGATGACTACTGTACGTTCAACAAGTGCATCAAATTAATTTTTTATGTCGACTCATTGGAATGTTGTTGATTATGACACGAATAGATGAATACGACTTTGCGAACGCTTGATATACAATAGTTTTTAAAAAATTATCGCAGACTCTGTCGTTTTTCAATTATGTCTATTGTTGGTGCAATTTTTGGTCATCAGTAAATTTTTAGTGGAGCCGAACTTTGAATTCATCTTTCTTTTAGATCAGTGTTTACAGTTAAAATCTCATTAATTGTCGTTTTTCGTATACCAAGTTTCGTTGTTCATGAATCTTACTTAATACTTCTTGCTAACTTTCATCAAATCAACTCAATTTTTTGATGTTTTCTTCGATAGTGTTGATGATCTGTCTGTCTCCCCATATTTTATTTATAATATAGTTTATCTTAAAAATTATATAATTAAATCTTATTTATAATTATCTTTTTTTTTTTTCATGATTTATGTTCAGCGATAGCATAAGTGATTTTCCCAGTGAATATAAAATGGATGGTCCGGATGGAACTTTTGATAATTTAGGTGCAAATTTACCACATTCATCCGGTAATTATTAAATATAATATATATCCGTACAATGATAACCCATTTGTTAAATATTAATTAATTAATATTTTTTTTATTTTTTTTTTTATTTATATTAAAGTAACTGATTCAGAGCACACATTTCCACAACAATTATCACCCGAAATTCTACAAGCATTACGTGGCGTTAGATTTATAGCACAACATATTAAAGATGCTGATAAAGATAATGAGGTATATATTTATTGTTTGAAAATTAAATGGTATTTTATTGGTTTTTGATTGATGCGCGCAAACACATTTACATAAAATTGGATAAATAAAATAAAGGGTGTTATTTTTAGAGTAATCCAATCAGGATTGAAATAAAACACAAGAAATTGGCACTGTCTTGTTGAAACCAAAACTCGTACCGGGTTGATGTCATGTAAATTTGGAAGCAAATAATCATGCATATGCATAATTCTAATTTTTTCTTAATAAAAGGAGCAATGCTGATTGTAACTCACACCTTTATACGCAGTGTATTTTTCAAGATACAATGGTGTATGTCCTAAGGATTGTTTTCACGCCATTTACTACGGCAATGAGTGAAACAACATAATTGTTCGATAAATAATTGAATCAATTTCCATATTATTTTGACACAAGTTGTGGTGGGCATATGCCGATGGTTATTTTCAAAACATTTATGTCATAAAATTATATAAAACTCAAATTTCTATCGCTCTAAAAAAAATACCCAATATATCCAATATATATGAAAATGGGATGCGTGTGATTCCCAATGGAATTTATAACGTTTATCTATTTAATTTACAAAATTGTATTGTTTTTCGTAAATTTATAGATTCTTATTTTATGTTTTTTATCATTTTTGTGTGAAATTCATTACAATGCAAAGAGGTTTACAAATTCAAAGACTTTTTTTTATCAGATTTATTATATACAAAGATTTACCCCATGCTATTAAGTTCTTCATTAAATTCGCTGAATGTATGTTATATGGATGGGGTGTGTGTGTGTGTGTGTGTAAATTTAACATTTGTTCAAACTGAATTTCTGATATTATAGGAAAAAAAAAATTTGGGAACTTTGTTTAATATCAGTGTGTTACTATTTATCAATAAAATTAAATAGAAAAAAAATGTCAGTAAATAAATAAAACTCCTAAAAAGATTAATTTTCTCTCGCATTTCTTTTGTTGCATATCTATCTATACATTTCTATGTATCCACCTCATTGGTATATAATGTATTATTATATATATTATATTTAATGTTTATGTACTCAATTGATTGAATATCAATTTAAAAGTGATTTGAATTTCTTTTTATTTTCTATTTTTTTTTTTTGCCTCCATTCTTATTACTACAAAAAATTATTATATTCATTCAAAAAACCATTCATATAAAATACAATGAGTATTGATTGATGGGGAATGCGTATATTTGGGTGTATTTTTTTTTTTTGTATTAAATATGAAGAGAAAAACACAAAAGCTTATACCATAGTTGAAAAAAATGCTTTTATATGTGCATTATCTGAAAATATTGATTTTAATTCTATGATGTGTTAAAATTATTATTATTATGTGCGATAATCAACAAGATGAATATTAAATTTTCTACATATGTAAATTATTAGAGTATGAAAAATAAAAAAAAAAAAAAAGTGAAAGGATTGAATCATGATATACTCCGATTTATATGATACCTAATTTGAGAAACGATTTTTTTTTCTGATTTATCGCTTTAAACACAATAACAAATTTTTAAAATAAATCCATTTAACATAATATAATTAATTGTTACTTAAGTCTTCCAATCCCTAATTTTAAGCATTCAGAATATCACCGTTTACTGTATATAGCCATTTAGCCTTAGATCTACTGGCTCTTCTAATGTGTTGAACAGTTTTCATTATCACATATGTGTACACATAGTCATCTTATAGCCTATTGATTCTGATGGTTTTGACAATATTTAGTTCATCATACAACCTATTTATTTTCGAAGTTGTATCTTATCGCCTCTAATCATTTTGTTCTTCAAAATGGAAACACATATGTCATGAAATGATTCGTTTAAAAAGCCAAAGTAATTGTTGCATTTAATACTATAATTATGATTTTCTTATATGGTAAATTATTAATAATTCATTACCACATCAATATTTTTCTGTTCTATCTATAAATAGTCAATTTAAGATTTATATCATCATTTACATATGTTTGAATATTTCGTATGGAAATAAACTTGTTTAAGGCTATCAATAATGATTACGACGGATCATATCGTTATATAGACTCTCCCAATTCAGTCAATCATTATTAACGATTGAGATTGCTATAAGATGGCTATGATATTGGTTAAACACATTGTATGTATCAATTGTAACGCCATACTGTTGGTATAGATATCAACCTGATAAGCATTGCAACAATTGGTTCGGATAAGAAATTTTTCTGAGAAGCCCCTTCGTAGTATTCTAACGTTTGATTTATCACTATACAGATCAAAATAGTTTGCAGTGTTTCCTAACCGCCGTCTCTATAGTGTAACAAAACTTGACAATTGGGGTTTTTGCAGTAAATGCAACAAGACGATTTCAATAGTTTACAACCGCCAGTGACGAACCCCGTTTGTGTCTGTTCTGCAATTCAAATGTTTGGCTATGAAGCATCATCTCCGCTTATGGGTTGTTAATATAAAAAAGTATATATGAAAACGATAACCGAACAAGTGTTATCATCAATTTATACTATTTCAATTTTCCATACGAAAATTGTATGAAATATATATATTATAATGCTAATTCTAAATATTAAAATTAAGTAAATTTTTCGTTTTTATATAATGTTTAAATGTCTATTATTATTATTGTACAGGTAAAAAAAGAGGTTTTATTATATTATTTATTTATATTTTATTTAATATGAAATAATGCAAACTATCCATATTATTTATACTTTTAGAACACTCGGCTAAATTAACAGATTAATAAAATTAAGGCAAAACATAAAAAGTTGTGGATTAGACAAAAAAAAAAAAAGTCAAGTAAAATTAACATAAAATTGTATAATTCATGATAATGTTAAAACATAAAATGGGATACACTTTCCACCATATATTATATAAATATAACAAACATCATCCTATGTATATATATATCATCTATGTGTATTCTATATATACAATAATATACGAGGATATATAGTAAAATAACAAAAATTGTATATAAAATTATATCACACTATCATCATATATTTGTTGTTGTTGATGTTGTTGTTATAGTATATCCCTAAAAGTGTACATCACGTTTGTTATTTACCGCCCTACACATAAAATTTGCTGACAAATACATTTGACTTTCATATAATTTTTCTTCCTTTGGTTTTTATATATTTTTATACACACACATAGACTTATTTTATGCGTGCGAATATACGATAGTACAGTATTTTTACCCTTATTTATTTACGACACGAACAATATAGGTTGAAAATAGTTGCTGGGAAAATAGCTCTGGAATATAGAGGTAATTCACTTGTATATGATGCATAAACATTTACCAAATATATACCATATTTATATGACTATGACTCGTATGTGTTTGCGCTTTTTTTTTTTTTTTATTTATTTCATTTTTTCTATCACACATGAAAGAACTCTTAACCATATCTTATTTTCAGAAAAGGAAAAAAAAAAAAAAAAATAAATAAAAGCAAAAAAAAAAACAAGAAATATGGTAAAAGTAACATATTCTCATTTTGATGATGGCTTGCTATTTTCCATTATTGAAAGTTTTTCATCTAACATTATAATATTTTATTTACACATATTTCTCCTTTTCTCGGTTATGATATGGTGTTTATTTGCTATACGGAACGAATATTTATAATATAACATATAAAATACATATAACATTGACTATATGTATGTGCAACATATGTATAAAATCTAAAAAGATATGTATTTTATATATTGTGTATATGGATATATTTCAAATCGGTTGACCACAATCGCATATATAAGAAAAATATTTTTAATATATAATTTAGTAAGGGCATAGTGTAATATATTACAATATCTATACATTTGCTCCTATATAATGTGTATGTAAATATTGAATTGCCATTTATTGGATTGATTGATTCTTATACAATATATATATATATATATATATATATTACAATATATGATTATTCCACAAAACTAAAAATGCTTTAAATAATAGGTGTACTTAGAAGTGTACTTACCCTAATTTATATTTGTGTACGAAAACCGATAAGAATTGTAATTTATTATATGGTATATAAATAGTAAAATTCTTATTAGCTATATGTAATAGTACTTATATCGAAGATATTTTTCTTTATCGTATTTATTTGATATGAACATACACATTGAACTTTGAACAGTAAATCGAAAACGTATTTATTTGAATTAAGTATTATATATAGGTTAGAAATTTTAAATGCGATGAATTGTACGATAAGGACGTATTTTGAAATACCTATATGTATTATATATGTATAGATAGCTAGTATAGTTATGTCGGTTGTGTAATAGTAAAAATCTATGTTTTTACAACGAAAGAAAATGCATTGCATCTTTGTAAAAGTATATTATAATATATTTAATATAAAATAAAAATTTATAATAATATAATTTTCTTCTTCTATTTATATATATATGTGTATAGGTGGTGTGTGTATATTTTGTGTATGGGCGGGCGAAGGTTATGATTTTGAAAAGAAAAATTTAAACAAATGTTAAAATTCACATTATTTTTTGTATACCTACACAATTTATTTCTTACAATAATGTTTATGTATTATGGATGAAAGAAAATAAGTCATTCATTAAAATTTAATAATTTTTTTCCCCTTTAAATTATCATGTTTATATGATAATGATGGCACAGAAAACAACCAATACCATAATAATGTGTATATATACATTTTCTACTTAAATATATATAATTCTATATATTATATGCAAATCTGTATTGAATCCAACTGGATGTTTATTATCAGTTTAAAAAACAGAGAAAAATGCAATCACATTGATGTTCATTTTATTATATTTATATAAAAATTCAATGATGATAAAAAATAGATAAATGAAGTATGAATGAACTACTCTACAATACGAGTATATATATATTCATACTATATTTAGTATGCCATAAGGCATTCAAGAATATTATAACATTATATGTATATACTACGTTTTATACGATTATTTTTCCATTTGCCATATATCAGTTGTATAAAATATATAAAATAGAATTATAAGGTTTATTTATTACTATTTATTATTATTTCTTTTTATGAATGATTGGTAGTTATTTTATACTTTTTTTTACTTACTCAATAAATAGTATATGGATAGATACGACATTGACTCTATGTTTATATCCGTATATATTTGTTTATATAGAATTGAAACGACAAAATAAACAAGATTTAAATTTTATTACAATCTTATTTCTTTTATGTATTATATTCAAACATATATTGTCGTATTTTAAAGGTATTTATTGCACTTTCGACTCTAAACAAATTATGATAATATATTCTTGAAAACATTTGTTTCTTATAATATATATATATATATATAGTAATTAGAACTACTTGCATGTCATTTGATATGTTACAACTTGTGCGTAACACTCAGTATCGCAGTGGCATAGCACCGAAATATATATTATTAATCATGAAATATAGCGGGTTCAATTTTTTCGGTATTTATTTTAATACTGAAATTTTTCTGCTGGCCGACCATTTGTTCGTTTATGGAATAAAAAGAATAAATGGTGTTGGACGCTTTTCAAAGATTAACAATGCCTACACACGCACACACATCAGTATCACCCATATAAAAATAATAGTATTTTGAAAACATTTATCTTTCGTTAATTAAAGTAAAATTGGTAAATTGTTATATAACTTTCCATGCGGAGTAATTTACCAACTTACAGCTGTAATGAAAAGGTTTATTAGATGACATAAAGCTTCACTTGAAGCAATATATGACTAAAAAAAAAAAAAAACTTGGGCGTATGTGAAAGTATTATAAATTTCATATTTATAGCTAATGTGCCACATTATTATTATTATTGAAAATATCAAACATATAACAAATAAGCATTTACCTCATTGCAGTATACTTTGGTTTCAATAATTTATTTAAAATTGATGATTGTGATATGAAGGCAATTGATGTGCACCACAGAAATTTGAAGATGTAACTATATAATTAAGATTAATATAATATAGTCTATTAATTGATTATTTTCTATAGTATAGGTAAAGTGAAAAATAAAATGGAAAAAATCAAAATCGATTCCATCATCGATACATATAAATTTAACTTTATAAATAATATTACATGCGAAGATCGATGGCATCCATTTTTATCAACAAATTGTCATCCTAAAATGTTTACAAAAAAACCGAGAATGATTTGAAAACATGAAAATTCTATATGTATAATTTATTGTGTGTGATCAACTAAAGTTATGCTCACAAAGTAAATAGAGATCATTTAAAGGCAAAGAAGCTTGCAACATATAACAATGAAAAAAACGGTCATCCGCATCAAACGTTATGTATCCATAAAATAATTTTCAACTAGGGCTGAAGTTAAAGGGAAAATTCTTTCATATTTAGCATAGTTTGGTTACCATCTATTCAGATGGATGCACATTTTCCTACCAACTATTGGGTCATATACAAGTACTTAGGTGATTCATTAAAATTTATAATTGATTATGTATAAACGTTATTACCATCAAACGTGTGGTACCCATGTTGTTATGAATATAATATTTGAATGTTATATATAATATGTATCATATCAATTCATTTCTTTACAATACCGGCAAACTCTTTTTCCATAAACGATGCAATGAATAGTCGTGTTGTCTGACAGATGAAACTTTTTTTTTTACAATTATAATTAATTATTATTAAAATCTACTTTTAAATTTAGCACTTATATTTTTCTATAAATATATATACTCCTCGAGATTTATTAAATAACTTAAATGTTTAAATTTAATTTGTATTCATTACATTTATTTATTTTTTTTTATTATATGTTATATTAGTAACTTTTTATATGCGATTTTCATTTTATGCTATCCTTTTTAAAATTACTTTTTACAAAATGATAAAATTGTTTGTTTCTTTTATTTATTTAGCTGCGTGATAATATAGTTATAATCATATATATATATTTATACCATATATATTCGAAGTACATTATACTATAACATATAAAAATAAAATAAGAAATTAATTAAAACTTTCTTTATATAATATTTAATTTTTTGTTCTATAAATATCCGTATTTACATATTACGTGTATATATTTTATTTTTAACTTGAAATACTAATAATACGAGTATACATACAATATATTTATATAAAACAGATACAGAGTGTTAAACGAATTCATTAATTTCATTTGATTAGTTTTGCACCTCCGTCTGTCTGTCTGCTATATGTATTACTTAAATTACCCCTGAGGATATTAAATTTAAAGCTTTTAGATTAAAAGACAAAAAATTTACTATTATATATATAGAGAAAAGAAAATAATTATGTTATAGAGAAAGTCATCTCGTTGTCTCAAGTGGATATATTTATATTATATTATGTATGGTATAATAAGAAGAACATTTTCGAAAATTACTATTTACGTTCAGTTTTATTTCTATTTCTATATGATATATATATATATATATATATATGTAACTAAATAGTATATATATGTACGTACTTTGTATATAGGTATATTCTATATATACTCTTATTTATATAGTATATAATAAAATTATACCATCATTAACCACACAAAACCCACACAAAATATATATATATATAATTTTTCTCAAGTTTGTGTATAGAAATTCATCTATTTTATACAATTTAAATGGAAATAATATTATAATCCATATATACTTTTATATATTTTTATGTACACACACACACATTCATACAGTTATGAACAAAAGTATAAGCGTGAAACTAAAAATAAAAAGGTTAACAATTTGTGGAGGAAATCAGCATATTAATTTGTGTGAAATATATAATTAATTTGTATTGAAGGTATTTTCTAGGAAAAATTATTGTTAATTTATAAGTAATTATTGTACAATATATATATTTAAGTTAATCATCGTTCAGAAGTACTACGGAAATTTTACGTTAAATATATTGACGATTAAATTTTTCCTTATACAGATTCACTTTTTCTATATATAATTATTATTTCAAAAGATATATGTCAGGTACTTTTAAATTATATATGTTTTTGAACAGGACTGTTTAGTATATGTGCAGATAAATCGTATTTGTTATATATAATTTATATTACAGAGTATATATAGTTATAGAATTTAAACTTTAAAAACATTACGTGCTGCATAATGTAATGTAATATATTTTGTATAACATATATGATGTATATATACATATTCATGTGGTGTGTTGCCAATTGAATGTATTTGTAGAGACGAAGCAAAAATTTTTGTGGTATATAATTTCTCAAAGTAAATTTTAGCTGTACTAGCAAATTTCATTTGTCAATATATAATTTATGTAATGTTGCACAGTATCATTCAAAAAGATGTATATATAATAATATATGGTTTATTATATAGATTTGAATTTTACAAGTGTTACAAAACTCGGAAAATGTTCAAGACATTATGAGATATCGTATTATTACTAATGTTTTTGTTTTATTGTAAACGTAGTTTATATTAATATATTCAAAATTAATTACTTTATTTAATTTCAGTGAATATTTAAAAAAACACAGCTCTTTCAGACAGTATTAACTGAATAAACTGTCGTAACAGGCTTCATCTGATTTTTTCTTTCTAAATGAGCAATAAAATTGGGAAAATTTTAATTTTAACATAAATATATTATCACTAAATTTAAACAATATTAATTAAATAATTTTGAAAAAATTGTGTCAACTATTTGTGTATGCTGATGATATAGACGCAATGGGTCGAAATATGGTGGGTGTCCAGGATGCCTGCGAATTGTTAAACAAGAAGATATCGATTCTAGGTCTCGAAAGTGAATATATATTCAAAACAAAATGTGGCAACTTGAATTAGTTTGAAATTCGAGGACAAACTGCTGAATATAATTTTGAAATTGCGAATATTTAGGATCGTAGGTCAATGTGGAAAATGAAATATAAAAAATGAAATTCGCCGTATTGTGGCAATTGAAAACAGATGGGCTAAAAAAACAATTTCAATCGATATAATGGTACAACAAGATCTAAAGTGCAAGCTGTATGTAAAACATTAATACAATCAATATTAACGTATGGATCGGAGTCATCAATTTTTTTTGGATTTTTGAACGAAGGATACTCCGTTGCATATTGGGTAACGTCAAAGAACCAAATGGTTGAAGACGCAGATACAATTAACATCGAAATATACAAGTTGTACGGTGAATCAAATATCGTCAAAACAATCAAATTCAATAGAAGATGAATGTGTGCTATTAAAAAAATTTTGATTGATAATCCACAAGGAAGAAGAGCCTGAATACCTAATTTGTAGTTGCAGCGAACTGTGATATTAATATTCTTAAAATTTAAAATTGGATTACGTGTTAACTGTAGATAGGGTCCGATTGAAAAAGTGTATTGGAGAAGGTAAAAACCGCATCTGGGTTTTAATGCAATGCCGTAAGTAAGTAATTAAACAGTAATTTGTGTTGAAAATCTGGAGAAAGATCGTTTCATATATAAAAATCTTGATGGTTTGGCTTTATTACGAATCACTGGAGGCAATCGTCAGTATATTGGTACGACAAATGTATAATAATTATTCATGTATTACATATAGTTTTTAATGCTACTGTATCGTATATGTTTAAATTGGAACGTCTATAACTCTAACGCTATACCATAGATATATTTATATATTGGATATGTGATATTTGTATACGTATCCATATGTACTATACTTTTGGTTTATAGGTAAATAGTTTATTTTATGTAGCAAATGTTAAAGATTTTTTCTTTTGAATGCATATGGGACATAGTTTTATTCCGTTAAATTAATGTATTTCTCAGTAAAATGTTCAATTTGTTTTTTTTTTTATCCTGTCGTTTTTCTTTTTCCTTTCTTGGTTTCCTTTCAATCCGATATTTATGTACGTGCGATTATAGGTGTACGTGTGTATGTATGTTTTAGTACAAAAAAAAACACAGCCCATATAAAAATACTCAATAAAATAGGAAGAAATTGGAAAAAATTAAAAAAAAAAAAAAGAAAATATTTGATATATTATTTTTCTCAATTAATTTTTGTAATTTTTCTTTTGTACATACATTTTTTTTTATAGTTTCTATTATTTTTTATTTTTTCTTTTCGTTATTTTATATGTTGAATACAAATTTTCATTGTTTGATATTTCGTTTTTCTTTTTTTATTTATAACAGATTGTAGAAGATTGGAAATTTATTTCAATGGCATTGGATCGATTTTTTTTATGGATTTTTACATTATCATGTATCGGTGGTACATTGGGAATAATTTTTCAAAGTCCATCATTGTACGATATGCGTCCAGCTATTGATAAACAATTTAGTGAAATTCCATTACGTAAAAATAATTTTATGTTACCATCAGATATTCCAAGATTGGTGTTAAATAATAATCAATAATTTTATATGTAGAATTTCTAACATTCAATACCTATTAATTATAATTAAAAAAAAAAAATTAAATTAGAATGTTGTCAGTGCTGATAATAAATAATAAAGGAATTAAATCAATTTTAAAATACTTCACTTAAATTAATTATTATAAAACGAATATTGTATAATGACGATGTAGATTTTTATTTATTAGCTCATAGTCTTTAATATTATATGGTACATATAATAATTAATTGTTTATTCATAATATAATATGTTATCCTTATAAATATGATAAAAAATTTAAAATATATACTAATAATATCTAATATTATTTAAGTACAGTTTATATAATTTTTGTTTTTTTTATATAATTTAATCACTCATTTAAAATCAATGGAATTATATAGTAAACATCTAAATGTATATTGTTGTAATGAATGGTATAATTTAGATGCAATTTGTACTAAATTGGATAAATTCGTTTATTATATAATATTAATAATATAAATTATACTTTTACATCAATATATGAATATAGAATTTTCCAGTTTTGTAATTTAACACCAAATATAATTAGCTATTTTTTAATACATAAATATAATGTTGTAGAAACTAAGTATATGTACTTTCTTATTATATTATATATATTTATATAATGATATACTAAATATTTACTATATATTTATATATTTATAAATACGTACACATACATATATAAATCATCAGATAATATTGACATTAATAAATAACAAAATTCTTTAACTATATGTATATAGTAGGAGTACAAATGCAGTATTGTGTGTATATAGTAATTTCAAATTAAAATACATATTTAAATTTTAAAGCTCCATAAAATATATTCTTGCTATATAAATAATATATAATAATATTCATTGTTTGGGTGTGTGTGTGTGTACAGAGCATCATCATATAGCAACAAAATAACATGGAAATTTAATATTCTATTAAATTTTGAAAAAATGTAAAAAAATACGTATAGAAATTTTGATGCCACAGAGAATAATAAATATATAGATGAATTAAATATAAATAAATAATTTTAGTAATTGTTATGCGGATGATAACCCGGACATAAGTCTGGGTAAGAAAATTCTAATTCTTACTATTCTGGTAAACTTCCGGTAATGTTACAATCATAACTTTACTTATACATTTTCGTGTTTAGTTCTTTTTCATATGAATTATATGATATATATGGCAAATAATCATTGTAGAAATTATAATACAAATTATTTAAACTGCGAATTGTCTGATGATCCAATATAATATTGTCGCACAGTCAATTAATATGAAAAACTATTTAGCAACGAATTGATGAAAATTTTCATTTTTTTATCATCGTAAATTTGTTGGACTAAATACGATCTTCATTGTATAAGTAAAATTTCAACATTATCCATTTTGTTGTGATGTTTAATATACACAGTTTGTGATCGTGATGATCGGATGATATTCATTTTCAGTGTCCATTAAGAAAACCGCATTGAATTCAAATTTTAAAATAGTTTGATCATATCAAAAATTAATATTCTCATTTAATAAATATTTATTCTATGAATTAATGTAGAAATTTCTCAACTCAAATAATTAGCATGTTGCGTTGTGCTTACCCTAGTTGCTCGAAAAATTATACGAGTTGATTATACATAGAAATTCCAAGCCAAGCCATCTACAATATAGTGCCACTCGGATATTCATCTAACATTGTAGTCACATTGGTAAATTATTTCGTATGCAACAATTCACCAATTATATGTGACATTATGTTTCAACGGATTTTTTATAAATTCAATTATTTTTTTGGGTGAATTACCCATAACTGTTTTGTGTGTGTGTGTGTGTGGAAACATTGTTAATCTTTGTATAGCTTCCAATACAATTTTTTTAAATATCACATAGTATTCTGATTTCATAAACGAACAAATGATAATTCAGTTGAGTAATTTTTTTACTGTGGAAAATTCTGAAATTATTTTGATCTACTATCAAAAAATTACTAAACTTAATTATCATTTAATCCAGATTCGATAAAATGAGTAGGATAATATCTATAAAAATATGATGTTAAACGCTTTATTCAAAGCTTTGTCGTGTATCTATCGCTAGTATACACAAATCATTATATTTAATTTTAATATGAGAATAATTTAATCAATAATTCATATATATATTTTTATTAATTATTAATTAATTTTGCGATCATCAGTCCTTCTACACTATACCATAGAAAATATACACCAATTTTTATATTCACTCTTTGACACACAACAAAATAAAATATCATCATCCAACATCTTCATCATCATTGTTTTCATTTTCTTTCTTCTCAATTATAAATTCTTTCAGATTAATTACATTAATTTATCTTGATATGATGCGAATAAAGTATGTAGTTAATATTGATGTTTATTTTAATAAACAACATTACATATTTCATAATATTAAGATTTTATGATTATAATATTTAATGGGGTAGTTGTAGTTGTTATTTTATATTGTTTATGTTTATGAATATATAATATAATTTTATATAAATACCTACAATAATACATATAAAATTTATGTTCATCATCATATCATATTTATCTATATAAATATATATATATATATATATATGGATTCCTCTGTTGTGTACCATTAAATTTTTTGTTTCACATTTGTACTATGCATACATTAATTTAATGGGTATTATTTATCTAGAACAGGAAAATAAGAGGAAAAAAAAAAAAATGTTTTGTATAAAAGTTAAGTAGGTAAACGAATATATAAATTATATATTTTCCATTTTTCAATTATGTAGTACCACTCTACACACTACTACATAAATATGTACTGCCGAACAAAGGCATGCATATAACAACAATGTAAAAAACAATCTACTAATCAAATTGAAATGATTTGCAAATTTTATAATAAATATTTGTTTAAATACAATATAAAAACAAGAAAAAAAAAAAAGTCGAGAAGAAAACAAAAAATTAAATTTATATTTTCTTTTGTATAAACGTAAATTTTTGTACTTTGTTTTTCTTATGCAGGAATAAATTTTAGTTGTTGTTTATCTTATTACAATATTTTATATATTTTTTATATATTATCAAATTAAAGATTTTTTTTGGGCATTTTAAATTCAACAACGTTTGAATAAAATTTACAAAATTTTAGTATTTTATTATTTTTAATAAGTGTGAAAACAAAAAAAAATTATCTGTATTAATTTTTAATAATATTATAAAAAAAAAATGCTAAGGTTTTACTTTATATTACTATATATTTTAAAATTCTTCTGAAGTCCAATTATACGAACGTACAGTATAGACGTCCACTGCTTGCATATACACATACATATAATAACAACGATAAATTTAAATCAAATCATGAAATGAATTTAAATTTTAAATTGACCCTTTAAAGTATATATCGTTGAAATTTTCAAAAACATATTATACCAAAAACTCAACTATCAATTTAAAATATAATCTAAACTTCTTCGACATAATACATTATTTATGTATGTACTAGAACTATCAAAAAATACCCGGTGGTCATCACCATTTAAACTGACCACAGTTGTTTTGTATTGTTTACATCTCATTTTTGAATAACGAATCAAGCTGAAATGTGTGTGTGATGTACCAAAATTTTAAGTGTACCCACTTTAAATGTAGGTGACCGTGTATGTTTTGATAGTCACAGTATAAATACATATAAATGTTATGTAGTTCAAATGTGGTATATATATATAAGTTAAATAAGGATCTAAAAAGGGATCGGAATATAGAATATAGAATATATTATCGCATATATTGAATACGTGTGTGTGTGTACATATATAACAAATAAATATATAACGGAAGAAAATATATAATATTATATACAATTTATTATGTATTTAAAGTAAATTTTTTTTAAATAGTTTCTTAAATAATAATTTAAATATATAATAAGATTGATATTAAACTCAACCATATTGGTCAAACTGAGGTACCACTGACTGTGCTATGAATGCAAACACTTATTTAAACAATTGATTTTTAATATTTTTAATATATATTTTTGGTATATAGAAATTTAAAATGGGTTAATCCCAATGTACACACTAACACATACACATAACGTATACTATATATTAATTTAATTAATTATATTTATAAGCATTGCAGTAATATTTAAAATTATTGTGTGACATCATATATAGGTGGAGCTGTGTAGGTAATATTATCATCGTATCCCATTAAACCTTTTGCATTTAAAAGTAATTTAAAAGTTTTTAGTAGTAAATTATGTGTTTTTATTTTGATATGTATACAAAGTGTAGCATTATTAGTAGCTTAGCTTATATACCATATATTATAGTATATTAAATATAGAATATATATATAAGATATTTAGAGAGTTGGTTATGTATTTTATATAATGTATTATATATGAATATAAAACTTAATTTGTTATATAAAATATACATATTATAAATTGTATATTAATATGAAGTATAAATGAAAATGGTACATATAAAATATTATATCTAAAATATAGTAAAATCTAAGCACATCCACTACTAACATACACACATACTTGTAATATTAATATAGTATAACTATTATATAATTTAAAATTTGTTAAATAACATTAGTTTGTTTAATTTTGTTTAATTTTATAATTGTATAGAGAGTGGGTGTACCATATTGTGAGCCCAATTCGAAGATGCTGCGGGTTCACTGGATAATTTTGAGTAATAATTTAATGCAACATATTCGACGGCTTCATTACCACCTATAGTTACAAGAAAATAACCAAATTTTTATTCACTCCATGTTTTTATATCTAATAATAAACTAACTAACCAACCAACCGCTTTGGTGTAAATCACATTATATTTATAGTTGATTTATAGTCATTCATTGATATCAACAAACTGCAATGTAGAACAGCCATCGCATATCGGTGTAGTATCACGTTAAAATCGGTTGATATGATAATGGCAACAGAAAACTGTGCAAAACATGAATTGAACCAAATTCAAGTCGACTGTGAATATTCGGATGCGGTGCTCACAATTTGGTAATCCCTCTGTATATATATATATATATAAAGATAGATTTGTTAACGCAATTCCCAAAGGTATTTAATATCTATATATACGTAACATTGTCATATTCTTCTATTATATTCATTTATATTTATATTTTATATATTACAAACCATGCATATACAAATACTACACTACTACTACTACATCTACTACATAGTACCAAGTATAAATAAAATAAATATATCTATATTTATTATTATTATTATTATTATTATATAATAAAATATAATATGGTTATATTATACTTATTGTGACAAGAATATAAATGACAGATTTAAGTATAGTTCCATATTCCATAGAGCATTTTGAGATAAACCTTTGACTTTTGAAAACATTTATAATATACTTAGATGTTATATGTGAATAACCTTAAATTTATATAAATATATAAATACATAAGACTTATTATTATATACTAAATACATAACTACAATATTATTATATTTACCACTAAAAATATCCATCCATATCAGCAGCTCGAACTTGAAATATGTATTATGTATGTAACATTTTTGGTGTGGTAGTGTATTAAAAACCAAAGCTTTTGCAAACACGGACACGTACGGCCATCGTACGCAGTGGTTTGGAAAATTTGCCGCTTTGGCGGGATGGTTATACACCTTAATGTTACGAACACGAATAACCTCCACGTCTCCGCTGCTGCTCATTTGCCTGTTGTTAATAGTACTTTAGCTGTTACAAACACAAAACAATATTATGCTCTTTTATAAAATTATCTATTTATAATATTTAATGAATTAATATTATTTCTTATCATGTTTTTACTACGGCATATAAAACATGTGCAGTTTTAATTATTTTATTAATTAAATCGAATACAAAAATAAAAAAAATGTTATTTTTAACAATAGATTGATTTGTTTTGTTTATTATAAATTATATATAAATAAAAACTACCATTCATGCACACGCACACACAGACACACTGCAACCAATCAAATATTTATTACATTTATTTTATTGTTTTTAAATATGGAAAAACAAAATTATTTATATTTGTGAATGTAGTAGAAGTAGACAGACTATAAATAAAAATAGACAATGGTCTTTTTATTCTTTTTATTTTATTATAATATTCGCATAATTTTTACTCATTCTTTCACCAATCTTCAATCAACATTCATCATCAACTTCAACATTATGTTTTGAGCAATGGTATTTTTTTGTTTTTTTAGCTTAGTGATAGAAATTTTTAATTGCGTAATAATATTTTTTATAATAAATTAATAAAATATAATAAAATTATAAAGTAAATGTAAATTTTTATCCATTATAATTATAAAATAATTAAATAAAATCAAATATCGAAATATAAAGAGTACAGTGTAGTTTAGTAGGTGTGTAAAAATGATTAAATTTTAAAAGTAAAAGTATTTTGCATAAATACATGTGTGAACTTTTCTTCTACATTTCTTGTCCATTATAAATTGATTAACTTAATGGATTTTTTGGTGAGTTTCAATTTAATATTAATTATAATTGTTTGAATTCTTTTGTACAATATTAATTTATATAGTAGTAATTGTTTGTTGGTCGCTATACATCCAAGATTAGTAAAATATTAACTCAGCACGATACATATAATATTAATCACATTAAGGATAAATATTTAGGTATCGATAATATTTAATACAGACCATGAGGCGACCAATTGTATTGCTAGGTTAATATTCTCATGTGTAGTAATTTACCAAATTTATTGTAATAAAATATTTGGGAAAAATAAAAAAAAAAAATAGAAAAACGCTTTCCAGTTTTTGGTAAATTTTTATATATACATGTTTGTATTAGTATATGTGTATTATAGCGAATGTTTCAATGAGTGCCGGTGAATTTTATGTTTTGCATGGTATATTTGTTGTTGTTGTTTGTGTTGTTTTACATAGTATTTAGACTGAGACACTTTGAGTGTGTTTTGTAGGAACCGCGTCGTTATTAATAAAAACCATGCAAAATCGTTTAATTCACCTATTATCTCCTTCTGTATAATAAAAATGTACATTATTATACAAAATATTATTACCTCGTCGAAACATCTTATTATACTTCTTGTACAATATTATATTAAGTGATGGTGACGATGATGATGATGATAAATATGCAGTTAGTGGATAAAATAAATTAAAAATAGAATAAATGTGTTGTTTTTTGTGGTGTACCTATACATACATGCACAAATATATATAAAATATATACATACACTACACACTTTGGCGCACCGTTCCTTTTCTATTTTTATATTTATTTTATTTTTATTTTAAACATGAAAAAAAAAATCATTTAATATTTGGGAATTAAATATATCCAGATTATATTAAATTGTTTTTTCTCTCTTTTATAATTTTTGTTGTTGGTTTTTTGTCTTTCTTTTTTTTGTTAATATAATTTTTCTTGATTTTGATGCTTTCATCAATCATTGTATTTTTACCATTTCGTAAGTAATCGTTTATATTTTTTTTATTAAACAAAAAATTTGGTAGAAATAAATACAGAATTAAAAATTAAATGTAAATTATTATCCATTTTAAATTATATTTTATTTAATTAAATTATTTAAAATATCGAAAAGTATAAAGTAACAAATAGTAATGGTGTGTAAATGATTTAATTTTAAAAATGAAAGTGTTTTGCATGCGTGCTGTGGACTTTTCTTGTATATTTCTTTTAAATTATAAATTAATGGATTGAGGTGAGTTTCAATTTAATATAATTGTTTGAATTCATTTGCACGATATAAATTTATATAGTAGTAATTATTTGCTGGTTGCAATATGCAATTACAATGTCAAAGGTTAATAAAATATACTCAGCTACTCGCTGCACACAGCATGCAGGCACCTATTACCAATCGCCTATTCCCAAAAATATATACACAAAAAATGAAATTAAGGAAACATTTAGTTTTCTTTGATATTTAATTATTGATTTGCTGTATACTCCCATTTGGAGTAATTTACCAAGTTTATTGTAATGAAATATTTGGAAAGAATAAAAAAAAAAAAAAACAAAAAAAAAAAGAAAAAACGCTTTCCAGTTTTTGGTAGATTTTTACATATATGTATTTGTGTGCTGTTGTGTTTTTTGTTGTGTTGTTGCCATAAATTGTATTGTTGTAAAAACTGTATTAATACTGCTGAGACACTTTACTATAATTTATTTCGTGTTTACATATTTTTACTTTTTAGGGAACGTGCGCATGTATTATCTTCAAATAATTATTCTATAACTAATTTGCTAAATTGTTTTGTGAGACAGTAATACGCTTTTAATAAGGTGGTATTATTTTTATGAATAATGTATCCAGCTTAATAACTTTTGATATGGGATTTTAAAGTGTGTGTGTGTGTTATGCGGTAATGATATACAAATCAAATACCATTCAAAATTGTTTAATTCACGTCCTATCTCGTCTGTGAATTTTATGTGAAACAAAACAAAAATTAAAATAATGTAGAATGTTTTATTTTACCTCTTCGAAAAAGATTATTATACATGTGCAATGCCAATTTATGTTAACTGATGATGACGATGACGATGATGACGATGATGATGATGATGAATATACTGTATATTTTTCATAGTGCAGTAACCTTGCATAAAAAAAATAAACTTTAAAAATTAAATGTATTTGTTTACAGTATATTAAATATATACACATTTAGCACAAGTACACGTTAATTTTTTTATCATATCTTTTTCGTTTATGATATCAAATAAGCATATACCTTGTAAATAAATGGTATTGTACGTTATTCAAAGATTAAAAATGTTCCTACTTGCAACAAACAGTATGTTATAATAATTAAATAAATTCTTCGACTATGAAAAATATAAATAAATAATTTACTAATTTACCAATTTAACTTTAATATTTGATAAATGCAAAAAACGATGGTGGTACTATATATTGTGTGGGTTGATTGATGTCTGCACAACACACATAGTTCACTCGGCAGGAGAATAGATGAGTTAAGTACAAACACAATCGTACAATAATTCTCCGATACCTATTGTAGGATTAATATTCTTTTATTCAAAAAAATCATCTTTTTTTTTCAATATAACAATTTGACCTTGTAAATTCTAGAAAAACTAAATATTTGTTTGACATATCCTTTTATTATTTTTTTTCCTGGTATCAATCAAATCGGATGGAGTTAAAATTTGGAAGTAGTTGCACGTGTATTTTAGTTTTACATCCGTTTCATAATGGTGAACCAAAGGTGATTGCACTAAAATGAAGTCGTATCAAGTTTTGTAACACATATCGAGTAACAATTTGATTTTATACTTTTTTAATACCGCATTTCATAACATCTATAAATGTAAGTGAATAGTTTAGTCATCAATTTTAACATTCAACAAATGATTTGTTTTGATGTTATCGCTGAAAACTCCCTGAATGGAGGACACACCATATTTCTCCATACTTTACTTACTGTATATATATAAATTTGGTTACAATAAACATATCATAAATCTTGGAAACATAAGAAAGGATCATCAATTACAAGAAGGGTCCATTTTATTATGCTCTTCAGATATTATATATTAAAATATAATATACAAAAAGGAAAATAACATGAATGATACTTAAACATTTATAAATATAAAAACTACGCACTTATAAATAAAAAAAAATCGTCTAAATTTTTCATTAAAAATTTTATTGTAATTGTGTGTTATTTTTAACTTACGTACTTTGTTCTATATCTATATATAAAAAAGAAATATTATATTAATAAATATAAATAATAAGCGCGGGTATGTTAAATAATTAAAACATAAACTTTATATATTTGTCTAATTAAAATTAACAAGAACATAAATCTTGACTATAAAATATAGTTTTTGTTTAGATTTATACTTTTCTTTATAATTAACTATATGCGGTATGATTATTATAAAACATATTTGCTTTATATATTTAAAAACAAAATAAAACTAATGTACATACAGAAAAATAATAATGAAAGATGATTAAGTATTTCAATTTATCTGTTGTTAATTATAAAAATGATTAATTAAAAATACTATTTATTTTATATGAAATGTGCGTGCTTGTAGCAGCTAGTCTATCATGTGTATTTTAACTAGAAATATACTTTAAGTTCTTCCTTGAAACACTTTTCAATGTCTTTTTATTGTGTATATTTATAAAAATTGTGTCAACTCGAAAACATTAGCAAGGTTTTTTTATTTTTTGTACATTTTATAGCGGCTACTAAGCATATGTGTATCAATCGGGGAAAGGCATTTTATTATTAAAAGAAATTACGTAAGGATATTTATAGATCTACACTCGCACACATCCGTTACCCCTGGATAATTTATTATATTAATTACATTGTCAGTTCGTTTGTGTGCTGTGAGTGTGGGTGGTAATACATACTGATCTCTAAATCTCTAATCTAGATTCATTTAGATTATTGTTTTAATTTGTATGTAATTTTAATGATAACATTACGTTGCATAAACATATATTATATTATATTGTTAAATCTTGATATAAATATATGAATTCACGATTTGAAAATTTCTATAAATTTCTGATTAGTATTTCCGTCCCATCCATTAACAAATTATTGTACACTTTTCCTCATAATATCATGTAAAAAATATATTTTTTAATTATACTATATATGATTTGCGCGTGTAACTGGGCTGTCGGCCAACAATATAATTAATTTTAGTAAGCCTATATTTTATATGTACTGATACACATATATCCTCACAACATAATCTCATTATTATTTAATATGTATGTGAACAATATGTTTCCAATCTTTGTTAATAAATATTTTTGCAAAAATATTAAAACAGATTATATATTATATGAAAACCTAAATCGTCTATTGGATTGAAATGTAGTTCTATATTCTATATGGATACATAACATACATTTATGAGATGACTGATTGAATGCAATATATGAATGTAACATGTAATAATATTGATTTGGATACGGATATTTAGATAAGAAAATGTTCACATAATCTTATATACTATATTATCTATAAATATTTTGATTGATTTTATTAATCACTCAATATTTTCATATTATTATTATAATATAAATTTTATATTCTTATTGTGTGTTATTTAATTTAGCGATAAAACATAGTTATTTAAAATATATATAATTAAATATATTTGAATATAATTATTATTTAATTTTTTACATATTATATGAAAAGATTTGCAGAAATAGATTAAAATAATTGTTGTTCATTTAATTCAAATTCATTGAAGAGAAACGGTGGTATATAAAATGTATTGTGTTATGCGAATATATACTCGTATGTTAAATGTACATGTGAATGATGATTTTCATCAATCATTTTTAATCTGTTGAATGACACATATCTTATATTTGTTTATTTTTATTAATATTATATTATTATCAAATAATTATATATATATTTTTTTTTTCATATATAAATATATAAAAAGGGATTGGGATTTAAGACATTATTTTAACGTGTATATTTAATACATAAATTTAAATGTATATATATATATAATTTATTGTGTGCAAAAACCGATAGTCATTGTAACATTTTGTGTATCATAATTTTCTGTATTTATAACAAAACTATATTATACATATATCATTTATATATTTCAATCGACAAAACATTATCGATTGATTGATTAATAGATTGCGTGTAAATTTACTCAAATAGTTATATGCGATATATGTATTTACTTATATTTATATATATATATTAGATTGAATATACAAAACGATACAATATATGTAATATATGAAAAACAATATTCTATTGGATAATGATAAATTAACAGAAATTTATCAGTCTATAAACAATTTGTTTAATTATATACCATATATATATATATATATATTGTTGTTTGTGTAACCATATATATAATAGTCCTGTTATAAATAAAGGATATTTGGAAATCCTATACTTCAACTTATTGTTCATGTATATATAAATAAATAAATACTTTATATGATTTGTTTCTTTTTATTCTTATATATAATAAATATAATGATACGAGTAATAATGATTAGGATAGCATTAAAGAAAGTTTTTTTTTTTTTCATATATATTTATGGTATTTCAATTAATACAGGATTTTAATTTTCTCTGCATATGTAAGACCGCATATAAAGTGGTTTTATTAAATGCGAAAGCAACGATTATAATATATTGAAATTACTTTTGTTTATAATAACATTATAACAAATTGTTAATTTATTTATTCAAGTTGAAAAGAAAAACTATATATATATATAATCGTGTTTTTTTTATGATGGTATGAATGGGTTTGCTTCACCGCCCGCACGCACCACTTGCTGATTTATTAAAAAAAATTATATTATAATTAATTAAATATAGAGAAAATTTGTGTGTTAATGAATTTCTGAATTCTTTTTTTAAATTGAACTATTTTATTAACTATAAAAAATCCTAAACTTTTTTCATTTATCGTTGATTTATTTTTGGGAGATATGCAGTCATTTTTATTGTCCGATATTTATTATTCCAAACAATAATGTATTTTAGAAGATGTTGTGTATATTTCGGGTATTGGTTTATAATGAAATTGCAGCAACAATGTTTATAAAGTTAAGTCCTAAAAAAAAAAAAAACACTTACTAAAAATGAAGTAAATCAAGCAAATAATATAATATAATTTGCCTGATTCTAGTAATTGTGAATAATTTTTTGTTAGAATAGCATCAATTAATTTAAACATATAAAATAAAAATGAAGTAAAGATGAAAAAAATTAAATTAGGAAATTAAATGATTGATTTAAGTAATTCGTTATTTATTTTTAGCTTTCCGTTGATCAATTCTATATATCTTTATTTATCTATATGCTGAAATTAAATAAATTTAGAATCAGTAACTGATTTCTTAAATCTATTTTTAATTTACTATCATTTCTATCATATTGAATTTATTAAAATCAAATAAATTGAGTATATATTTTATTCTTACTTTATACTCAATTCCGCATCAATTAATTTATTGAAATCGTGTAGTAAATTTAAAGTAATATATATTCACAATCTATTAAATTTTGTTAATCAAATCATGTAGGAAATCTAATGTAAAACAAATAATAATAAATTGTATAGTAATTAAAAAAAATTTATTTAACTTTAAAATATAATAAGTAGCACATTGAAAATTTTTGCAAAAGCTTCTTCACTTGTCAAAAATATTTTATTCTTGACTTTTTTTTATTTTTCGGTCCTCTGAAATGTCTGCGAATAAATAGATTAAGCACTGTGTATTTAATTCATATTGTTATTCTTCTTATAGAGAGTATATAAGATTTTACATTACATGTATGCGCATCATATAGATATTATATAAGTTTTATAAGAAATCAATGAAATTTTCGGACGATTCGCTTTATATATTATATATATTTTATTTAATATAATATAAAAAAATGACGCTTTATATATATATATAAAATAATCTTTAATATTTGATTTCCCATAAGTAATTCAAAATATCAAAAATATCAAATATATGTACATATTTTAGAAAATTATTTTAGAAAAACCAAATATGTATGTGTTTATAGTGTATAATACATATTTATATATTTATACAAAACACATATCCATTGTAAATATAAAATATATATGATATAATATTATAAGTAACAAGGACGAAACACATTATATGAATGGCGGTGGGTGGGGTATAATAATATATATTATATTTATAAAATGTGCGTATAATATATCTATAGATACAAATATGAATTATTATATATATTATTGCAATTTTCAATAACCTTAAATAAACAATCAATATATTTTATCTTTTCCTTTATATTACACATATATATTTATATACACAATAAAAACAAAACTAATCCATAAAGGGATATTATTTTCCAATAATATGTTTCCTATATATATATATATATATAAAAGTAAAACCTTTTCCGCCTATGTATACTTTAATAAAAGATTAGATACATAATAATAACAATATTGTATTTGAAAAATAAAAATCAGATATATAAACCTATATACCATTTATAAGCCTGTGAGCAATTTTTCAAGGTAAACTTTTAGCCTCTTTTATTTCACTTTATTATTTTTTATTTTTTTTTTATTTACATTATAAACTAACTTCACTTTCACCATATGCAGACAAATATAAATTTGTACTTTTATAAAATTATTATTATTATATGCAAAATAAATCTAAATGGGCATATTTTTACAATATATTCTTGTACAAGTATATTTGGTTTTTTTTTTTTTTATCTTGAATGTCATATATTGTATTTGTATATATATATATAAGAAAATAGTATACTATTATATTATTAGAAACATTACAAATTTGTATAATAGTATTGGTATATAAATGGAATATTAACTTTTATAAATTTACGTTTAAAAGAAAAATGGATATGGAAATCAGAACATTATTATATGTTTATACATAAAAGAACGAATTATTTTATTATTATGTGGAAAATAATTTGCTATTTTAAAAATATATATTATTGTAGATATATGGAATACAAAATTATTTGCATATATTTACATATTGTTTATATGATGCCATTTAAAAGATCTGCACAGCATCTCTAACATCTAATTTTTATAATTTGTAAGAAAACAACGAAAACCTGTATAGAAAAAATATATAAGGATTACTTAAAAACATATAGAATTCATATTGTATAAGTGCATTTTTAATACCTATAGTTATTATTATAAAAATAGATTTTTTATATAATACGTCTATACGCGTGTACCACATATGATTTAATGTTTCGATAAATATACTACTACACTTTTTTTATAAAATACAAAAGGTTAGAAATACGGCAATCCTTAAAAATCAAACATAAATATACAATAAAATTTAAATACCAAAAAATCAAAAATCTCATCGAAAAACATAATCGCTAATGTTTCTAATTTGTTGACCATGTACTGTATACATGCAAATACGTAAATTTATATACATATATTCAGTTATATATATATATAGATAAGACGACAGAAAAATATAAAATATGTCCATAGGCTCTTTTCTTGTATTGTATATTATATTATACATAATGTTATCCCATTTATTTTAATTTTCTTTTTATTTTTAATTGTATATGAATTAGAACTTAGGGTGAAAATGAATTCTTTTCTTTTGAAAAAATCTATGTACAAGTCAGTGGTGGTGTGGTGGTGGTTCCTGAAAAATATTTGAATAATATTATTCGTAATATATTTTTCTTAAAGTCGCTACTAATATTTAATAAATTGTAAAATATTAGCTGAATTTTTTTGGAAAATCGCTTTTCATGAATTACGAAAATTTTGCAATTACGAATCATATAGTTATAACGGATTTTCAATTTTTATTATATAGAATTATTAAATGTAATCAATTTCCAATCTTTTATAGAAGAAATTTTTAAAATTGCTTGAATTGCTTTTGAAAAATATAGTCGACTTTCCATCCGATGTAAGAGAAATTAAACACAAAAATAATGTTACTGTATTCCAAATATGTATTCAAAAATTTCTACAATATATCATCATTTCAAACAAAATGTCATTGACATCGATTGGAAAATCGACTATATTTTCTGAATGCGTGGAGCTATTTTAAAAATTTTTCTTTTATGAAAGATTGGAAATTGATTACATTTTGTAATTATGTAATAAAAATTGGAAATCCGTTAAAACTATGACTCGTGTAATTAGAATATTTGATAATTCATGAAAGGTGATTTTCCGAAAAATTTTCCATTGTCCTTAATTAATTTTAATTTATGTAATATTAGTAGTGACTTTAGAAAAAATATATTTTTACATGTTAGCATCAATTTATTTTGGGTCGCCCCTGATACAAGTGTATTATATACATGTCGTATTTTTGTATATATAAATTATATAAGGCGTTTAAATAAGTATATATATAAAAAATATATAGTATTTAACATCAAAAAGATGCAAAATCAAAAGAATTATTATATATATATAATAAATATATTGTATTTTATGTATACAAATTATAATAATATATATTAGTATATGGATAAAAAAAAGAAAGGATTCTATATAAATACATAGTTTTTTTTGTTGTTCTTCTCATTTTCTGCTTAATTATGTATTTCATTTTCAACCAACATCAAAATAATGATTGACTTTTTAGCCTTCATCTATATTTTATAATGTATACATACAAACAAATAGAAAATGAGATTTTTTTTCCGTACATTATGTAATTCTAGGGCGTTGTATATAAAATATATATTATATATAAATTTATGTCCGCTATACATACTCATATATTTGTATATAACTTATATATATATAACAATAAATATATATAGTATACTGCATTTATTGCGTATTTATTCCTTTTTTAAGCCTTTTTATTCTAATTAATTTGAATAATTTTATTCAAAGTCATTTTGCATAAAATATTTATTATTTTTTAATACTTTATTTATTTTTTTTTTAAATGGATAAAAGAAATAAAATTTAATACATTATATGCGGAATTAATAATAAAATTAAATTTTATTTGAATTTTAACTATAGTAATATGATAAATAACATAATATTATTATTATTATTACAAGTAAACTGGAAAGTTATTTTTATTTCTCGTATATAAAATCCTTAGCAAAAACAAAGGAACAAAAAAGTTTTTTTTTTTCGAAAAAATTACTGACCCATTTTATGTTTGAAATTTTACCTATTTATATATTTCTTTAAATTATATATACATGTATGAAGAATGGACTTTATTATATATATATATACAATATATTGTACATTATATATAAATATATTCTATTTTTCAAATTCACTTTTACCCAAAACAAATATTTATATATTGTATATATATCCTATGTACATATGAAGCCTTTTATATTATACATATACATAGAATTTAGATCTTTTATTACCAATTGAAAAACTTTGAAACAATCTTGATTTCCTCTGAGAGATATATTATCTAAACACATTCATTTCATATATGCATGTACACAAAATATATATGTATAAAATTTTTTTATTGCCATAGTTTTGTAAATATCGATAATTTAGTTATTTTGTAGTACAACTTTTTTTCTTTTCTATATATAAATTATAAATGTTATATCAGTATTTGATAATTTTATAGACATGTATATATACGTAATTAATATTTAAATTAAATTATTATCTCTGATTTATCGTTTGTTTTTTTTTTTTTGACTATTTCAATTTTTAATGTAAGCAATAAATAATATTATATGAGTATTTTGTCAAATTTGTAATGATTTCAGAAATAAATGTGTACTGTTTTATACTGTTAAAATATATAGATGTAAAAGATTATTTTTTATTACCTTAATTTATTAGTATATTTTTTGACCAACTAAAAACTTAAAAACTTATTGAAATTTTATTGAATTTTGATGTGTTGTTTATATAAAATAATAGTTATACCATAGAATAAAATGTGAATATATATTAATGGTATGTCTATCTCTATATATATATATATATAAACATATATATTATATACAAAATGAATAAAAATTTGTGCGCGGTTTTCTATATCTGTTGGGTATCATCTGGATTTCATCTTTTAAGTATTTCATATTTATATTTTAGGTTTTTTATGTATATTTCGACTATTTTAACTCTATACATATCTAAAAATTTAAATGCATATATAAATAAGAAATACCATATAAAAATATATATTATATACTATATATACTACTTATTCTCGTTTCATTGCAATTGAATTGCCTATATATACCACATAGAGATTGTATATAGAATGAGTAGTATTCTATAGAAAAGAAAAAATGAACATTTACATAAATAATAAATATAAAAACGTATAAAATATTTCTATATAACAGTCTATTTTTGCAAATTTATATCATATTTTTAGACAAAGAAAAAAAATGCATTAAGGTAATAAAATATGTTTAATATATATTTTACAATGTTATTTGATACTAAGGATATATTAAATATTTATTATTATTGTTAGTTTATAATATAAACGCACTGTAAAACGTTATATGCGTCCGATATAACTTTTTTTTTCGTTAAATTTTTTATGTTAACAATACATTTTAATTTGGTTTAAAATTAACCTTTTGGTTTTTTCGCAGAATTTCTTTTTATTATTGTGTCTATAATATTTACTATCTGCCTAATCAACAGAGTTATTTCGTTTTTATTAACAAAAACTTCATATAAATTATATTTTTGAAAGTATAAACAAAACCAAGATGGATGTTAAAAAGCAAGTGTAAACAAATTCTTTTCTATAATAACAGAATTCATGTTGCAAAAGTCTATCAAAACTGTACTTAAACTATGCTGATGAAAAATTGAAAGAAATTATATATACAAAACAGATATGAACCTACTTATACACTGGTATTACTATGTATAAATCGTAGTAAATTTGTTGAACATGTTTTTACAATAATAAAGATTGCACACAAGATAGATAAACATAGGTGAGGGTAACATAAAAATCATTGATAACGATAACACGACGGTTATATGAAAAAAAAGGTTTATTCTAGAAGTGGTTTGAAGCAAGCATATAATCGTGGCTCTATTTTACATATGCGGAAAAAAACTATTCATATAAATAAGAAAGTATTAATTTGTATTGTATATTTATGAAATTAAAATTAATCATATATATTTACAATATATGGAAAATGCACCAACAGATTTTCGCATAAATTCTGTTAAATGTTAAAAACTACAACCTCTGTATAAGTTACAGATTGATGTGAAGCTTCATTGTTCCCATTCACCAAATGATAAAATTCAAATCACAATGTTTCCTTATATACAATATATGTATATATTTCCTTTATTCATCGATCGATTTTATGATTTTTAAAAATATTTCCCTATAATAACATTGTTATTTTAACTATTTTAAATAATATATTCTATACATTGTTGTCTTATATGTTGTGTACATTATCTTATATACGTTATATATATATTAAACATATGTAAATGTAAATATATAAAGATTATATATTGTTCATATATTAAATGTAATATAATAATAAGTAAATAATGTAAAATGAAACTTAATATATAAATTCAATATAATATATAGTTTTGCAATTGTTATTATTATTATACTTGAAGTTTGAAACTTGTATATTAATACCCATGATATACAATTTATATATGGTATATGAAATTGTTTTGGTGGAGATTTCGATTGTTCTTATTTTTACATATAATATATATATGTGTTTGTATTATATAGACTGAAATAATATTAAATGAAATGATTATTTCTATATATTTTAACTATATATGGTATATATGGTTTTCGTTTTATTATATACAATAATACATATTCCATATACACAATTGTAATAATTGATTGTTTAACAATATATTCCTTAATCTGGATTATATATACTTTTGTATTTATAACAAGCTATATTTATATAAAATATATATATATATATATGTGAATAGAGAAAAACTTTACTAAAATAGTTTTTCATCAATCAAACTAACTACACTTTTATGGACGTGTTGAATCGAAAAAGATGAAAACTTTAGTGAAGTTAACTTGTTTAATCTTCATCATTTTCATTTTTTTTTTTTTTTCGCACTCACATAAACATATAACTTTGAGAACGTATATATCCAAAAATGTATTATAGTTAAAGAACATATATATATATATATTAGAGATATAGTGTTATATACCTATATCAAAACGATTTTTTTTTGTGCAAAAGACAAGTATTCTCGTTTATATATTGTAGAAATATACTATATATTGAAAATGATTTGTAGCTCATTGAATATCAGTTTTTATATATATTATATAAATATAGATATAGAAAAAAGTAAAAGAAGATATAAACTCGGTATTAAGATAAAAAATAGGAAAAATAAAAAAACTTGTACCTAAACTAAACAAAAAGTTTATATAAATTTTTATATATACAATAATAACATTTCAGTGTTTATAATAAGGCATGCATTTTCCGACACTTTTATAGCCACTTAAAAAAAAAATTATATCTTATTAATAATCTTTGTATATTATTATATAACTATATATACAATTATAAATATCCTTACCATATACAATAACAAACTATATTGAAATATATTAACTTTTTATCTATACAATAATATACAGAGTATAGCCTATTTGCGATACACATATATTAAATATATTTAACGAAAAGTATTTACAAAAGTATGTGAAGAAATGTATATATACTACAGTTTTTTGACGAATTATTTTTATTTATAAATATTTTAAAAAATTTTATGAAAAATTTGTTGTTACAATAATAATAATAAAAATAAATCATAAAGATTTGATGTTTAAATCTTTATAAAATGAAATTTTAATAATACCAAAGTATCTTATAATATGTTATTATATTGTATATAAACAATAAATCGACAGAGATTGTTGTGAGGATATTTGAAAAATTCTGGTAAATATACCAATTTGTAAAAGCCATCATTAAATTGCTCATTAAATAAAGATTAGAATAATTTCAATAGAATTTTTTTCATATTTTTCATATAAATATAATAATGTACAATATATAGAAATTGCTTTTTATTATTTTTAATATCTTCATTAATATTATATATTTTCCAGTTATTTTTCTTAAATATAATAATATTACTACTACTACTACTACTACTACTACTATTATATATAATATATTTATTTAACAATACAAGTTTCAATTTTCAAAATAAAATAAATAATAATATGTATATATATAGTCATTTGTTGGTTGGTAGGTTTTAGGTGTATACATATATATATATATTATAAATGCCATTTTCCAATAATACTTCTTTATAGTATAGTTATATATTATATATTGTAGAATTCATTCATAATAAATACAATTTATATTGCCGATGGCATGAAAGTATAACACAAGTATACACAATAACTGAGTATAAGTTTATTATATATACCCACACACACATACACACACACACACTTGCACGGAAAATATATGAAAGGATAACGAAAAATTCGTTGACTACTTATATAATATAAATTTATTTATATTTCTTGTTTTGTTAAACAATTCATATATATTATTTATGTACATATACAAATATTATACAAGTATGAAAAAATGTGTTGAGTCAAATCACGTTTTTCATATATATTCAATATATATATACAACACATTTTGCAATTATTTGTATACAACAAATATAACCAAACATATACCATATTTCATGTTTTTAGAAATTATTTTTCTGATGACTCAATAATACAATTCTTTGCCATTTAAAATATATATGTATCTAAAAATCTATCTATAGCTAAATAAATATATATATAGATAATTATATATATATATATATATACGGAAATATTTACCAGAGCTTTATTATTGTCAGGCCATTGATTTATTTGAAATGGACCAAAGCTCCCTTCTGTATATGCATATCTATGTATATACGCAAATACACTATTACACAATACATAAATAAAAAGATTATATTGGATTTTCTCGATATATATATATATAAGTAAACTAATGTACAATATATATATTACGTACACGCAGTTAAACTTCACGTATATATAGTGTTATACATTAAAATACATAAAAAATACGATACATATATATATACCATAATATTAAGTATTGAGATGATGTTAATTATAATTTGAAAATTAACTTAATTGGTGTTTTTATATATTGTATTATATATATATATATAAGTTGAATATACAATAAATATATAAATATATGGAATTATTTTGATGACAACATAAGATTTTGCTTTCTAAAATATATAAGTAAATTCGTAAAAGATTTGTATTTTTGTTACTATAGATCCCAAAACTTTCCTAACATTTGAATTAAAGAAAAATTCTATATCATAATATGAACTACGTATAGAGGAGGGTTCAACGTTTCAGTCACTGTTTCGTTCATTTCGTTCAATCTCGTCTGGTTCCTGAGATAATGTAAGAAAAAATTCATATATGAAGTGTTAATAATACTTGATATTTTGCTGTTCGTTCTACAAATTAATTTTTAATTTAAAATAAAATTACATTATAATGTTTCTGCCATAATGTTTTATATGGGATATCGAATCAGGCTCTATCGTATGGAATATTATGTTCCTAATGAGCTCTTATAAGAAATCGATACGATGGAAATTGTTTGGACTAGCTTATCTGGAAACTTGTAAAACTTATACAATTACAATAAAAGTGTATACAAATAAATGTATATAATAAATACGAACGTTTGCCTATTTATAAAAAACGAATATACTCGTAGGATGAAATTCTGGATTATTTATAACTTTATAATTTTTGATTTAATTGCGATAAAACGTTGTACGTATACATTGTACATTAAATGATAATAAAACATACTATGAGCCTAGCTAGATTTCAATTTAATGAAGAAATAATAATAATAATAATAATAATAATAATAATATTAATATTAATATGAAATTAAGAAATAACAAACAATAATATACTTACTTACTTACGCCATGGCATTATAACTCAGGTGCGGTTTTAGCCTTCTCCAACACGCTTCTTAAAACCTGACCTATCCGCAGTCAATGTCTTCCAATCCCGATTTAATGATCTGTATATCACAGTTTACTGCATCTAGCCATTTCGCCTTAGGTCTTAGGGCTCTCCTTCTATACCTTCTGGATTACCATTCAACAGTTTTTTTCGACACATGCTCCTCCTCCATGCGTTATACTTGTCCAAGCCATCTTAATCTATTGATTGTTTTGACAATATTTGGTTGACCGTACAACTTGTATAATTCAAAATAAACAATAATATATTGTATTTTAATTTTGCTCGTATAAAAATTTGTTATTCACTATATATACACGCAATAAAATCGATCAGATGACGGCGATGGTAATATTAATCGGAATTTAACTTTATCGTCATTTGGGCGAGTCTACCATATAATAAAACATACCAACTGACACAAAGTGTAATCCACAAAAATCTTTAAGCTACAATAAATTTAAAATAAACTAAACATAATTTCTAGTTTTATCTTTTTTTTTTTTTTTTTTACTTACCTGACAGTTTTCCGTTTGTTAATAAATATAAGTAAAATTTGTTTTGTTTTGTACATGTATAATTTTATAATACAATACATAGCCTATTTGCGTATATATTGTATGAAAACCTTTTCTAAATAAATAAATAAATATACTAAATATACATATATGCGAAAATCGTATATATATAATAATATTATTGTGCCTTCTTTTATAATAAATGTCATCCAAAATAACAATAATATTTCAATGTGTATTTCAACAATTTAATAATATATACATATTATGGATTGGATGGTATAATAAAATGAATGTCAAATAATTGGAAAACTTAAGAAAAGGGTCGTTTATTGTAAGCAGGAATTCTATAATTTCATATATAACATATATAACTTATAAATATTTTTATGGAAAAATAATATTTTGTTCTTAAAATCTTGATATAATTTGGGAAATAATAAAGTGCCGCAGCAACAATTTTTTTGAATATTTGTTATTTTTATATAGGGTGATTTTTAAAATATGTATATGAAATGCATATTTTCTAACAAATATTTTACAAGTAAAATAAAACGTACAGATAATCATCCATTACCCCACAGAGTTTTCATAAGATTTTGTAGATAGAAATTGTAGGAATTTATCTCAAAAGCTATATTTTTTATCTCTTTTCACTGTGATTTGTTGTTTGTGTAGCTGTGTGTTGTTGAAGAGGCTTTGTGCTATGTTGCGGGAAGAATTAACTTTTCATTTTCTAACAAATAAGTATTAGCCCGGGATAATTTCCTGTGAACGTTTAACACTTCAACCAGAATAATAATAATTAGAATTTTATTTTAAAAATTTGTGTACAGCACTTTTTAAGTTTTATTTCTGGTTTTCGGTGAAATATTGAACCGATAGAATGGGCTAGCTGTAGTACACAAAAATTATTTTCAAAAAAATCAATTTAATCCTTAATGTTTTGAAATAAAATAAAATAAATTAAATTAAGCAGTTTTTGTTTTTTTTTTTATCAACTTTAAATTTCTATCACACGTAAAAACAACACCCTGTATAAATTTATTAAATTTATTAAATTTATTAAATTATCAAATGTTTATTTTTGTAAGTAGTTCTATACACAATACAATAACATAATGTTCAAAGATAAAAAAAGATACTTCAACAAAATTACTGCGCGTCATACAAATATTTCCTTTTATCTATATACTATATAATATAAATATACGAGAGTATACTATAACTTGTATATACTATAATATAAGTATAAAAATAAAAATAAAAAAAACTAAAGTCAACATATTTCGAGTATTATATACTTGAAAAATTAACTAAAGTTGATATTTCTTTTATAAATAATATATACTGGGAGTTAAAAGTTTTTCAGATTTTTATTTGAATTTTTTTTTTTTTTTGTAATAAATACAGAATGTGTGTACTTATAATAAAGTACATATAGTGTATACAAAATATATATAGTATATATATATATATATACTGTAATATTACCTACATAAAAGAAATATTTACATTACTATATATACAGGACAAAGTGCGCGAAATGAATGACTATTTTTCTTTATTCAACATTATTTTATAATATAGTTTTTTACTAAAATTAAACAACAATTATTTATGATTTTTACATGTTGCATTTTTAGTATATTATTTATTATATGATAAAAAAAAACTGGTTCAGAGTGGTGCTTTATATTATATAGTACAGTGAGGGAATATACATTTATATATATAGAAAACGCTATTTCTATATAATTCGGAGTAATATGAATTCATGATTTATAATGTAAATAATTTTCGTTTATATATATAAACTCTTAATTTAAAACAAAAAAAAAAGAAGTTTATATATTTAGTAAGTAAATCATAAATTTTACCCAAATTATTTTTCATTAAACCAAATTCTTTAAATTGATTATAATATATGAAATATATATATATATATCATATAGACAAAATTTGTTGTACGTTATCACACACACACAATATATATGTATACAGCTTTAGCTTACCACTTCATAATATTATTGTAAATATATACTTATGTGTGTATACTCATCATAATTTATTGGATGGTTTTAAATTCTTTATTCCGATGAGAATAAAAGATGGGATCCTTTCGATATGATATGCATATAAATTCATATAAATTTCCTATATATACAATATGTGGTAAATGAGTTTTCATAATATAATTATATATAATATATCATATATTTGTATGTATGTATATATGATAAAAAACGATTATCAACTTTTTTGCAGACATTCTTATGACCAATTAATGCTTACTATATATAAATTTTTATGTAGATAATATAATGAACAGTTTCATTTTTGCCATCATTGTCATATTCATTCATTTATACTCCAATATATATAATATATATATATGATATAAATGTATATAATCCACACATATTTTTCATTTACACTTGTTTTCATACAGATATAGCATATATATATATATGGTATATATTTTGTATAATCAACTATTAATATAATAACTCTCTTTTTTTGCTATATATATATATATATATATATATTCTAGATTCCATTAACAAAATATGTCTGTGTATATATATATATTGCATGTATAATATACTATATAGAATAAATGGGCTTACTTGTTATAATTGCTTTAGTATGACTATTATATATTGTATATTTTATCCATATGTACTCGTAGATATATAATATGAATACACATATATATATATATTGTAGATATAGATGCGAAGGATATGATATTTTAGTATAAATATTATATACTATATAATAATGTAGTATATAAATAAATAGTATATATAAAATGGTATATGGTTAATAACATGTTATGAGATAATTTTATGTATATAATACATTTAATATATATATATACATTTATATGTACATACCACCAGATAACAGATATATATATATATAACAGCATATCATGAATATTATATATACAAAAGAAATTATTAACTATATATATATATATACATTTAGAAATATAATTTCCTTTGCGTCGTGGTGTCAAGTCAAAATAATAAAAACATTTTTGTATTATATTAATTATATAATATATATACTTAAGTATACATATATATGTACATTGAAAAGTATATAATATACTAATTTTATTATGGTATATGCATATGTAAAAAATTTTCTTAATTTTTTCCTTTGAACATTTTCATATATTATATTATAATGGAATATATTTCTATACTATACTACAATATATAAAACTGAAATTTGATAATTCATTTAGTTCTTTATTATATTATTATATGCACGCACATATGTATATGGAATACTAATACATTATTAATATAATATAAAGAAAAAAAAAAAAAAAGGAGTTTTAACATTCCCATTTTATACAAACAAAAAGATATAAATAAAATTTTGTAGAAATAAATGTCATTTATATGTTTACGAGTATATAACATATATGAAAAATATGTTAATATTATTTAAATTAATTTATCTAGATAGAGCTTCGAAAAATTAACTATAATTATATAATATTAGAATATATAATGTAGGATTACGCAAACAATGTTCCGAAAATATTATGCCGAATTGTGTTTGATTTAATTTTTTGCATATGCAGTTGCTAAACAAATCATCATGTGTGTGTGTGATTGTGAAATAAAAATTAATGCTTTGTGTTGATAAAAATATAATTAATTACTATTAAACAGTTTAAATCTCTTATCACATTTATAAAAGAACAGCATATACAAATTTGTAAATTTATGTACACACTAAATTTTCCAGAAAATCAGTAATTATCAATTATAAAATATACTAATGGAAAATTTGCCAATTAATTATCAATATTATTTTGTGGTATTAATTTTCATTGTGTGAAAAAATTGTCTTTACATTTTACAGTGTGTGGGTGGTGGGATGTATCGAATAGCCCATTATTTTTATTTTTTTTTTCTGTACCATAAATTCCTTATTTTTATAATACATAGAAAAATTAACAACTTATCTTTTCCAATATGAAATATAAGTATAGCTATACAATATCAATTTACTATAGATTATATTTCACGTGCTATATATATATATATATTGAAATTACCTATATTAATTATATTTATATATTGTATATGAAAATTGGTATAAGAATAAAAATTAATTATATATTATTTGTCAAGGATTAGGCTATAAGTTGTGATTTAATAATAAAAGGGTTGAAATTAATGGTGGTTTATATACAATTTTACATATAAATTAATTTTACGTAAAAATGATTATATAATTTCAAGTAAATATATATAATAATCAATACATCATGGATTATATTACAAATAATATTTTATATTAGATGTATCGCATCCTCATCTCATCGTTAACATTGTTGTAAATTAATTTATATGTTTCATATATAATATTGTTACAGTGATCGATATAACTATATATATATTTAAGCTTAATTTAACACAGAGTAATTATACGTATACACATATTTATATTATAAATAATAAATTAGATGGGATAATATTTCATTTGAAAACCGATACATTTATTGTTTTAATTGAAAAGAAGAAGAAAAATAAAAAACCAGAGGTGTTTAATTGAAATTTTTTTTTCGAAGCATATTTATCTCATGCAATATATATATATATAGTTTATTAGTTGTAAATTTAAAATATATCAGATGGAAACTTTTCGAATTGTATGCCCCCAGTTGGTACGATAAGGTCAAAATCATAATTAAATTTTTAAAATTATCTGAAATAGCAAATTTTTAGACTATAAATCTATTATTATTTTTACACAAAAATATTATATATTATAATATTTTTGCATGTTAAGAAGTTTTCTGCGAATATATTATGTAGCTACGAATGATCTTATATAATATATATATATATATAATTTAAAATATTATATTTACATATATATTGTACATAGAAATATAATTTACTTATAAATTTTGTAAACTGATATAATTTAATTTTATAATTATAAATCATAAAATAAAATTGATATCAAACCAATTTTATGGTATAAATATTTATCATTTCGATTCTTTATTTTCTGTTTAATTTATTTGAATACATATAACAGCATAGTGTAATATACACACCAATTTGTATACAATATATATAAATATACTAGCATATTTATTTTCTTCATACTACATCATATAATCTAATATATAAATACAAATAAAATTCGTTTTAAATTTAAATCGGGTAAAAGTTTTAACTTTTGTAACTATATACCTACCTATATAAATTTGTAGGGTAGTGTGGAGTAATGTTGCAAATTTTTACTATTTGTAATTTTGCTTGAAGCAATGTCGCCGTTAGACTACAATTTAGAAATATATATTTCGTCCATAAGATTTTGTTCGATTTTGTTAAAATAGGCCACTGCAAGATTATCTCCCATATGCGAAAAGATTTGAATTTATTTGCGTAGTAATTGATTCGGTAGTCGGTAACAGTGCACCGCATTCGTAACATTGACGTGGCGCTCTATACGCTATGTCTATAATTTTATTTTCATGAATTATTGAAAAATAAATATTATACGTTTGTGTCTGTGTTTGTATTATATAGTTAGATGTTATTTCCTTCCATAGATTTTGTTTTTATTTTATTTCATTTTATTTTCAAAAACTCAATTTGGCGTGAAGAAAGCTATTATTCATTCAATAGCAAAAGAAAAATGTTTTCTCCATATATGGTTTTCTTTGAAAGTTTTATTATATAATATTGTGTGCATTTAAAAAAAAAAAAAACCCACTCAGAAAAAAAGTAAATGAATGAAGTAAAAATTTATATAATACATAAAATAACTATATATAGAGATATGCATTTATATATATATATATATATATATTCATGTACATATGCATATACAGATTAAATATAAAACTGACAAAAAAGGTATACCGTATATATATATATATATCTAAATAAATATATATTTATATTATGTAATATGTATATACACAACTTTATTAAAAGATATGATCCTTTGTATACTTTATTTTTTTTATTTTTTTTGTATACACTCGTATGATGATGATGTGAGTACATATTATTATATTATATGGCCATATGTGGTATCAAATAAAATTTATATTTACTGCAATACAGTATTTTATGCAGCAAAATATTTATTATTATTGTATAAAGTTATGTGCTGGAGATGAACTGTACGTATATATATATATATAATGAATATATGTAGCAAATAGAAGCATTATATACATGAATATTTTGTTGTGTACAATATACAATGTATACAACACATACTCAGTGTATATAAAAATATATAATATTATATAATAAATATTAAATAAAAATTTATATAAATATTATTAAATAGACTATATACCTATACAATATATTGAACAATTTCTATATGTTGCTATCAAAATTATTCTTCCCATATCAGCAACAAAGAAAAATGTTATTATTATATTGTATACAGTAAAATGTGTTATGCAGTTGTGTGTTGACTTTAAGAATTTATTAAAAAAAAAATTAAAAATGTGTTTATAAAAAAACTCACAGACTCCATAATATCATGATATATATAATAAAATAGTATATTATTCATAAAATAAATATATATAATATATACAGGACTGTATAATACTGGTAAACTATGCCAAATACTCACCATGCACATTTTGTTGAAATATTAATGTAATCATATCCAGAAATTGTAAAAATTATCTACAATTTTTGAAGTGCTACATGATGATTTTCGGCACTTTCATTTTGTCTTCCACAGTCTTAAAAATCCTATATAAAAAAACAAACTGTGCATGCCAGATAATAATATTTAGATATAGTGGCTGCTAACTCTTATGGCATATAAACACAATTTTATCATAAGGATAATAAATAGTTCTGCTATGTATTATTGGAAAATAACTATAACAAATTTTTGAAGCATTTCTGGCTTGTGTGAATTAAAATTATATAGTATAATCGTATTTTTAGCGACTGCTCTAGTATGTCTGATATTTCTGCCAAGAATGTCGATATACGTTTTTAAAATAATAAAATCAATTTAATAATTTTATAACAAAACATTTTATTTAAAATTTAACTACATTTTTGATTAAACATTATTTATATTCATAATAATATTTTAAATATTCATTATACACCGCACATCAATAAATTATCTTTTCATATTGTAATACATATTACATAGTACAATACGAGTATATATATATATATATCGAGTATATATATATATATATAGCAATTTAATAAGATTGAATTATGATTGTTATTATAATTTAAGTATAATCTATACACAATTAATATTATAATAATTTTTTTTTTACTGAATTATTGAATCTTTAACCATAAAATACGAATTTTATAAAAACATTTTTAAAAACTTGTCATATAACAAAATTTATTATAATAATGTTGTAGTATTTAATTTTATAAATTTCAAAATATTATATATCTAATTAATATGATGTAAAAAAAAACACAATGAATGAAAAAAAAGGAAATTAATTCCTTCAATTGAATGAAAGAGTTTGGAAATATATAAATCTTTTTTTTTTTATATATATATTAATATATTTTAAATACGTATTTTTGTATATTGTATTTATGAAATAAATTAAAAATTGAATAAAATTAACTCCATTCAAAATATTGACAAAATGAGATAAAATGCATGGTTTGGTTATTTTTATTTTTTTTTTGTATAATGATGAATATTAAAAATTAAAAAATCATATTTACGTTATTTTAAAGGTATTTATAATTTATAAAAAAATTTATGTAATTATTGCAAAATATTATTTTATGTTTCGATTGAAATGAGAGTAGACGACACTACACATATTTTATACTCATTTATATATGAAAAAAAAAATATTAAAATGCCAAATTTAATTATTTATAATTTATGAATATTTACTTAATGTTAAATTATAAATTTGTTGAGCAATAATAGACAATTCAACGTCAATTGGTTTTGTATCATCATATAATGATGGTGCTTCACATAATATAGCAATTGTTCCAAATACTGATGCTGCTGAAAATATCCATAAAAATAAGCGATCCATTACCATAGCTACAAATCCCCAATCTTGATCTTCCTATATATATATAAAAAATTTGTTTTTTTTCTATATTAATACGTAATATAATTTTTGTTGTAATAAAAATATATTTTTCACAAGTATATATTTGCATATGAATATTTAATAACTATATTATACTATTATATATAGATATATGTAAACATTAAACAATATAACAATATCAGAGCAATACAGAATATATGTATAGAAAGAGTCTCTTTTGATGTGTTACATTATTTTATTATAGTCGCACATAATTTATATTCATTTTTATTTTTATACTAATATATATATATACTTAATAAAAGATGTACAATATATATGTGCATAGTCTAAGTATAATATTTGAACAAAATGAATCCTTTTCTTATTTTAGTTGTCACGAACTGATTTAAATATATACTCAATATAATAATTGAATGGTATATAACACATATATATAAACATATATATGTATATAAAAAGGAAATTATATGTAAATATGTATTTTAAAATAAAAAAAAATTATCTATTTACATTACATAATGGAAATAATATATATTTGAATTGTATATTATTCTGTATATTTAATATTTTATATAGTAAAATGGTAAACTAAAGGAATAAATGGCAAAAAAAAAATAATATTAATAATAGATGAAAAGGATTTAATATTATTTTTTTAAAACAAAAGTATATGTTATATATAAATTGTTTTAATATTGAAATAGTTTCTATTTTCATTTGACATATTATAACATATACCTATATACATACAATAAATAACAAAATAAAACTATCACAAAAATATTTTCAATTCTAAAACTCAAACATAATTTTCTTTAAACAAATATTGAAATTTTCCTTACAGCATTAAATTCATCCTGTCGTTGAATATGATGTTGAATAAACATAACATTATGAATTGCTTTTTCCAATTCAAATGGATATTTTTTTCTTTCGGCAACATCACTCACCGATTCATTTAAACCAGACATCACCGATGGTAATCCATTGTAACCAGCAAGATTTCCAAGTCCACCACCTAATGCACCCATTAAACCACTAAATCTATATATTATCAAATAAATATAACAATTGTTATATATCTTTAATTATATTAAATAATACAATTACATTAAATATAATAACCACCTATTGGTTGCCGTTGTTGTATGTAAACCATTACAACCCGTACGTCCTTGCATATGTCGTATACTATCCGGACTTGATCCACCCGAATTTATTTGCATTTCAGCTGCTACGGCAGCATTAAATTTCGATTTTTTAACTTTTTTACCATAATTAATTTTTTCAGCCGCTAAATCACGTAGCAAATCTTTTGGTACACGCATTACCAACAATCTTGGTAATATTTTTATACACACTTTTCGTATCCATGGTGGCATTTTATGTGTACTTGGTTTACGATAATGTATATTTAATATTGCTATAGTTACGACCACACTTAAACCAACCAATACCATTGTAAACAATAAATATTTGCCTAACAATGGTAATGCCAATGATGTTGATGGTATAATTTCGGATATCAATAAGAAAAACATTGTTTGTGATAACAGTATACTAATACATAAGGCAATTTTTTCACCCGAATCAGCGGGTAAATAAAATACCAACACCGATAAATATGAAATACCAACACATGGTATTATTAAATTTACTGTATAAAATAGTGTTTTACGACGTAATGTTATATTAAAAAATATATCTATATCAATTATAGTAATGTGTGTAATATAGAGAAATTGAATTATTTTGAAATAAAATATAAATAAATATAAATTAATACAATATATTTTATATTCAATAACCTGGATATGGTTCAGCACAACAAGGATAATATTTTTCATTTCTTTCAGCCGGTACACCTAATATATCCCATTCAACGCTAGGATAAAATTCACGTAAATCAATACCTAATTCAACTCTTGTGTCATCATCTTTTTTCTGATTTATATGTTTTAAATCAATCTAACCATGAAAATATATTAATAACTTTAAAAATTTAATTTATAAATTACATATGATTTGATCTGAGGCGGAATATGTGTTCATTTTATAATTGTACAATAAATAAATTATTAAATATTGTCATGTATATGGTATATTTTTATGGTTTAAATTTTTAAGATACAATTTACCATTTAACATTATTTTTACCAATTATTGTATATAACACAGACCACAATACTCCGTATTCAAATAGTTTAATTTCAAGTAAAATTGAATAAAATTTATATTCTTGAAAACATATAATAAATAATATTAAAATTGAAAAAACCGGAAAATTGAATAAACAATCATTTTTGCGTCGTGCTAATTCATATGTGCATGTTAAACATGAAAAATTAATATCCCATTCATTTTAAATTTTAACGTTATATTATATTAAATTATATATTCCTTTTTCCTTTTTTTTCCATCAAATTCACATTCAAAAGGGTTAAAAAAAAATATCGAATGGATATATTTTTTGCTTTGTTTATTATACATATATGCGTATTGAAAAAAAAAATGTCAATTTTAATTTCTTACCTGATGACCATCATATGACCATGAACCAAATTTCATAAAACACGTTTGTTGATCAAATGGGAAATATCTGACATCAATTTCACATGATGATTTAAAAATGGCTGGGGGTATCCAATTAATTTTACCCGTATAATGAAGAACTGCTTTTGTTAGTGTTGTCACAACATATTCACCGTCAGCGCTTTTATTTTTTGTTTTGTGTTTTTTTTTGTTAATTTTATTTAAACAAATAAATAATAATAAAATAATTATATAGAATAAAAAGCAATTTTGTAAACAGAAAGAAGCCTATGTTTGTTTTACAAAAAATATACACCTTAAATCTTGCACTCATTAAAACAATAAATTATATATAAAATTGACTTTGTGGTATAATACAATATATTAAATGATAATTGAAAATTTATTATTTGTAGAAGAAATTCTGAACACTATTATAATAATAAATCATTGAAGTTTACGAATATATATATATGGCTATGTATAGAATAATTAAATAATTTCATTTAATATATTAAATTATATTTTATGAGTTATGTATTATTCGGTGGTATTAGTGTGCGTATATATAAATAAGGAAACTATCTTATTGCATATATGCTGACACCATTAATTGTAATATTGGTTACAACTGCAATTAAATTGTTTCCTTATAGTTTATGCAATTATTTAAAATTTTTATTTAATTATCCGGATTTTACATTGTTAATTTTTTTTATATTTTAAATTAAATTATGCTAAACCAAAATTAAAAGTACTTGTAATAGAAAATACAAATTATAATAAAAATTTTAAATATTTAACTTAAAAATAATTTATCCAAATAAATAAATGATTAAAAACTTATAGTAATATTATTAATTAAGTAAAAATAAATAAATAATTTACTCACTTGTTATATAATACTATATCTGGTAACCAAATATGTTCAGATGGTACATATAATTCAGTTACTCCACCATATTCAGATGGTTCCCATTTAAGTTTATAATCTTGCCATTCCTAAATAAATTATTATGTGGTTACAAAATTCATTGGAATACATATCATAGTGATTTTTTTTTATAAGCGTATCAGAGACAGAATTCTTATAAATAAACCCCGTGTAATTTACATACAAAATTTTTCAATATTTTCATACTGAAATATTTCAGTTAAATTACAATTTGTTCGTTTATGGGAATCGTTTGACTATAAAGAATTCCACCTCTGTGAAGCGTATTATTTATTATTTTAAATAAAAAATTACAAAAAACTTAATTAATTATTAATTATATACGCTTACATGTTCTAACCATATATTTGTTGTTAAAATTTGATCCTTTAAGTTCTGCAAAAATAATAATGTTATTAAAATTTATACATTACTAATAATTCAATTTATTTTCTCATTAAAAATTTATTATACCACCATATAAATAACAATTTAAATTTATAATAATCCAATTTTATTTAGTATACTTTATTAATTTTAATGACTAGTAAAATATATAAATAAAGTTATGTTTTGTAATTTTAAATTTGAATGGTAAAAAAATTGAAAATATCTATAATTTAGAAAAACCATAACCATAACATTAAAAGAGTAATAATAATTTACTATTTTATTACATTTTAATGTCGTACTTTATTTTATAAATAATATAATTTAAAGCTTGGATATATTATATGCGGAGTATATGTGAATTGCAATGCAATTAAATAAATATATATAGTATTTGTAATTAATTGAAATTAATTATATGAAGTAATTTTATTGTAAAATATATGTAATAATATTTATTATCGCTATAGAGGAATACACGATAACAATAAGAGGCATGTCTCCGGCTCTGTGTCTCTTTTGTCTATGTGTCTCACGTGTAGTAGCTTTGTTGTATCAAATATTATTTTGTCAAGTTGATAAATGACTTTCATTGACATTTTATAACACAATATTCATTTCTCAATTCAATCATTTGCCAAAAATTAATTTAGTTCAGCGATTTTTGGTATAAAAAGTACTGGATAATTTTCAGATTAATGACATATGCTCCCTATAAATAACTATATAACGATCGGCTTTTTAACTCATAAAATAACATTTTTATATTATTTGTAATTTCAAATTCAGTTAACTTTTTAGAAAATTTGGATAATAATATTCTTATAAAACATATACTACTATACATTCTGGATTATTAAGTTAATATACTACAAAACATGTACTAAAATTTATTGTTTATGCAAATAATATTTTAGAGAAGTTTTTTGTGTACATATTATAAATAAAGTAAATTTTCAAACATTAATTATACAATACATAAACAATACAGATAGATACATGCAAATGTATAAGTTACAATAAGAATATTATATGTAAGTTAACGGAAAGATATTTCATATCATAATTATTCTAAAATGATAATTAAAATATAACACGAATTTTAGTTTCCAAATATTATATACTTTGACGTTATTATATATTACATAGCCAGCAATTTGTTTTGTCTACAATATACTCGTATAGTTTTATTTATATTATATATAATGCTTTTATTTTCACATACATTAACACAAACCTATAGTGTATTGTATATTATATATTTTAAATAATATATAATATACAATTTTAATATATATGGTATCTTTTGATAATAAAATTTATATAGAAATTCTATATAAATATGTATTTTATATATATATGGTATACATTATGTTTAGCTAAAATTGCAATTTTATTATTTGAAAATTTAATTTCAATAAATATTTAAATAAATGGTTGGTTTCTACTATATAAAGTTAATTTATTTATATGTATTACATATATATAAAATATATACATAATTCACAAATACTATATTGTATATATAAAGGGTGAACCAATTAGAGAATGGTATATGCTAAATTTGCGCTGCAAAATTTATAGAAACTTATTATTGTAAAATGTGAAAATGTAACGATTTGGCTACAAAATTTTTATTTAATTTATATTATTATATAATATTAATTTACTGCCACACATCGTATTATTACATATTATTTTTGTGAAGATCTAATATGACAACTACGACATTTTTTATCCGAAAATTATATAGGAAATATAAATGCTTTGCGTTTCATAAAAACCAAAAATTATCTATACCTCAAATTGGATATACCTCATGTATTGTATATAACATACCAGAAAATTTATAATAAATATATATAGTCCATGTACATATAAATAAATAAATAAATAAATAAATAATATAATGTGGTTAAAATAACTTTAATTATTGAACATTAAACACATTATGCACAAGAGAATCATTAAAAATTTAAATTCACCATTTACATATACTCGTAAATATTCCTACATTAGTATTCAGTGTTTGTATATTTTATTTGATGTGGGATATAAATATTATATTTTCCAATTATAAAATTTATGAATAATTTTCAATATACCGAAACAATGTTATATATAAAATAAAATAAAATAAAATAAAATTTTTCACTTACTAAATCTATAAGTTGTGATAATCTTAATCCTAATTTAACTAAAACAGTTTCTGTATTATTACTGACGGGACGAATTAATCTATTATAATTACTTAATAAATCATCATATAATCGTTTTGCATCGGGATTACAAATTGTTATTGTTATTAATTTTATAAAAACAAATAATATAATAACAATTTTTTTCATTGTTAAACTATATTTGCAGAAAAATCTTTTATTTATAATACAATTTAATTTTACACTGGATTTTGCACTATGTAAAATTTTTTTATTACATTTTAAAATAAAGAACACACCAAAAATTTTCCATTATTTTGACTGTCTGTTGAAAAAAAAAAAAATAAAAATAGAAAAACTCACAATTTCACATAAATGGAAAACAATAAAGAAAAACCAACAATTAAGTATAATATAAAAATTATATATTTAAGTATTTTTTTGTATATATATAGTTAAAATATTGCACCCAACAATGGCGTTGAAATATTTCACATATAATTTTTGTATTTTACTCTTTTTAATAAACCTAAAATTTGTATTTGGATTGTTTTTTTTTTTTTTTTTTTTCAAGATTTATTTTGGAAAAAAATTTATCTCACATTTTCCACACACAAAATTGCAAAAATCAATGAACAAGCGCATGCCATTTTGTATACTGGATCTTTTACATAGCAGCATCCTAGTTTTGTATCATGGATTTTATCTTATATATATATATAAATATTTATAATGTAATATGTATGTGTTTGTTATATACATTAGTATATTGTATATATTATATGAAATAGAATCCTTGTATATACACAATACACATATATATTTATTAGTCCATGGAATTTAAAGGAAACTGAGGAAATTTTTACTTTTTAATAAAATCTGATATATATCTTGTGTATATATTTTATTTGTAAAATTTTTATGTAATCATATGGTACACTATTATTTTAAATATGTATCTGTTTATATACTGTATTCTATGGTATATAATGTAGATATTTGTTTACATGTAAATATATATGATTGTATGTTTTTTTGTTGTTTATTATGTGTATTTGACTTATTTGTATACGAAACTCATGTTATGTATATCATTATTGTAAATTTAACGACAGTATTCCCTTTTATTTTTCTGTATGTCGTCATGTCAATTTGAAATGTGTACGATAAAAGTGCATATTCAACAACCGAATGATATTCAATTTGAATTTAATGAAAGAATATTACAGAATATTATGAATAAAATCAGTATTTAATTTATCTTAGTTATCTATACAAATATACGAGTATATATTTTGTATATTATATTTAATCCTTTTAAAAAATATTTATTAACTCTTTGAATGCCATATACAGAATATAATTATTTATTTACTAATGGAACACTTATTTTGTAATAAATTTTTATTCTCATAAAATAAAATGTAATTATATTATTATAGAATTTACTGTGCAAAATTTATATTTGAAAAAATATATGTCTTTTTTTTGGTAAATTATTGGTTGTGTAAATTAATTTCCGGAATTCGACAACAGTTGATACCATTTGGTATATAAAGAAAACAAAACTGCTGGTGATAGTAATATATTTTGTTTGTGAAAACTAATAGTAAACATATGGACTATAAATAATATTATGTTACGAATGGTTTCAAATGTCTTGCTTTAAATTTACGACCTTAAGTTAAGTTAACTTAAATTCCTTTACATATATATATGTATTAATAATAAAATTGACAATATTCTACGGAAAATATCCATGGTGATACTTACTCATTATCAAAAAGAAGTTATGTTGATTCATCGTTTACGTGCACATGTTATAACGATGTATATATATAAGAAATCATCATATAATTAAAGTATATATATATTATGTGTCCATATCTGATATATATATTGAAATATTAAACGTATACGGTATATAAAAAATTTATATTATGCATTCTTAAAAGAAAACAGAAAATAAATTACAATTATACAGAAAGATATATATATTTTCATTCTTGAGATAGATATTATAATATAAATATATAGGAAAAATTAATTTAATTTGAAGTATATATACAATACTGACATTTAAAAACAATATTGACTTTCAAAAGTTCTATATGTAAATGTATACTTGTGTATAGATATAATTCGTTTCTCTATCTATACGCTGTGCGTATATATTTGATATGTATAAATATTGGATGGAGGAATTAAAGATCATCGTTTTCTTTTGTAGATGTCGTAACTAATAAATATTTAGATGTACATTTGATAATGTATGTATTTTAAATCATACTTAAATCTATAGCTACAAATAATTTAGTATAAAGATATTGAATGCAATTATGGTGGAACATTCTTAAGCCACCCGTTGTATATTTTTATTATATATATATATATTGAACCTTCGATCCACGTTATAATGTGTATATATATATATATAGCTATAAAAGGACTTTAATAAATGGATCGCTTCAAAATAACTATAGATTTATTTTTTGTTATACATAAATATAATTAAATGATGACTTTTAATTCCCTTACGCAATTTAAAAAAAAAATACATTCTCATCTCAAAAGTTTACAGACATTTTTGTTAATATTCTATAAGATACATGTATAAATGTTTATCTATCTATATACCATGGTATGTATATAAAGAATTTTTCCATTAAAATAAAAGTTATAATTTTATTATTATATTTCATTATTCGAAGCGCAGGTATAAATATGTTTTATTTATATGTAAATTCAGTAAACTGTCTCCACATATATATATATATATATAGTATATATTTGATAAAGCTTAAAATGAAAATATATCATTATGTATTTGTGTATATATGTTATAAAATTAATCCAACATTGTTAAATTATATCAATTAATTATATACGCAATTGATTAGAAATGATAGATATACGACATACATTTTAACGTATATGTTTAAATATGGATTGTCTAATATAATAATATATAGATAATTCACCCAATTCATGTACGATATATATATATAGAATAGATAGATATTTTATATGATAATATGTATGTGTATATCCTTCTATGGGTAAATATATGTCGTATGTAATTATTATATTGTATATTACAATAAGAATAAGTAAACAGTTCTTCGAAAATATATGTAACTTTACTTACACATATAAAACCCATAATATTATATTCGTAACATAAATTCAATTAAAATTATATGTAAAATGTATATATAATGTATATATATGGTATATATAATATTAAGATAAATTTTAATTTAAATAAATTGGATAATATGTGAGAATTTCTGTTCGAAAATATTAGAATAAATAATTTAAAACATACACGACGAGTATATTTAAAAAGCTTTACGAAAGCTATACACGAAATATATAAGTATAATTATTTATAGAAAGTTTAAGTGTATTTAAATTGTATATATTTATATGTAATCTATATATATATATAATTATATATATGTTTTCTATAGTTATTTTACGATGAAATGGTAATAATGTGTATAATTTTTTATTGCATTAGGAAGTTAATTCAATATAATTTTGTTATTTTATTTATATAATATATATACGTACGCAATCGCTATACATATTATATAATGAAATAGTCAATTACTTATTTAATGTTTTAAAATATATAATATGAATAAAATATTAACAATTTGTTGAACCAAATTCGAGGATTTTGTTAATATTAATGCATATGGTTTTGTATTTATGTAAATGCATATATTTATATATATATAGTTAGTTTAGTTAATTAGTTCTATACATACGTAATTACATATATAATTTCATAAATTAACCAAAATTACTAAATATTTATAAAAAAATTAATGTATGTTATCATATTATATTTTTCCATTTCACCTTGTTAAATTTTTTAGTATATTTTTTCAAATATAAATGATTTCTATCCAAATACACCTATACAGATTGGATATATATGGAATATATATATATATTTATACGATATATATATATGTAATTAAAATGAATAAAGTATTCTTGACATTGTGTTAATTAAAAACAACACCCATCGTTCATTGTGTGTGCATAGAAAATCTGTTAAGTGTTTTTATAAATACAAAATTTTTTACTAGTACAACTTTCAAACCACAATTGCGTGTAAAAAAAAAAATTGTTTTTATATATACAAACATTTTTTGTTTTTTTTTTATATGTAAAACAATAATGAGATGTTTGGTCAAAAAATTCTTGGGAATTTTTAAGTTAATTAAAATGAAACGTTTGAAAACTGAAAAGTAAATTTTTTGTCATAGCCTTGTATTAGTACAATGATTTCATCTCTATCTTCAATATATTATATCAACTTTTGATGTCTGAAATAATGTCCTTATATAATTTTTGACAAATGTATATGAAGAACAAGGATATTGGTAGAGCTGTGCAATATTCAAATTCACGAGATGTTTTACCTTAATTCAAGTCATTTTTTTTTTAAATATATGATTATCAAGCCAACGTTTTCTTTGGCATTTGAAGTATTATAGGTAAGATTCACACGGTTCTCTTTAACACTATACGCTCAACTCAATAAATGAATGTTTTTGTCATAGAAGTGCAAAACTGTTTATAATTCTTTTATTTTTTTTTATTTTATTATATAATTTTATATAAAATCTAATAGGATTTATTTGTCAATAAATAAAAATATACAGAAATTTTTTTTTTTTTTACAAAATTCATACATGCCGCGTTACGTACGGTTGGTGTTAAGTGGTTGGTGTTAATTAAAAAAATTATATATTTATAATATATAGAATAATTTTTTTTGAATATAATAGAATTTGAAATTTACAGTCGATGATTTACCTTTGACAATGCACATATATATGTTCACAGCACTAGAATATAATTGTACAAATAACCATATAACATAAAATATATAGAATTGATTTTAGAAGGTCACTAAATAATAATATTAATAAAAACGTATATTTAATTATACTTGTACATTCAACAACATTAATTTCGTTATATTAGATATAGCCATAATCTATATCTATTTATGGTATTTTTATGTATTTATTTTCGCATCATTAAAAAATGTAAAATCAAAAATATTAAAAAAAAAATTTATTGAATTAATTTTCATCATCGGCAGTGATTTTATTGATAAATATAATAAATAATATATGCATACGTTAAAAATATATGTTGGAAAAATATACTTTAATGAAAACATTTAAATTAATTTAATAATTTGCATTTTATTATGTAAATAAATCTATATTGTACAAATACAATTACATGATTTATTATATATGTATAATTGTATACATATAAAATTATACGTATATAGGGCAATCCGAGATTGTTAACGTTAAAAGTTGTAAAATATTTAGAAAATTATAAGTTTAAAAAGTTTAAAGTAAAGTTCAAAGTTTTTATGAATTACATGTTATTAGATTTTTAGTTGCTAAAGTTTGACACAACTATAATATATATAAGAATACTATCGTATATTCCAAATGGATGTGTGCATAAACAACTGCTACAAATTATTAATTATATACCTTATATTACACCTGAAATTGAATCACCCTATATATTTAATAAGAATTAAACTAGCCTTGCAAAATCAATATAATTTTTCATTATTAATTTTACATTTTACAATTTTTAACTACTCAATTTAATGATTTTAAAACTTTCATATATAAACTTTCAATATTTTATTAGTTATTTTCTGTACCATATAGTGTATATTTAAATGAAAAATAGATTATTAAACGATAAAGTGATTTTATAAAATCGAATATAATATTTTGTATATATAACATGTGTGTAATAATCAACAAAATATATATTCATATAATATAAAAATATTAGATATATAATATATATATACAAACACACATACACATGTGTATTTCATATACTATAGAAATTATTATCTTAATTAAATAATCTCTATATATATATATATTAATAATAATATATGCACATATAATACTTGAAACTTGAAATTTCCTTTTCAGATATATCTTTGGATATTTTTATATATATTTATGTATGCATGCGTAGTATAAATACTATATAAATGAAAAGTTTTGCTGACAGCATTAATAATAGAACTCATTTATGTGTACATCCATCGTTTAACCTGTCAAAAATTATCAGATCTCTATATATATATGTAATACCATATATAACAATTTATGTAATATATAGATCGTATATTGTAAATATGTATATTAAATACAATTCAAAATGTTATAAAAAGCCTATACCAAGAAATATTTTCTTCATATATTACCTATATACCTAAAACATTATTTATTGTTAACTCTTCTTTATCTATATATACTATATTATTATTACAATATATGTATAATATAGTAGAAATAAGTTTGAAAACTTTAAGACAAGATATTTCATCATATATTATGGTAGATAAAATATGTATATAATATACCACTGTATAACACGTTTATATTAGGTTATTGTGTACGTATTTATAATATATATAATATCAAAGTATATAAATATTAGATATACATTACATATACCTCATATATAGATTGTTATCATATATATATATATTCAATTCAGTCATATATTACTATATATATTAAAACATATATAAATCCTTCATCAAAAACACGTGTCATTTCCTTTAATATTGATATATAATACACACACACACACACACACACACATATGAGGTTTATACAGAAAATATCAATTTCCTCTTAATTTATTATTGATTAGAGCCGATAGTACTAACTATATATAATATATGTGTGTGTGAATATATCCTAAAATTTACCCCTTCTTAGTTGATAATACCACCGCATACATGATAAAAAAAAATAAATAAATAAATAAATAAAGTATTATAAATGTTTCCATATTATAAATAAACCTACTATTTTATTATATGTATCTGTTTGTATACATAAATGACCAGTTCAGTTAGCCATATAATATAAACTCCTAGTTAAATTATCATTCAACATCATGTAAATGTTTATATACAGCTATATATTTATTACTATGTATTTATTACATATATATATATATATATATAGAATTCTATGTACATGCAGGATAAAAAATAATATATACAATGGTGGCTATATAATTTATTGATTGTTTTTTTTTTATTATATTGGTTATATAAATTTTATAAATATATATCATAAATATAGTATTGTAATAATATAAAAATAAAAAATATTTAAATTTCATTTATAAAAATAATTTGGAACCTGAAATAGTTAAGCATGCATATGCTATATGTTCATAGTATAAATACAAACCGAAATTCACTGATATATACTTGCAAAATATTATTTAGTTTACACTGTACTTATATAAATATATTTATCGATATACATATATATATATAGATGCGTATTCTCCCAGTGGGACCGGGACCGGTATGCATGATGATAACATCGATGATTGCCTACTTACTTCTAGTCAGCACCACTCCATTCTTGCAATACTTTCTAGATTACTTTTGTGCAGAGATGTCATTGGTGGTAATAAGTACTTTTTCTCTAGATGAGTTGTTTATGGGTTCGGAATGGGTGAGTTTTTCATGTGTACAAATACAAGTGTATTTTTCATGGAATCGGATTGTGTGAGTTTTTCTTGGATAAGTCTTTTTGTAGAATTTCATTTGAATTGAATGATCTGAAGAAGTGATAATCTGATGGAGGAGCAACATTTTGTTAATAAACGCGGTGTGAGAATTGCTCCCAGCCAAGTGCTTTCCACGTTTCTATGACCGGTTTTGCGACACGCGGCAGAGAATTATATGTAAAACCATTTTGTCGTGACTGGCAAAATTTGGTTGCTTTTCTTGTATAATAATCGCTTTAAATTGATTCGTTGTAGACAGTTTCAATCCATAATAATTTAATAATTCCTTAATGCGGTCTCACCAAATACTGAGACTTACAAATACAATCCACTACTTTTGAAGCATTGAAATCACTCTCTTCTGCACCTTCTTTCAATAATAACAACAAAACTCAACAAATCAGTTTTTTTTTTTTTCCTATAGTACAAAACACGATATTTTCGAAAAACCAAAAAAAAATATATATTGTTTACACTTTTAGCTATTAAGAGAACCACAAACTGATTGATAAACATATATTTACTGAAAACGTTCACAGAAAACAATTTTCAGCCGAAACCGACATCGAAACAAACGATCGTTTCATATTTCTACACCTATGTTATGTACAAAAACATATTTTTATTTATTAACCACAAAACACATATGACACATCAATTTTTCAATAATTTCAATAATTTCTATAATATAAAAATAATGATAAAAACACTGCACCACTACGTACATATGATGGTGGTGTGTGGGACAAATAAATTTATAAACGCACATAAATACTTCCGTGTACTTAAACCAACTTAAACTATAGTTTTATACTAAAATTTTAAAAATATTAAATTTTTACTATATACTTTATTTTGATGTTGTGTATTGAATTATAAAGACTAATAGTTAAAAATTATCAGTTTTTTATCAATTTACGAATGAAATTTAATAATTTCTTAATATTTCTTAATAACAATATTATCCCACAAAATTTCTACATAATTTAAGCATATTTCAAACTGGATAAAATGTGTTTGAAATAATTCAAAGATAAAATATTAGATAAAAATATTGAAAATATATAATTTTTCGAAAAAAAAGGAAGTGAACGTTACCCACACAGTTTATCCTGAATTTAAGCATAGTTCAAGTTGGATAAAATGTGTTTGAAATAATTCTAAGATAAAATATTAAACAAATATATTGAAAATATATAATTTTTCTAAAAAAAAATGTGTAAAAGCAAGCTCGTCAACCTCAGTGCCTCACGATCATATGGGTTTCAACAATTATACCTTTCCCCCAGTTACAAGTAATTTCGAAAAATTATAATAATAATAATAAAAAACAAATTTTAACCTAAATACAATTACTGTTCACTTTAAAAAATGTTAATAACTTATTTATATAAGGTCAGTGCGATATTATACTCTTTAACAATATACTCATGGGTTCGGGGAATGGGTGAATTTTTCATGTTTACAGAACAAATTCAACAAATTCGCTGGTTTATGAAATTAGAACTACAGATAAATTCACTGATAAATTCTTTGGTGATGACTTAATTGATGAGTTCATTGGTGAAGTCATTCATGAAATTGGAAGTAGTTACAATTTATGTATGCATTCATTGAAAAAAATTTGAACTATATGGAAACAGTCCCACTGGGCTATCACTTTTATATACAGTAAAAAGGACGAAATAAACGGATAAATGTAAAAAAAAAAAAAGTTATTTATATATTTATTTACAAAGCCCAAAAAAATCTGTTAGATAATATTTACTTATATTATTTTTTTTTTCATCACCAATCAAAAGATTTTTATTTTAACATTAATTTTCTGAATTTAATATCATTATTTTATTTTCATATAATAATGTAAGTGTATATATGTATTAATAAATGTATAATTTATTATATATATAATATATATATATTTAGTTTTATACGCATGCATACATGCATACGTGTATATATATATAATAATATTCATTCATTCAAGAAAAACTTTTTATTTATTATCAAAGTTAAATTCATTATATTTGAGCAAACAGCTAGATTAACTACATTATGTAAAGTTCTCTATATACTCGTATTATATAATATCTATATACTTTACATATACATATACATACGTATAAAATGTGTATATTTTATTTTATAACAAGTAAAACTTTGTTGTTGCTTTTTATACTGTTTTTTTTGTACAATGTCATTGGGTTTTCAGTAGCATACAAACACTATATATGCGCTATATATATATATGTATACTATTATAATGCCACAACTGCTATATGGTGTGTTTTTTTTTTTTTTTTTTCGCTTATATTATAATGTATAGAATTTATTGTTGAATTGTTGTTGCATTAAAATAGGGAAAAAAATAAATAACCAACAACTAATGGAAAACTTGCAAATATTGTAATTAGGAATGTAAGATAAAATGCCTGTGGGGTATCTCTGTAAACGTAGTAACAAAACGAAAGTAACGGAAAATAAATTTGTTAAAAAATTCTTTTCAAATTATATAATATTTAATATTATATATTTTTACATATTATATATTATGTGTTTATATTTCATATACAAAAATCAACCCATTGCTTTGTGAATGTGTGTAGTATATATTAAGGACATTTATATATAAATATTTTGTTATTTATAACGTATATATACATATCACTATATAAATCTAATGTATTTTTTTAATTTTTATTTTACAGTAAAACTTTGTGCGAAGATTAGCATATATAATTTTCTTACCACTATTACTGTGCTGGATATATAGAGCTGTATAGATTTGGTATGTTATTTAAATTAATTAGCTTATTCAAAATAAAATAAAATTAAATTAAATAAATAAATATATAAATTAAATCCGGTTAAAAGTTTATAAAATAATTTCTCATTTATACTTTTGAATCTAATATATCTATTCGGAATAAATAATGATTCTTTTATAAAATATTATGGTATACATAAAAAGATAGAAAAAGAAGCTCTATGAAATTATATAATGTTTTACAAATTTCAAAAATTTCTACCATTTAAATGGATACAATGTTATAAAACAGTAACTATTTGTAAATTAATCTGAACAAATAAGAAATTAATGAAAACGTTCAAGTATTAGGTAGGATCCATTTTTATTATTATTATTAATTGATTATCAAAGTTTCACTTTCCACTCTACCATCAAAAATCTTATGTCATACATCTACTTTCCATCACTGTCTTCTTATACAAATCCCCATCCAAACTTGTGTTTGGAAAAGTCTTTGGAAGAACTTGTCTTTGACCTTTAATCATTGCTTAATTTTTTGCATAACTATTAAATTTTCTTGTGAAATATGTATGCACACGATAAAACATTTACTTTTACGTTTAAAAATCCATGCAAAATACGTTGGCACAACTTGTCATCATCATATATATGTGAATATAACAATCTTCATAAATGCCGTACTATTATTTTAAAATTAAATTTATTATATGAATATAAATTTTATGAAATAACAAAATTGTTCAACCAACAATTAAAAATAACTATGGTATGGTCTATCATCTATTATAAATATATAGTATATATTCTAACTATAGTATACAGGGTATTTTAGATGTAAATACATATATAAAATTATTAAAACCATTTTTTGTATCAAATCATTGCAATTAAAAATATTCGATAAATTGTAAATCATGTGAAAATATAAATATATTTGCCAATTTTTTTACAATTTTTATATGAAATACCCTTTTTTATTATCTCTATATATTGTAAAAAATAAAATATAGTACGTATGCATGCAAATAAATGTATGATATTTAACAATTTAATATAATTGTACACTAATTCATTTTATTTACTTTTTTTTTTTTCTTTTATTGCACAATATATATCTGGTGCAATAATAATAATGGTTCCCGCGTAATTTGTTTGAACAAATTTAAATGTATATTTTTATTTATTATTCTATTATTAATTGTTTTTTTTTATTTTTATATACTAAAAATGCATTATATTGCACAATAAAAACACTTCCCATATTATTTATATGGTAAATATAATGCTTTTCACGTACATTTTCGATAATTTAAAAGCTCAAACTCTAGGTGTACTGTATGTTAATAATTGACCATAAATATATATCGAAAAAATAAATGAGAAAGTTATATGTTAAGTCCATGGAAATATTTACAACAGAAAACTTTCTATATAATAATGGTATTGTTGTGAAATTATATTTGTAAGAAAATGTCACATCGTTTTGAGATTTTTTTTTAATTTTGAAGTTAGTCCAACAATTTTTGTACATAGAAATATATATATATAGATAGCGAGTGGGTTGCATATTTATACCATTTATGAACTTAACCATCTCCACAGATACCAATAGGTTAAATTAGATGTTTTTTAAAAATATTTTGTCATGTATTTAACATATAATATTTTTATATTATTAATCAATGTGACAATATTGTTGCGGAGTAAATAATAATAATAAAAAAAAAAAACAAACAAATGAAATCCATTTAAAAGAATGTTATAATAATACAGAAAAAAAAACTAAAAATCACATAATATAAAAAATCTACAAAATTTATTCATTATATCTATTATTGTATATATGGTAAAAATTTATAACAATGGAATGCAAAGCAATTAGAACCAATATAATAATGCAAATATTTATGCTGCAGATATAGCATATATAGCAATTAAACGGCTATAAATATTAAAGGAAAAAGAAAAAGATTTGGTGCCGTTGTACTTATGTAACAGTGTATTGTATATTACAGTGGCGACCGGCGAACATTCGTATATTGGGTAAGCAGAAAGTAAAGCAAACAATAAATAAATCCATTCACATATAATTATAAGTGGTCAAAAACATTTTGATTCTTGCTGTTAATTACCATCTTTACAGTATATACATACCAGACCTGCCTCTTGCCTGAATTTCATGAAGTCGGTTCGATGAAGAAACTTCACGATCTACCAGACAGTATCTCTAATAGTTCTCTTCCTTTGCAGAGCTACCTATGTTTTACAGTAGATGTTCTGTGGTATGTTATAGATAGTTTTCTTGATAGCGCTTCCTCATTTCACATTATGTACTTGATGACCAGGCACTCACTCAGTATAGTACCACTTTATTCGACTGCAAATTTCGTTCAGCCTAGTAACAGTCGATTTTGAAATTGAGTGAATAGGAGCGTATATTACTCCACCAATGGCTGCTTTACTATGTGCCATAATCGCAATCAGTAAGTTGTTATGTTTTAATTTAATAAAATGTAAACATTCTACACTATTTTGAAAAATAATAAATGAGAAAATTTGAAACATCATCTGCCGCTTAGTGGCCATAACATTCTTTTACTTATCCAACACTTTCGGATGCTATTTAAACATTTTTTCATAATGCAACAATTTTTTTTCCCATCATTGTAAATTTTCAAAATTAATGCATGCGAAAAATTATTTTTAAAGGCCAATTTTTATTTTATTAAAACTAAATAAATTAGTTAAATTCATAAAAACACAAAAAGTATTTAAATTTAAATAGTAGACACTATAATATATTGTAAAATATCATCATTCTAATTATAATACTTACCATCGTTTTTTTTTTAAATAACCAATTACCAAATTAATATAATAAAATATAATAATTGTCAGAATACAGACAAAATACATAGAATTGATATTATAAACAAATACAAGACACATTTTATACAATACAATACAAAAAAAGCTCAAAAAACAGCTGCTCATATAAATTTTTTCACCAACACACATATTAGAAGTTATAAATTTTTTAATATGAATTTATAAGTCATATTTCTATATGAATTCCACGACTACTACTGCAAATATTGTTACGGCAACGGCTTCATATAAATTATTTCCCCTTCATTAAACATACCGAGCTTTTATGTTTGTAATCTGTGTGTGTGTGTGAATGTCGTATATCTATGTATGAATTTATGGTAACTACTGAAAAATATTGTATATAAATAATAAAATATGGGATTTATTTATATATAGGTGATAATTGCCGTGTTGCGGTATTGTTCGATTAAATGTTATTTGTATGCCGCTTATATTAGGAATTTTTTTTTTTTTTTATTTTTGTGTATATAAAATAAAGAGTTGATACGTTTTTTTTTTAATGAATTGAAACAATAAATATGTGTTTGTTTTATAATATATGCAAAATACATAATGGTTGAATTTCTTATATACCATATATAAATTATAAAACAGTTTGGGCAGCAGTGCTTACTTTGCTATCGTGGACCGTTCGCCACTGCAGTATATTATATATTTAGTTATATTATTTTTCTTTTTACAAAATATGATAGGGATATAAATATTAAAACACCCTCATTAATTTCTTTCTCTTATTGTACATAATATAATATAATATACAAAGAAATATAAGAGAAGAAAAAAAAAAAAGACTCAAATACTTAAGAAGTGAAAATACAAAAATATAATATAAAAGATGAAAAAAAATTGGAAATTTATAGTACAATGAAAATAAGAATACAAATTTTTTTATTACTGTGTTTTTTTTATTTTTTTTATTTTAGTATATAATATATATTTATTTTACTTTTATTGAGGCTTTTTTTAATAAATTTCTTTTTCTTGGCCTTTTTTTTTCTCATTTTTATTTTTTTGTTCTTTCTTTCCAATAAAATTATGTGAACATAAATGAAAATTCTTTTATTTTATTTAAAAAACTAACAAGAAATGTGATCCTATGTATATATTAATATATATATATATTCCCAAAGGAATATTGTGAGGATTGTATTTCGATATAAAATATGTATATAAATTACATATGTATATTTAGTTGAATGGTTTAGGAATCGAGTCGTCTATAGATATAGTAAAAAAAAAATTTAATAACAAATTAAGATATCGATGTGTATACAACATATATTGTGTTCAAAATTAATAATTTTATTAATATATATACGCAGAGGTTTTTTTAATAGGTGCTATACAACCAATTTTTGTTCTTAAAATAAAATTTACAATATTTTTATATCAAACATAAATTCTAATTATTTCTATTAAATTTTAATGAATTCATTGTAGTATTTTCAGAAATTGAATTAATATCTATACTGCTTCCTTATTTTAATTATTAATATCATTAGTCATACCATACCATAAACTTTTTTCCTCTTAATTAATTCAAAATACTTTATATTTTTATCATACTAATCGGTTCCATATATAAATAATGTAAGATTAGATACGAAATACATGTCAATGAAGATGAAAATACTCCCGTAAATGTTGACAATATTATATTATTCTATATATTATATAATAAGTGCGTTACCCTCCCATCTTATATATATAAATTAACCTAAATGTGTCGAATTATATTAAGCTAAATTCAAAATTTATACGATACATTTTAGTGAAAAACATCATTAAAAAAATGTTACAATGCAACTTATTATGTGTTTAATTTTCATACATTTATATAATTATTCTGAATATGTGTCACAAATTTTGACGTTAAATACTTATTATGGTATAAAATGAAAGAAAGAAAAATAAGTATTTGTTAAATTTTGTATATATAAAAATCAAAAATTTTCACTATACAACAAAAATTTAGTTCATTATTATGTTTTTCAAAAAATGCGATGTTTTGTATAATTTTTATTTTAAATATTTATTTTTTTTTCTTTTCTTTTCCCCCAATTAAAATGAAATTTGTCACTTTTAATTCGATTTAAATTATACGTATTGTAGTAAAATATATGTCATTTTGAAAAATAAAATTTAATTATGTAATAAGAAGATTTTTGTTTTGCTGTGTAATTAGTGGTTATATTGAATGAGGCTTTCTGTTTTAAAACATTATTATAAGTAATAATTTTTTATGGACACACGCTTTGTAAAAATTACGATACAATATATATAAACATTATTTACCTTGAATCTCTCAAAGACACATGTATTTATATATTAACATAACAATATAATAGTATATACTATACTACACTTTGTCCGAAAAATAAGCGGATGGATGTCGGGAAAAAATCAAACAATTTAATTTTATTACATTTATTCGAAATGATTCAACTCAATAAATGAATACATTGATTTGTGCACGTTCAACAAGTGCATCAAATTACATTTTTCGTTTTTTATTTCGATAATTGAATTGTTGTTGATTATATAGCATTTCGTTGACTGTTAAATATCATCAATTGATGCCAACCGATTTAGTAATAAAAATCAATGATAATTGATGAAAATTTATTAATTTTTTTAATGCAAATTTGACCATAATTATATATATTAAAATATAAATATTGTAAATTGTTTTAGAACAATATATAATTCACTCAAAAATATGGATATAACACATTAAAACTAGAACGATATATGTGGATCAATGTATAGACAAATTAATTTATTAATGATTTTTATGTAACCATTCATTTATTTAAAAAATTACAATATACACACGATATTTGTATATGCATTCAAGAAAGATTTAAATATATATATATTAATATATATTTCTTTTTTTATTACACTATAAAATTCATTATTTTTTTCCCATTCATAAATCAATTAATTATACATTAATTTTTTTAATTTCAATTTTAAATTTATATATGCACAAAAAAAAAAAAAAAAAAAATTAAAGCATTTATTACATTTTATATTTTATACATAATAAAGTTTATATGTACTCGTATACCTTTTAATTTCTCGACCTAATTTTATTTTCATTTAAACTTTTCAAATATAAATTGTATAAATATATACCTTACAACAACATATATATATATACAATATATTACTAAAAGAAAAAGTACAAATAAATATTTTATTGAGGTGTATTAATATATATAATGGAATAAAATTTGTTGTATACATTATATATAATTAGTATAGTATATAATATTTATAAATTATTTGCTACAAAGCTTTTATAACTTTTTATGTTTTGTAACACTTAAATAATTAATTTTCATGAAATAGTTAATACATAATATAAATGACATATTTTTTTTTTTTCTATTTAAGAATATATATTTCTTATGGTCTTGTTCGTATACTTTTTATTTCAATTGTAATGATTTATTACTGCAAATTTTTTTATATTAATATAAATTGAGATATGGAAAAAAATTATATAACAAAATATACATTAATTTTTAAAGAAATTTTTAATGAGGTTATTTATATGAATTATAAATTTAAATATGGGTAATTTAAAATATCTATATTTCTGTCTTTTATTTGAAAATAAATTATGTATAATAATTTATTACATTTTACTTATACCATATATATATAAATATTATGATGAATTGTTAATATTCAATTTTTATCTATACATTTGTCACACACGGTTATTGTAATATAGGAAAATTATATATTTTTAGAATAACTATATATTTTCTTTATATAATATATATATATATAGCAAAAATATGTATCGGAAACAAAAATGGATTTTCTATTTTAATTTTATATAAATAGATACAGAATTTTGACTGGCGCGCATATATAGCAATATATTTTATAATATAAAATTGTTCGTCTACATTCATACCATGTATATATTTAAATAAAAAAAATATTATATATATAAAACAATATTATATATATTGATTTACATTTAATATAAAATATTTTCCAATATAAAGGAAACAAAATTGTATAGTAATCCACATTTCCAAATATAAATGTGGAAATACATTTTTTATTTCAATATATATATTTATTTTTTTTTTATATAATACATATTTTAATATATATTATTTGAAATATGCTATAATTTTTTTTTTACATATTTATAGAACACATATTATTCCATATATTGTACATATATATATACAATATATGGACAGATTGATTCTGGTATATTTGAAATGTTTTTCAATTCGCTTGAGAATTTTAAAAAATATTATTATATTGTAGAAAAGTGCAATAAAATAAAAGTCAATCGATCTTGTTTTTTATATAACCATTTAAATTTACTTATTTATTTTTTCTATTTGTTCAATTTCAATTTACTATTGATAAAGGAGGGGAATGGTAAAATTGTATAAAATCTGTAGAGAAATACTTTGAACTCATATGAAATTATATAAATATATAGCTGTTATTCAATTGGTATATATATACCAATATACGCGAGCATATGAACTACAGTCATCCATGTTCGATAAAATTGATTTTTAAAATTATATATACTTTCATTCAATCATTTGAAATATGCATTTAATATTATTTTATTCAAATTGCTAATCTTCATTGCGATATAATAAATTTTTAATTTATATTACATTAATGAAAAATTAATTTAAAAAAATATATATGAACATTATTATTGATAACCAAAATATCCTTCCGAATGAATTATTTTAGAATATTGAAACATAACACTCTGAATGCAAATTAATACTATTCACCATATAACGTATTCCATTATTTTTATATCCCAATAGGCATTGTGAAAACATTGTTAATTTTTGAGTATATCATTCATATTTTCATATTTTTCTATATTCTATAAAACAAAGAAATTGTAGCACAACTGAAAAAATTCAGTAATATAATAAAAACGAAAAAAATGCTCATGTTAAATTTTCATAAGTAATTTCACGATCAATTAAATCTATACGCACTGCACTACACACTGAGTGAGTGTTAAATAATATACTATATGGATGATTTATATAATAATTAATTAAATTTTAACAATATATTTTACATAAAATTCATTCAATACATTCGTTAGACACGCATTTAAAGGGGTTGACTAAAGAAAATTGAATAAACATTAATCAACACACACACACACACACTTATTCGCCCTTTGTAATAAAAGAAAAAAAAAAAAAGGTTATATTCATAAACACTAGCGTAAGGAAAAAAATGACATATATGTACCTTTATATTTTATAGTACACTTTAATGAACGTTCCATTTGATAGTAAAAAATTTTCTATACCTATATATAGGAAAACCTTTTTCTTATATTTTTCACATCTTGTATATTATAATTTGATGATGTTCCTCTTCTATAATACATTATATTTTGAGAGTGTGTGTGTGTGTGTGTGTGTGTACAATGTTTCTAATACATTGCTATAACATAACGTATATATTCTGATATATCATTCTTGAAATTTTATTGTTTGTATATGATCGCCAAAGTTTTTGCGCTATTGATGAAGGTATACTAATAAATTTACTGTATATATATATATATGTGGTATATCACAAAGCTAAGAGTATTTATAAAATTTAGTTAGGTGGACTTGGAATTACAAAAGTAAATGTTAACTATATATTTATATACCATATAAATACACAAAGAAAAGTATACGTAACTAATTATATAAAATAGCTATATATCCTATGACCTATAAATATGTATGTGAAAATGTGAAACAAAAAGAGGAAATTGACATAAAATTAATGTTCCCGAAAATTACCACACCTTCCTTTTTATTATATATATATTTAGTATAGCGATCAATATATATCTTATAATATTAAATATATACCTTTTATAATCCTAAATCTTGATTATTATAATGGTGTTTTTTTTTTTTTTGTATATCCTGTGTATTTACAATATTTATACAATATTATGCATAAATATATATATATATAACTTATATAGTCTAATTTCTATATGTACATGATATAACACTAGAATTAATATATTGTATATATATTCATATCGAATAAATAAATGTTTAGTGTATACGTCTATGATATATCATAAATGTACGAATATGTCGTACGTATATAGATACTTTAAACCTTATACATTGTATATTTGAGATGTAAAGTGGAAGAATTATCAGATTCAAATAAATTAATATTATATATATGATAAATTGGATCTATTCACATAACTCCATCATTGTGGTTTTGTTTTTGTCTACATTTATATATATATATATGAGTATACTGTATAATTGCATATTTACATATAAAGATATATACAATTTTATATACATTTTTGTACAATTATACTATATATATAAATATGGTATAAGCTTAAATATACAGTAATTTCACAAAATATAACAAATATAGGCTAATATATATATATATATCTATATATGGGCTTAAATATATTTACTATATTATGAAATATCGTTTGTTTACGTAGGTTATTTAAATATGTGTTTTAAATAAAATTTTGTTATATTGTTGATGATATTTTACTTTTATGATATATTTACTTATGTATTTAAATGAACATTATGTAATAACACGCACACGTATACATACCATATTTATATATATATATATATATAAATGTTTTAATTTTGTCAATTTTGTATATGCCATTTATGTATATATTGTAAATTTTACTGCGTATATACAAATAAATATGATTATTGAATGTTTGAAAATTTATATAATAGGCAGCATAGTCTTTATAAAATATGTATATGCTAAAAAAAAGGATATATTTTATTATATCCAGTTTTATTCTGAATATATATATTTTCTTCAATTTGTACAAATTATTTTATTATTCACATAAATATATGTATCAGATTTCAGATTCCATATATATATATATATATAGCCACAGTCAAATAATTGGCACTGTGTTCCAAAAAAAAATGTTTCTTTATAAATAAAATCTCCCTTTGGTGACAATTTACAATTTTCGAAGATATATTATTATTGCTCAATTAATGAAAAATAATGCACATTTTTTACAATTTCTGTTTAAATTATTTTTTTTATGTTATAACATCTCGGTAAATTTTGATTTATTGTATCTGAAATAATATACAACAGTAAATTTTTTCCACATCAGCAATATATAATAACATTGAACCATTTATAAATATAACTTTAACATGCGTGTAAATATAAACTTTCTCATAGATTCTATATTGAAATAGCAAACAAATATAAAACTAAACCATAAAATTAAATATTTTTTATGTGTATATTATTATCTTTCAATTTCTAATTTAATAATATATATACAACTGATTTATGTTTTACATATCATATATAAGTTATATTTTTGAATAATAATTTATGTTATAAATAGTGTATTTATCTATCTACATTTATATATATATATATATATAACAATAGACTTTATATACAAAATGATATATGCTAATACTTATATTTTCTATATATTTATATAATGTATATAATTATGTATATATGGTATACATACAATTATTTCGTAAAAGATTTTGCATATATTAATTAAAGATTTATTTATATTTTTCATTAAATTTGTATAGAATATTTATACTATATATATATATGTATAATCCATTTAATTTCTTGTTATACTCAAAATGAAATATATTTTATGACTATGTTTTATTATAACAATATATAAATGTACAAGTATATATGTGTATATGTTATATAAAAATAGAAAAACATCATAAATATTCATATAAGATTATATAATAAAATTTTATGTGCTTTTAAAATATTTAGTAATATTTGATTTAGTTTTATTTCGCTTACTTATATCGAAATACCGACAATATTAATTTATTCACTTTAGGAGAAAAGAAAAAAAAAACTGTTTTATATTATATATTTATTTGGACATGTTATAAAATGCTAATAAAATGCTAAACTAAATTCTGTCAAAAATTATATGTAAATTATATTATGGTCCAATTTCATTTATCAATCAATTTATTAACTTTATTATTATAACACTTATATATAGAAGGACATATAATAAATATAAAAATAATTATATTATATTAAACATTTATTCATAAACATTGTTTTAACTTTCAAATTTTTGAATTTTTACGATGAAGCAATTTATTTAAATATATGTCTATTTGTAAGTGTATATACCATACGTATAAAATGCTTATACTTAAAGAAACATATTGTTATGAAGATATATAATGGTATAACCACTACCATCCCATCTTTGATTGATTATATTCACTTTCGATTGATAGGCTAACTAACGTTTATTATATATTTTTTAATACAATATAAATACTATGGGTATATATACAACTTCTATTATAATGTATACGAGTATACGATTAAATGCTATATACTATTTACTATATACTACATACTATATATACTATATATACTATATATTATTACTTTTTCTGATAGATTTCATGTTAATCACACATTTCGTTGCAATACAATATGGGATAAAATTTAATTGTTTTCATGTTCCAACACACAACAAAATGATTGAATTTTATATTCTATTTTATATTTTGTTATACATATATGGAATAGTTGATTGTATTGGTGTATGCGTATTATATGTATTTTAAAAATTAACATAAACATCATTTGTCAGTAATGTTTATAATTTTGAAAATTTTGTGTTCATATAATATATTATAAATATATTTTTAGTATTGATTTTATTATATTGATTTGTTAAATTATATATTGGTTTATTTGGGATTTTAATTTATTTTTATTGACAATTTTCAAATCCATATACATCAATCACTTATACAAAATATTTAATTTAATATGGTTTCACATATAAATTTATATTTGAAATTACAGTTTATTCAAAAAAATAAACATATTCCATTCGATTATATATTTAATATTATATGCTCTTTAAAAATTGTTTCATTTAATATAACACATATAATAGTACATATAGTATTTCTTGGGCTATTTTATTATTAATATTAGTTCGTATATGTGCATTTTTTTATATATTGGTTATAATAATAACGTATTAAATAATATTGTCGAGATAAGAATAATATTTCCCTCCGGAAATATAATCTACTTTATATAATGTAGTGTATATACCTATCAAATTATATAGCAAAATTGTCTGTGATATGTTAATACGATAATAACCGATTAAAATTCAAACTATGAAACATATTTACATGTTTATCTATATTGAGTACTATGAATATATGTTATATTATAAATTCTGCATATATACTCGTATATATATATATATATATATATAGTCATATATCGATTACAATTTCTATATGTTTTAACTCTATATAAATGCACATTTATATGATTCTATTAGCAATAAGCACATATTCTAAAATTAGTTAAACTATATATACGAGTATATGTATTTATATACATATTTTATTGATGTTTTGCAACTCAATCGGTATTATTTTAGTTTGTTTTGATGTACGAAAAAACATAATATAATATATTATATTGCGTGTATTTTGTGTTATTATTATTATTATGTATTTCTATTCAAACAAAACTTATGAAAATATTATTAAAAATAATATGAATAAATAACAAAAGCTTTTCTCTTTCAATATCTGTCTGTAATAAATATACATATGTGACTGTGTTTATGTGTACATGTGCATACAATTATATAGTTTTTCTTTTATTTATTATTTTGTGGATATTATTGACTTTCGAACAATTTATTTTGGAATGTTGCCAAATTTCTAACAATATAAAAATACCAGCGTATTACCATTATTATTGCCTGCAGTTATAATAAAAAGATATTTGAAAGTATTATAGTTTTATAAATATAGATATAGACTATATATATATATTGTATATATTGATTGAGTATGGATTATGATATACAATACATACACTCAGTTCTAATTGTATATAACATTAAATACATTGTGTATATATAATATATAAATAAAGTAAATAGATTTATACACAGAAACACACACACACACACGCGTACACACTGATATATTTATGTGCCAATATATTGATTTAATGCGGGAGGATTGTAATATGAGGAAAATGTAACAAATTTAACATTGCATAATTGCATTGCAAATAAATTTTGTATTTAACAACATATTGAATGTATTGTATATACCAAAAATAAATATAAAATAAAATAAATCATGGTTATTGTTTTCTTAATCATTTGTTGTCAACAAAATTTTGTGTTAATTGTTGTGTGTATATTGATTTATTTGCCTTTTTTTAGTTTTATGGATTTTATTTTTTTATTTATTGTGTATTGTATTTGTATACTGTGTGTGTGTGTGTATGTATATTTATCATTGCATATAGATAAAAACATGATAAATATGGTTTTTAATTTTCATTTGGTATATCCATCTATCTATATATAATTTGGATAACATTTAAAAATATATATATATATAACGTATAATAATAGAATATTCAAAAATTTAAATTGAATTTTTATTTATTTTTGGTTTGTGAATAACATAAATATTTTGATTTTGAATACATACGTACAACTTTATATAATAAAAAATGGAAATTAGAATAAATTCAATTATATCGAAATACATATTCATTTTTCTATTTCAAATTCTGAATGTAAAATAAATTATAACAGAACGTATGTAAAAAAACAAAAACAAATACAAGACGATTATAAATGTAAACAAATAAATGTTACGCACACGTAAATAAAATTGACAGACTAAATATAACAAACTGATTATGGGTTCTTATACAGAAATAAAGTGTTACTTATAATCCAATAAAATATATTTAATAGATACCTTTGCTATTTCTGTATGTTTAACCTCTTGCTAATGTATGTATAAAATGTATACTCTCTGTATATATATCTAACTTTAATTACGAGAAAACGTATATATACTATTAATAATATATAATATAACGAAACATATGCTATACACAACGAAAAACTAAAATTTTCATTCATAATAATTACAAAAATAATAGTATAATATTAAGATCTATGCAAATGATTTCATGTATATTTAAATAATAAAATTTTAATATATTTTATATAACAATAAACACTTTCTTAAAAAAACATATATAGACGCTGTAAAATATATAATAATTAGTATATGCACAAATAATAATGATTGTATAAAAATGATTAAAAATTACAGCGTATAATTAATATAATGATTATGCTGTAACAAAAATGCTCATCTGCGTATGATGATGGATGTGAAAATATATACTATTTGTATGCATTATTTAGATATTTAGAACTATACAGTACATAATTATATAGATGTATGTATACTACTATAATATTTAGTTTTATAGTATACTATACAATTACTTGTCGGTGGAAAAAAAATCATTAATTTTTAATTACTTTTAGTAGCATATTGAAATATATAAAAGAACATAGCCATTTTACCATATTATTTAATTTATATTTTCTATATATTTTTGATATACATTTATTTTATGTTTCATTATTACATATTAAATAATTTCATATAAAAACTTAGTAAATACATAATTATTTTTTATAAATTGTTTTTCTTTCACCGTATTATTATTTAGTAATGGTATACTTTATATATTATATATATATATATATAATACACAATATATACTTATATATAAATTGGTAAATATTAACGTATAAGTATTCGTTATCAAAATATATATACAATATGTGTGTAAATAAATATATAAAATAATGGTGTATATATAATATATAAAAAGTTCAAATAATGTGCCAAATATTTTCATTTATTATTATGCTTTTGTTCCTTATTGCTGCAAGCGTGTGCATGTGTGTATTGGTTTACATATAATATATTTATGTATATTTATGAAAATGTAAATGTATGCTAGACACCGTAGCATACTAAATATAATAATATAAAATATAAGTTAATGTATATAATAACAGTATAATTGGCCTCCTTACGTAAAAATCATGTTTCCATGAAGTGTAACTTTATAGGAAAAATTTATAAATATATGTATCTGCATATATTTTATTATATATATATATATATATACCTATATACAACACATACATACATACATACATATATAAATAAATTCATTTAACGTCGTACATATAAAATATTATATATATTGAATACTCATATTTGTATATATAAAATATATTTCTCACCTTATATGTAATTTATCGACAACATATATGTGAAAAAGAAAAAAAAACTTTTTTTGTTTAGGAAAATGTCGATTATTATTTAATTTTACCTTTCATATAACTTTTCTAGAGCCAGAGAACAATCAACTTTGTAAAACTCTTATATAGAAAAGCTCTTGAGAAATTATATATACATATATATTATTATATATTACATATTATATATATATTGAAATATTGGTATATACGTTTATTTATATATTACAATATTAAATATAATATATGGGGTATAGTAAGTAAGTAGCATACATCACTTTCAAATCACTTTGACAAAATATGAGAATATAAATATATGGTGTTACGTGTTTTCGTAGATATTTCAAGGAAATTATTTATTATATATATATATATATGGAAATATTCGTTTATGTAAATTTTCCTTTTATCGTTTATGTATTTAAAAAAAAAGAATAAGTAAATAAATAAATAGTTAAATAAAAAAATGTAGGTAAATTTAAGTCTTTAGGGTAATTTTATTATAATAGTATAAGCAAAAGAATTTTTTTGGCTTAATTTGTTTAAAGTTTATATTATATATCAAATACGTATAATAATTTATCAATATTTCCTAATAAATCAATTAACGATAAATTATAACACCCATCCGATAACATTTTAGAAACGATTATATATAAACGTATAAATAAAATCATGGATACCTATAAATGAATAATGCTATATTTATTACATTCTTTGTTTTGTAATCCTTTACTTGTCTGTAGCTGTGTTGTTCCATTGCCAAACTTTCTTTAGCCTCTACCAACTCTAGCCATGCGAATAGTGATAGTAATTTTACATAACCTTTTGTATTTATTAATTTTTTTCTATAAAAATTATAAGAATTATATACAAATCCACATTAATCAAAAAAAAACAATATTAAGACTCTTACCCAAGTTTTAATTTTAGTAAATTGAAAAATAAGTTTGACTAAATGTAAGCATATGATGATTATAGTTTAATAATATATATCTAATATTTATATTTATATTGTTCATATTATAATACCGTTTGCGCGCCGAGCAAATTTATATATGAAAAATATATTCTTAAGTGTGTATCATCAAATTTTCGATGAAAGACCATTTTATTACCATAAATCGATTTATAAAAAGACAATTTAAAAATCATCACGTTAAAAGTTTTCCATACAATGCTATATATATATATATATATATATTTATACATTTATTTATGTTTTATATGTACGTGTAAACTTCAATATATGCACATTTGACAAAAAATATACATTTATGCACATATTGCTGCATTCTGCAAATAATGTGATATATATTTATGTTTAAAAAACTTAAAATAATTTATAAAACCATCGCGCACACACACATCACATGGGAAAACAAGAAAAAAAAATAAAAAATAAAATAAAAGTATATGTAGATAGAGATACTATTGAGAGGTGGTACCGCCGCCAAATCGTTAATAAATTTAGTCACGTGAACAAATTTTACAATATGTTGAAAAATTATTTTAAAATATATATTGCATATAGTTAAAAAGGGAAAAATAAAAATAGTTATATTGCAAAAAATTTTTCGAACACATAATTTAAATAAATAATGTTTAACATAACATTTGCACATGTGGTGTGCAAATTTAAATTTTAACGTATATATATATATATCAGAATGTTTTGTTGTGTTTATATAAAAGTATATGTACAACATATATATATATATTTTCATCAGAAAATCGAAAAAGTGAAATTTTTTATTCCATTTTTTGCGAAGTTTTTTTGTTGTATTTATATATATATTGTATATATATATATCATGTTGAATAAATCATATTATATATACAAGTAAATATATATTGTGATGAATAATATAAACATTATATGTTAAAAGACAAAGTCACTTCATATTTTATATACAAATATAATCATATTACCATAAATGAATTATGTATAAACCATATTGTAAATAAACAAAATACACATCCACCTACATTATATAAAAGCTGCAGGAGCATATTTTTCTTATTTATTTTTCACAATTTTCTCTTTACTAATTGCTTATTTTTTGTTTATAATATACAATATACAATATATTATTCATATATGTATAAATTTACTATATAATATTTGTAATTTTATTAAATGTTGACAAATTAGCTATATTATTGTAATATATAAGAACTTTATGAAAATAACATATTTATTTGGTTTAATATCACAAATATATGATACTTGAAAATATTTATATTTATATGAAACACTTATATGTATAACAATATATAAAAATATACTTTTTAGATTAAGGTCAAAATTAATCTACTGTATTTTGTATTATATGTAATTAAAAATATACATTCATTTGTTGATTATCTAAAATCATATTTAATATTATTATTATATAAATTTTGTTCGTTGCTATAATGCGATAGCCTTAAACCTTTATCAATTTTAAAAGTGTGATATTATTATTAACCTAATGAATGCATATACAATATATATATATATATGTATAACATTACATTTAACATTATACACACACACAGTGTTTATCAATATATGTGTATAACATAAAATACAAAATTGTTCATCTTAAATTACATTATAAATATTTTAATTATTCTCCAAATATATACCATATATATATATATTGTATATACAAGTATTTATATATAATCAGCATATAAACATAATTCACATTTCACCCGTTTTTTTAGAGTGTTATACCCTTACCCAAAAATTCCTATCCTTTTAACAATCTTTTATTGTTAAATAAAGGGTAAAATATACATTAACTGTATCATTCAATAATCTTTATATAACCAAGATGTTACCAGGTATTTAAAATATACGCAAATATACACAAAAGTTATATTATACCATATATATAAAAGTATATTTGTCATTTTAAAATTTAAACATATGTGAAATGAAATTGTAATGTACACAGTAGTACAATGTAAGACTATATATATATATAAAACATAAACGAGTATTGTAATATGAATTCGTATAAATTTTACTTTATATTTAACGATAATATGCTTTTTGGTTTTTATAATATATATATATATATATATATATATATCCCTATAGACAATTCTGCTGTATATAGATATACAATATGTATTTATTATTATTATTATTATTATTATTATTATTATTATTATTATCAGTATTATTATTATCGAAAATATAGAATAAACATACATTAATTTTTCGCCAAAGTCAAACCATTCCAGCCAGGTATTTTATAATATAAAATTTTACGATATCACCTACTGTATAGTCATTATAATAAAATGTATGTTATTAATATATATATATATATATATAGAAATTGTATATAAATAAACACCAATACACACATTTATTATATTGTATTTGTTTATCGTCAAAATGTCTCTTTATTTCTTTGCATATATTATCATCATATGTATGTATTATTTATATATAACATATGCAGATACAATATATATTTTTATATATTTTAAATATATATACCATATATGTATATAATAAGGTAAATAAAAGAGATATTATGTACATGATTGTATATGTTTATATATATTATATATGTATGTAGATAGAGACATACACTCAATTTAAGTATACTTTATAATAGAAATGGTATAGTGGTTTTTGGTTTTACCCGTAATGTATTATTATGTAAGTAATATATAATGCTATATTTCAAGAATTCTTGCCACAAATATTAAACATATATTTATAAATATATTGTATATATATATGTATATGGACGATTTCGTATATGTACATACCATATATACAATATTATATGTATTTTATTTATACATATAGCTATATGTATGATAAAAAGATGTATATGTAATGTAAATATATGTATAAATAGTCTATATATACGTATCTAAAATTCATATGAATGTTTATTTTGAAATGGAATTTTTACATTATTTTGTTTACAGAAGTGTATTTAAAAGGTAGTATACCAACGAAACGACCATACCATTATAAATGTACTGATGAGTTTTAACTATATGGTATATAACTTATAACTATAACCATTTTTAAAAAAAAAACACTTTTTTTTTTCTTGACACAGCGGATTATATAGACAATATAAATTTTTTTAAATATTCTATCATGGAAATGTTTTGGTAAATTACTTATATATAGTTTTTTTTTATCAACTAATGGATAATATATTGAATATGACAAATTTTTTTATCTATACTTTTCAATAAATCATTTTATAATAAATACATTCACATGACTTTTATATTCGATTTTTAAATTAATGCGAATTTTTCATATAAAAGAAAAATACCCACAGTACTTTGGATCATTGCACGATATATGATAACTATTGAAAATCACCCTGTATCTACATACATACATTTATTTACTTTATTACAGTACATATATATATATATATATTTAATGCATAAAATGAAAAATTCTTATTTATGTAAAATATATATCTGTACAAGAAAATATGTATTATATACAATTTTATATTATATACATGTATATAGAGATAAAAGTCATATATATAGATATTTTACCTTTTCCCATAAATATATTGGCATAATAATCGCGTATATGGAATGCATTATGTGTTTAAAAATTACTACAATTTATAACTCTATGTGTTGTTATACGTGTATATATAAAATTGAATTGTAAAATTTTTAAAATACTTAAAAAATGAACAATAAAAATATGATATATTTTGTTTATAATATATATTACAAATTTTCTTTATTCATTTGTATGGTACTAAAGATAGATTATAGATTTTATTATATATTTATATATTTTTAATGTATGCAACTTATACTATCGTATAGTCGTATATAAATATCAATTTGAAAACTATTTATCTAATTGCAATAGCAAATTTTTCACCAATTATATATAAATTATAATACGATACACGTTGAAGGATATACAAAAATTAAATTTAATAGGGCTCTTTTTATATATGATGATGACAAAAACAATTCGTATTTATTTTATAAATATTTGTTAAATTCATATAAATAATTTTATAATGCATATATTGATTAAAAAAAAAAACACACAAAATTATTATCGAGAAAATGTTATTAAAAATATATATGGATAAAAACAAAACAAAAAAAAATGAAATGTAATATTTTCTATTTTGTTTAAATAATTTATATCAAGCGATTTATGCACGTACGTTTTAATAACAATATTCTAATATCGAATTCATTTCTTGTGTATATTATTATATAAATTGCCCAGGGATAGAGAAAAATTTCACAATATTTTTTTGTACATCTGTATATATGTATATATGTGTTATGTGTATACGTGTTTACTGTCGCTGTACACATATTTACAGGCATATACCATAGTCTGCTTGAATATATATATATATATATATATTATATAGTAAAAGAAAAAAAATTAGTATGCAGATAGCTATATAAAACCATATAATCAAAATGTATCACAAATATTCACAACGTTGTGACAAAGTCAAAGGATATTTTATTTCATCATCTTATATACATCTTATACAATATATGTATATACCGAATAATATATATATATTATAG